>JAFEUB010000349.1:217500-280000 GCA_024529925.1 Ophthalmolycus amberensis
TAACAGGTGACGTGGTCTAACAGGTGAAGTGGTCTAACAGGTGACGTGGTGTAACAGGTGAAGTGGTGTAACAGGTGACGTGGTGTAACAGGTGAAGTGGTGTAACAGGTGAAGTGGTGTCACAGGTGAAGTGGTCTAACAGGTGAAGTGGTGTAACAGGTGACGTGGTCTAACAGGTGAAGTGGTGTAACAGGTGAAGTGGTGTAACAGGTGACGTGGTGTAACAGGTGAAGTGGTGTAACAGGTGAAGTGGTCTGACAGGTGAAGTGGTGTGACAGGTGAAGTGGTGTCACAGGTGAAGTGGTGTAACAGGTGACGTGGTCTAACAGGTGAAGTGGTGTAACAGGTGAAGTGGTGTAACAGGTGAAGTGGTGTAACAGGTGAAGTGGTGTAACAGGTGACGTGGTGTAACAGGTGAAGTGGTGTAACAGGTGAAGTGGTGTCACAGGTGAAGTGGTCTAACAGGTGAAGTGGTGTAACAGGTGAAGTGGTGTGACAGGTGAAGTGGTGTGACAGGTGAAGTGGTGTGACAGGTGAAGTGGTGTAACAGGTGACGTGGTCTAACAGGTGAAGTGGTCTAACAGGTGAAGTGGTGTAACAGGTGAAGTGGTGTAACAGGTGAAGTGGTGTCACAGGTGAAGTGGTGTAACAGGTGAAGTGGTGTCACAGGTGAAGTGGTGTAACAGGTGAAGTGGTGTAACAGGTGACGTGGTCTAACAGGTGAAGTGGTGTCACAGGTGAAGTGGTCTAACAGGTGAAGTGGTGTAACAGGTGAAGTGGTGTAACAGGTGACGTGGTGTAACAGGTGAAGTGGTGTCACAGGTGAAGTGGTGTAACAGGTGACGTGGTCTAACAGGTGAAGTGGTGTAACAGGTGAAGTGGTGTAACAGGTGAAGTGGTGTCACAGGTGAAGTGGTGTCACAGGTGACGTGGTCTAACAGGTGACGTGGTCTAACAGGTGAAGTGGTGTCACAGGTGACGTGGTGTAACAGGTGACGTGGTCTAACAGGTGAAGTGGTGTCACAGGTGAAGTGGTGTAACAGGTGAAGTGGTGTCACAGGTGAAGTGGTGTAACAGGTGAAGTGGTGTAACAGGTGAAGTGGTGTCACAGGTGAAGTGGTGTGACAGGTGAAGTGGTGTCACAGGTGAAGTGGTGTCACAGGTGACGTGGTGTAACAGGTGAAGTGGTGTAACAGGTGACGTGGTCTAACAGGTGAAGTGGTGTAACAGGTGAAGTGGTGTCACAGGTGAAGTGGTGTGACAGGTGAAGTGGTGTAACAGGTGAGGTGGTGTCACAGGTGACGTGGTGTAACAGGTGAAGTGGTGTAACAGGTGTAGTGGTGTAACAGGTGAAGTGGTGTAACAGGTGAAGTGGTGTCACAGGTGAGGTGGTGTAACAGGTGAAGTGGTGTAACAGTGTAGGTTGAGGTGTACCTGTCTGGTCATGGGAGGGAGGTACCACACGTTGACTACGACGGCCCAGCTGGTCATTATCCTCAGCAGGTAACTCACCATGTTGTATTTGCTGCTGTTCCAGAAGGCGTCTCCGAAGCGAGCATCGTACTGAGACACAGACAGGAAGTGATGTCACCAGGTGGGTTCTAGTGAACCAGGTGAGAGTCTAGCTGACATGTTTTAAAACAACCCCTCCTGCTCTTCAGGAGGTCTCAGTCTGGTTCGTTAGTCCTCTAAAGACCTGGTTCCTCTGTCTCACCTTGATGGTAACCGGGTATATGGTCCCTCCGATCTCAAAGCTTCCCTTCTTAAACATCATGACGGACGTGTTGTTCACGCAGGTTCCTGTTTCACCGAGAGACAGAAGTTATAAACCATAAAACCACCATCATCATCATCATCATCACCATCACCATCATCATCACCATCATCACTTCAGCACACTCTGACCTTCAGGAAATATTAGGATGGGAAGTTTGGTCTCAGCTGCAACGTGAGCTCTCAACCTGCAGACAGAGGACACGTTTACTGACCAGCATCTCCTTTCTGGATCCTCCACGGAAACCTTGGCCAAGTCCCACTTAGTTCTCACTTAGTTCCCCAGTAGTTCATAGTTAGTTCCCAGTTACTTCCCAGTTACTTCCCAGTACGTTTCCACTTAGTTCTAAGTAGGATTCCATTTAGTTCTCAGTTACTTTACAGTAAGTTTTAAGTTATTTCCCACTTTGTTTCCACTTGGTTCCCAGTTTGAAATTTGCAATCAACTTTTAATTAGAAAACTAGTTAATGCTCTTTGTAACTGTTGAGAAGAAGAGACTTGATTATACTCTGTGTATAAAATATAATATCATATAAAGATTTAATAAACACTAGCCCTATTTTTAGGCCTCTGCATACCCATACTAAAGAGACCACAATTCTGTAACTACAAGGTCTATTTCAATAATTTTTGATACTATAATCAGATAACACTTGTGAGATTGTTCAGATGGGTAATATTGTGTATATGTTGCTGGTTAATATAGTAAATGAAGATATTACACAGCTCAAATTGAAAATAATCAGGTTCGCCTGAAAGAAAAGCACTTTTATTGAAATTATGTTTTTGAAATAATGCAGCTGAGAGCCTAAAAACTCTCCCAAATCATTGCACAACCGATCAGTAGTGCTAGAATAACGTTTGGCTGGGATACAGTGAAGAATAAGAGGCTTTTAGTACAGAGAGGTCACGCGAGGTCGTCATTTTTGAACCAGCTGTTGCAGCTCTTACATTGTACTTTTATATACTATATAACTATATATAACTATATATTTCACTTTTTTTATCACTCATATTATTCAATACATCCAAATACAGCTGTTTGGCATCATTTTGACAGCAAGGGTCCTCTCAGAGCCTGTTTCTGGCTCTCATCCATGTCTAAATTCCAGTTGCTGTGTGTGTATGGGGCTGTAGCTCAGCCTATCATCGGTCAATTTCAGTCAATGAGCCCGCCTTCGACGCGTCAGAGTCTCAGGAAGGCGGGCGTCGAAGCGGGTGTTGATTGACAGAGTTTTCAGCGAGGAAAGTTGCAAGAAGTGCCGCGTATCCCCGAGCGTAAAATTCCATTCGCCGAAAGTCTGACCACTCGCCCACGGTGGATTGACCCCCCTTCTACAGGAAACAGATCGGCAGCAGACAGGATGCAGTTGCCAACAATGATTGTAGATTTGAACCGCATCATTTCCGATGTTATTGTCATCATTCTTCATAAAAGGTGAGCAAAAACCAACGATTTCTTTCGGCGAAGGGCAGTGCCATGGTACTGTTGGTCACTCACAGCTTTCTACTGGTTTCACGGAGAGAAAAACCGAAGGTATTTATGGGTTCTGTGTCGAATGCTAATGCTAAGCGATGTGCGGATTAGCCGTATAGCCGTTAGCTTCGTGATGCAATATCGATGTGCAGTAAATATGACGTAGATTTTTGGCCAGGAATTCGTGGTTTTTTCTAGTTGCTTATATTAGTAGTCTATAGTTGTGTTTGGAGTGTGTAAAAAGTGACTTATATGATGCCCATACGTTGCTGTTTAATCCGGCATATAAAATGTACACATGGACAATTCTGGCAATCAAAATGAGCAATTTCTGGACGATATTTGCGAGCCCCCTAAGCCCGAGAGCCCCCACATTTGGGGGCGTCGTGTGCAAGCTTTTTAATTTAAAATCACAAAGTTGGTCCGTTGAGAACAAAATTCAGTGATGACGCCACTAACTTGTCTCATTAACTTATGAAGTAAGAAAACCAGCAGAAGTCCTGATCCAGTTAGTTTTGATCAGTTGTGATTCACTGCATCCGCTGCAGTGAATCCTCACCTGCTGGTCACAGTGTGGCGGTCCTTCATCTCCGACCTCTCGAACCAGACGTGAGGACACGACCTCACCATGGACCTCTGGAGGACCCCCATCAGACCTCCGTGGATCTGACCCACCTGAGGACGGAACAGGGAGCAGAGCAGTGACATCACCGCATCCACACATGTGATGTCAGAGACAGGATGGCGCTCACCATGGCGTAGCAGCCGTCGTTGGCCAGAATCACCACGTCGATGGGCGTCGTGTGATTAGCGACACATATTCCTCCTTTCTGAGGTTTGTTCTCTCTGCAGCCACAAAAGGAACGTGATGACGTTGGGATAGAACCCTAATCGTGTGATCAATAATCAATAACTGACTTGTTGTGGTAGAGGACGGTGGCTGACAGTCCTCTGGAGCAGATCCTGTAACAGGTCAGATGGACGAGTTCACTGAGCCAAGTCTTCACACTGAAACATACATGTATTATTTATTTATTAGTATTATTCATATTATATAGAGAAAGAACCGTACATTAGTTCTAAAATGCAGAACTGTGTCTGGTTGCTTGTTTCTGTGTTGCTCTGTCTGTTTGCTGTGCTGCTGAGTCTGGTTGCTGCATTGCCATATCTTGCTGTGCCTGGTTGCCTGTGCTGTGTCTGGTTGCTGTGTTGCCGTACCTGCTCTCAGGCAGAAATCCCACCAGACTGGTTCCGATCACGAGCCACGAAAGACCAATGGTGGCCAACGTGATCCTGAAGGAAGAGAAGAGACCAGCTGACGTTACAGAGTCCTTCTGTTGCTGATCAGTGATCAATAAATATGTTCTATGTGTTCTCTGGTGAAGAACCAGAGGGACCTTTTGTCTCAGACCTCTTTAGAACCAGAGGGACCTTTTGTCTCAGACCTCTTTAGAACCAGATGGATCTTTTGTCTCAGACCTCTTTAGAACCAGATGGATCTTTTGTCTCAGACCTCTTTAGAACCAGAGGGACCTTTTGTCTCAGACCTCTTTAGAACCAGGTGGTGTTTTAGTCTCAGACCTCTTTAGAACCAGAGGGACCTTTTGTCTCAGACCTCTTTAGAACCAGAGGGTGTTTTTGTCTCAGACCTCTTTAGAACCAGAGGGACCTTTTGTCTCAGACCTCTTCAGAACCAGATGGATCTTTTGTCTCAGACCTCTTTAGAACCAGAGGGACCTTTTGCCTCAGACCTCTTTAGAACCAGATGGAGGTTTGGTCTCAGTCCTCTTCAGAACCAGAGGGACCTTTTGTCTCAGACCTCTTTAGAACCAGAGGGACCTTTTGCCTCAGACCTCTTTAGAACCAGATGGAGGTTTGGTCTCAGTCCTCTTCAGAACCAGAGGGACCTTTTGTCTCAGACCTCTTTAGAACCAGAGGGCCCTTTTGCCTCAGACCTCTTTAGAACCAGATGGAGGTTTGGTCTCAGTCCTCTTCAGAACCAGAGGGACCTTTTGTCTCAGACCTCTTTAGAACCAGAGGGACCTTTTGTCTCAGACCTTTTTTCTCAGACCTCTTTAGAACCAGAGGGACCTTTTGTCTCAGACCTCTTTAGAACCAGAGGGACCTTTTGTCTCAGACCTCTTTAGAACCAGAGGGACCTTTTGCCTCAGACCTCTTTAGAACCAGATGGAGGTTTGGTCTCAGTCCTCTTCAGAACCAGAGGGACCTTTTGTCTCAGACCTCTTTAGAACCATAGGGACCTTTTGTCTCAGACCTTTTTTCTCAGACCTCTTTAGAACCAGAGGGTGTTTTGTCTCAGACCTCTTTAGAACCAGATGGAGGTTTGGTCTCAGTCCTCTTCAGAACCAGAGGGACCTTTTGTCTCAGACCTCTTTAGAACCATAGGGACCTTTTGTCTCAGACCTTTTTTCTCAGACCTCTTTAGAACCAGAGGGTGTTTTGTCTCAGACCTCTTTAGAACCAGATGGAGGTTTGGTCTCAGTCCTCTTCAGAACCAGAGGGACCTTTTGTCTCAGACCTATTTAGAACCATAGGGACCTTTTGTCTCAGACCTTTTTTCTCAGACCGCTTTAGAACCAGATGGAGGTTTGGTCTCAGACCTGAGGGGGAAGAGGACGCAGTAGCGGACGAAGACGCCGACCCCCCAGATGACGGTGAGGCGGAGGCTGATGTAGCGGAAATTCTGGTTGGTTCTGGTGAGGAGGTTCCAGGAGGCCAGCTCCTCGGAGGAGAAGCGCTGGGTCACCTGATCATCCATGATGCTCTCCAGACCTTTCTGGTAGAAGTAGAAGGCGTCGCTCAGAGAAAACTCCAGAGACCCCGAGCTCCTCAGCTGCCCCATCTCCTCCTCCATCGAGCCCCCCGCTCTCTCAATGATCCCTGGGACACAATCACAGCACCGGGGGTTACAACCACAGCACCGGGGTTACGACCACAGCACCGGGGTTACGACCACAGCACCGGGGTTACAACCACAGCACCGGGGTTACGACCACAGCACCGGGGGTTACAATCACAGCACCGGGGGTTACAACCACAGCACCGGGGTTACGACTACAGCACCGGGGTTACGACCACAGCACCGGGGTTACGACCACAGCACCGGGGGTTACAACCACAGCACTGGAGGTTACTATCACAGCACCGGGGATTACGATATATTACATAAAATATATTATATATATTATTGTAATGATAGTTATATATATATATATATATATATATATAGTTATATATATTGTTATAATAGTATATGTATTGTTATAATAGTATATGTATTGTTATAATAATATATATATATATATATTGTTATATTGTTATAAGATAAGATAAGATAAGATAATCCTTTATTAGTCCCTCAGTGGGGAAATTACAGGATTACAGCAGCATTGCTCACAAGTAATAAAAATCAAGATAAAAATCAAGTAATATAATAAACTAAACAGTAAACAGTAGAACAGTAATAAAATAAGACAGTAAGAAGAGTATTAGATATACTAAATATGCCAGTATATACAGAATATACAGAATATACAGAATATACAGGCGGATCAGGTAAATACTTAAACGTATTGGATATTGCACGGATTAGATAAGGTATTGCACCAGGTGAATGAATTAAAGTGTTCAGAGTGTGCAAAGTGTTCAGAGTGTGCAAAGTGTTCAGTGTGTGCAAAGTGTTCGTGTTCAAGTGTTCAAGTGTTAGTTGTCCACCGAGAGCAGTTTGTTGTGCAGCCTGACAGCAGCGGGGAGAAAGGACTTGCGGTACCTCTCCCTCAGACACCGGGGGTGAATCAGCCATTATAATAGTATATGTATTGTTATAATAATATATATATACATATTATATATATAATGACATTATGGAGATACATCTGTTAAAGTGGTGAACAGAAAACATTCCTCTGTGTGTTTCTTCATCCTGAGACTATGAACACGTGTTGTTCATGATGCATCAGCGGCTGGAACTGACCACACACACACACACACACAGCGTCACATGATCTCTGCAGCTGAAACGTCACATGACCTGACGTCCTGACAGGAAGTAGAGCTGCTGATCCTGAATCTGTTTCACAAGTTTATTTCTTCACTTGTTTTAATCTTAACGATTATTTTAATCATCAATTTATTTGATTCATTTATATTTAATTCGAGGATGAACCATTTCAGACAACATGGAAATGATTTAAACAAAAAACAAATACATAAATAATAAATAATAATATTAGATTAATTATATCAATCTGAAACCAAACATATGTTACAAACCTCATCTGAACAAAATTAATAAAAAGTATCTGCTGATTATTTTCAGGATGAATCGATTAAACTCATTAAAGTGACGTCTTCAGATTTCTGGTTTTATTGAACCAACAGTTCAAAAGTCACAAATTCAGTTTACTGAGTTTAAAAAAAATCATTACACTTTCATTTATTGTTTTATATTTTATATCTATTTAATTCATTTTTTAACATGTTTTGTTTATACATTTGTTTTAATTAGCCTTTTTTCTTTTGTTATATTTTTTCATATTTATTATCTATTAATATTAACATAAGTCTTTATTTTTAAACTGCTGTAGCTCTGGAGTGTGTTCTCATCGATACGTTTGATTGTTGTTGATGATTATTGTTCGTGATGACTCACCGTCGGGGAGAGGAACAGGAACACTGGGCTGCTGCTGCCGGCCTCTCTGGATCCGTAGCGTGGCCCACTGCAAACACACGTTACTGACCTCGTGTCTGCTGTTCAAACATGTTGAGTAAGAAGTGAAGAGGTCTGTTACCTCCAGGATCCGGACCAGGATCCGGATGTAGACCCCGGTGACCCCCAGAGAGAGGCCGAACATGGCGGGCAGCATGATGAGGAAGATCACCACGAACATCCACACCTGGAAGAGTCCCGCGGCCACCGACCACCAGTCGTCCATCGCTGACAGCTGAGCGGCCTCACGACTCACACCATCGTCTGGAAACCAGCCGCACAACACTCGCTGCATTCAAAGGGCCGTTTAGACCATTCCACTATTATGGGATGGATGGTGATGAACTGTAATAACTTTATTGACTTTTCATCAGGTCAACATGTTCATGTTGGACTCTCAGCTTCTTGGAGCTCAAACAATCAACTAGAAAAAGTGAAAAGTTGAAAAGTTGTTTTGATCCCAGTTTCTCCGATTTATAAGTTTTTATATTTCCATCAAATTAATAATATTTAGGGCAGAAACTTTGAATTTATTATTCGACATTAGTCAGTTTTTATAATTTGTTTTATATCACAGTAAACTGAATATCTTTGGGTCATTTTTAACCATTTTCTGACGTTTTATAGACAAAACAACTAATTAATAATTCAAAACATTTGCATAATAATTAATTATGCATTTCTTTTAAATGTGTCGAACTAACTAACTATGTTTTCAAGCTTCAATCCAACTTTATACAAACAGGTGTTGAAGTACACAGACTAAATAAACGAGTATTAAAGTACAAGTACCTGTTGATTGTACTCGGTAGTAGTGGAATGTATTTAGTCAAGTACTTCACTGAACTATACTTTATTTTGCGTTATTTTATACTTCTTCACAGGTAAATATTAAACGCATGATTATCTTGTAAAATATGTTTCAACTTTCTACATCTATACAGTCTATTTATAACAGCATAAAATATATGTTATATCTCAGCTATAACATAAAATATGTTAATGCTCACAATAAATATAATAATAATCCAGAATTATGATTAAAATAAATATAATAACTCAACATTCTGAGAGGAGACATTTTACATGAGTATTTCTGACTGATAATACTTGTGTACTTGTACATAGTTGTATTTGTACTTTTCAGAAGATACTTCTTCGCTGATTGTATTTAAGTAGTAAATGTTCTTCTTACGGAAAATACCCTTAGTCGAAGTAAACAACAACAACACATATATATACATAGATACATAGATACTGTATATATGTATATATGTGTATATGTATATATTAATGATTGAATAAATACCTGATAGTCACAGTGGAGTTAAACGTCCTTTTAAAACTAAACAAACTGTTTCTTCTTCTTGTGTCTCAACGTGAAGCCGAAGAGTCGCTGTTTAAAACACGCCCCCACCGTTAGCATGACGCATTAGCATGACGGTTAGCCTCTGCGTTGTTAAAACGCAGGTTTTTACTGCGGCTGCGTTGCGCTTCAGTGACGCTCGTGATGTCATCCGACCGCGCCGACGTCAACAAGCATGATGGCGGATCCGACCATCCGGGTCTCCGGGATCGTTTTGTCTTCTCTGATGTTCCAGCATGTGAACAGTGACTCAGACGTGGTGAGAAACACCTTCACTACGTTGATTTATTCATTAAGTAGAGGCGTGTCTGTTGTTTACGCGAAGATAAAACTCCCGCAACGATATTTATGCAACTTTTAAAAAAAACAAGCTGAGAGTTAACACTCTCCACACACCAGACTCCGTCAGAAACCTTCACGTTTAAAGTGATACCGATTATGAACAAGGACGCACAACGTGTGAGATGTGATTGAATACATTGTCTCAGTCGTTTGGGTCTGCTGGTGAATTCGGCATCATATTTAATCCAACAAGTGTTTCTTAGATGAGTCAAAGATCAACATGAAGAGGTCGGTGCTCCCTCCACCGACTGGCTGTTTCTACTGAGATACGTGATGAATGGAGCCTCGTTCATACAGCCACACGCCAAACACCACAACGAACCTTTAAGAAGAAAGAACTCAAGCCAGCAGTTATTAAATATCTTTATCTTATTGTTTTACTAGTTGGACTTTTCATTTAGGCTGCAACTATTGATCGACCTCATTATTGATCAACCTCATTATTGATCAACCTCATTATTGATCAACCTCGTCATTGATCAACATCATTATTGATCAACCTGATTATTGATCAACCTCGTTATTGATCAACCTCGTTATTGATCATCATTATTGATCGACCTCGTTATTGATCGACCTCATTATTGATCGACCTGATTATTGATCAACCTCGTTATTGATCAACCTCATTATTGATCAACCTCATTATTGATCAACCTCGTTATTGATCGACCTGATTATTGATCAACCTCATTATTGATCGACATTATTGATCAGCCTGATTATTGATCAACGTCATTATTGATCGACCTCATTATTGATCAACGTCATTATTGATCAACCTCATTATTGATCAACGTCATTATTGATCAACGTCATTATTGATCAACGTCATTATTGATCAACCTCATTATTGATCAACCTGATCATTGATCGACCTTATTATTGATCGGCCTGATTATTGATCGTCATTGATCGACCTCGGTATTGGTCGACCTCATTATTGATCGACCTCGTTATTGATCGGCCTCGTTATTGATCGGCCTGATTATTGATCGGCCTGGTTATTGATCGACCTCGTTATTGATCGACCTCGTTATTGATCGACCTCGTTATTGATCGACCTGGTTATTGATCGACCTGATTATTGATCGACCTGATTATTGATCGACCTGATTATTGATCGACCTCGTTATTGATCGACCTCGTTATTGATCGACCTCGTTATTGATCGACCTGGTTATTGATCGACCTGGTTATTGATCGACCTGGTTATTGATCGACCTGGTTATTGATCGACCTCGTTATTGATCGACCTCGTTATTGATCGACCTCGTTATTGATCGACCTGGTTATTGATCGACCTGGTTATTGATCGACCTGGTTATTGATCGACCTCGTTATTGATCGACCTCGTTATTGATCGACCTCGTTATTGATCGACCTCGTTATTGATCGACCTGATTATTGATCGACCTCGTTATTGATCGACCTCGTTATTGATCGACCTCGTTATTGATCGACCTGGTTATTGATCGACCTGCTGATCATTTAGTGTGTGAAACGTAAACAATGTCACAAGAGCTGAAGCTGATTTTATGTTTTATTGAACCAAAAGTCCAAAATATTCACTTTTCAATGAGAAGAATCAGAGGATATTTGGCTTTTTTCACTATTTGTGTTTGAAGATAAACTGAAACAATGAATCAAATGTCTAAATAGACTAAAATCATTTTCTGTTGAACAATCAGCTACTTGTTTTATATTTATGCATTTTTACCTTATTGTTTTATTTTAAATACTAATTATTTGTGTTTTTACTCCTGTTTTATTTCTTCTATTTTATTTTAATATTTTATGTACAGCACATTTAATTTATTTTTTCAGGGCCACACAGGTTAATAAATAATGATTTATTAAACAGTAACAACCGTCCAGAGAACATTAATTTATCTGATATTAAAAATTCTGTTTTATTTGCGTCGTCTCTTCAGGAAGGTTTGATCCTCGGAGAAAGTAAGTTTGAGGAGCAGATCACCATCAGTGACTCTCAGGCTGATAACATCACCATCGAGGAAATATACAGTGAGTGAAGACATTTATTATTATATTATTATATATATATTAAATATACAGTGAGTGAAGACATTTATTATTATATTATTATATATATATTAAATATACAGTGAGTGAAGACATTTATTATTATATTATTATTTATAAACATTGAACAAAAAGTTCAGAAATGAGTGTTTGGTCGATTATTTCTCTGTTGTAACGATGCTTCTTGGTAATGAATGTTATACGTTGGAAAGCCTGTTTATTTACCTTCAAACGGTGACACGTTCATAAGAAACGTGCATTTGTGGGATGAGCAGCACAGCTGATATGTGGGTTGCGCCCATGAACAATTTGCCAAATCTCCTCTGCCAAACAGCTTATTCTGCTGTTGACTCTTGTTTAGTTGTTTGGTTGTTTGGTGGATTGAAGTCTATCAGTAACAAGGAAGAAACAAGACTTATCGGCAATTTTACAATTTATTCATTTAACAAACAGGAGCCTCGGTAGCGTGAAGAACCATACACAGCCACACCAGCCTGGCTCCTCCTCCTCATGCTGGTCACCAGCCTGGCTCCTCCTCCTCCTCATGCTGGTCACCAGCCTGGCTCCTCCTCCTCCTCATGCTGGTCACCAGCCTGGCTCCTCCTCCTCCTCATGCTGGTCACCAGCCTGGCTCCTCCTCCTCCTCATGCTGGTCACCAGCCTGGCTCCTCCTCCTCACGCTGGTCACCAGCCTGGCTCCTCCTCCTCCTCATGCTGGTCACCAGCCTGGCTCCTCCTCCTCACGCTGGTCACCAGCCTGGCTCCTCCTCCTCCTCATGCTGGTCGCCAGCCTGGCTCCTCCTCCTCACGCTGGTCACCAGCCTGGCTCCTCCTCCTCCTCATGCTGGTCACCAGCCTGGCTCCTCCTCCTCACGCTGGTCACCAGCCTGGCTCCTCCTCCTCCTCATGCTGGTCGCCAGCCTGGCTCCTCCTCACGCTGGTCGCCAGCCTGGCTCCTCCTCCTCCTCACGCTGGTCGCCAGCCTGGCTCCTCCTCACGCTGGTCACCAGCCTGGCTCCTCCTCCTCCTCATGCTGGTCGCCAGCCTGGCTCCTCCTCCTCATGCTGGTCACCAGCCTGGCTCCTCCTCCTCCTCATGCTGGTCACCAGCCTGGCTCCTCCTCCTCACGCTGGTCACCAGCCTGGCTCCTCCTCCTCCTCATGCTGGTCGCCAGCCTGGCTCCTCCTCCTCATGCTGGTCACCAGCCTGGCTCCTCCTCCTCCTCATGCTGGTCGCCAGCCTGGCTCCTCCTCACGCTGGTCGCCAGCCTGGCTCCTCCTCCTCCTCACGCTGGTCGCCAGCCTGGCTCCTCTTTCAACACGTTGGAGCCAATAGAATTGAGCTATAGCCACGTGGAAGAGATTGACAGCACTGTTAGCCAGTCAGAATCAACAAAGCGCCGTCTCTCGTGAAGAGTAAAATCTGATCCTCCCCCTGCCCCCTGGTTGAGGTTACACCCCCTGTAGTCACGGAAACAGATTCATGACAAACAGGACATCTGAGATAAAACAACGGCATTTTATGCTTTTGTCTTCAAGAAAACAGCGAAAAGTGAGACGTGTTTGTGATAATAATCGATAAAGCGGTTTGTGTTTGTTGGCTCATATCTTGGTAATGGTTTGACGGAGAGAAATATTGAAGATATCTCCGGAATCTGTGTAGAATTGGCTCGCTTTCTGAGATCTCGGTGTTCTTTGTTAGCATGTAGCTTTCTCTCGGCTCACTGATGGCGAAATATGAATATGATATTTTGGTCATTTTATAGTTGGTTATTTGAATTGTTTGAGTTGTGTATGGAGCATGTAAAAACGGCTCCCATGATCTTGTAGCCCAGGCGTTGCTGTTTAATAAGGTGTATGATACGCGTACGACACGCTGTATGCTGAGCTTTCTCCGTGAAGGGGCTCTCCACTTCAAGGGTCCTCACTGTGACATATTAAACATCTTCATTTCTTTAACAGATGTCCAGAAGCACATCAGCTGCCTCAAGCTCAACGAGTGAGAACTGGAGATTTAAACCACATTTAATATATAATAATACACACACACACACGTAATGATATCCTGACGTGTGTGACTGCAGCTTCTACAACAGTGTTGGAGACGTGAACGTTGACGCTGTGAAGAAGATCCTGGCCGACAGTAAGAAGGTAAAACACACTTTAATGTATCGTTTATTAATCACCATGACGATGTCAGCAATGTTTAAAAAGAGTTTCAGTCGAAAACTGAACATTAAATACAAATATTCTTCTTTTATTCCTTTTGTGTTCAGCTCAATGTTCAGTTCGTTCATTTATATCTATTATTATCTATCTATTATTTAGCAGAATGTATTTCTATTGATCACCTTTAGTAGAATGTGTTTCTATTGATCACCTTTAGTAGAATGTGTTTCTATTGATCACCTTTAGTAGAATGTGTTTCTATTGATCACCTTTAGTAGAATGTGATTCTATTGATCACCTTTAGTAGAATGTGATTCTATTGATCACCTTTAGTAGAATGTGTTTCTATTGATCACCTTTAGTAGAATGTGTTTCTATTGATCACCTTTAGTAGAATGTGTTTCTATTGATCACCTTTAGTAGAATGTGTTTCTATTGATCACCTTTAGTAGAATGTGTTTCTATTGATCACCTTTAGTAGAATGTGTTTCTATTGATCACCTTTAGTAGAATGTGATTCTATTGATCACCTTTCGTAGAATGTGTTTATATTGATCACCTTTAGTAGAATGTGTTTCTATTGATCACCTTTAGTAGAATGTGTTTCTATTGATCACCTTTAGTAGAATGTGTTTCTATTGATCACCTTTAGTAGAATGTGTTTCTATTGATCACCTTTAGTAGAATGTGTTTATATTGATCACCTTTAGTAGAATGTGTTTATATTGATCACCTTTAGTAGAATGATTCTATTGATCACCTTTCGTAGAATGTGTTTCTATTGATCACCTTTAGTAGAATGTGTTTCTATTGATCACCTTTAGTAGAATGTGATTCTATTGATCAACTTGAATAGAATGTGTTTGTATTGATCACCTTTAGTAGAATGTGTTCTATTGACCACCTTTAGTAGGATGTTTCTATTGATCACCTTTACTAGAATGTGATTCTATTGATCACCTTTAGTAGAATGTGTTCTATTGGTCACCTTTAGTAGAATGTGTTCTATTGGCCACCTTTAGTAGAATGTGTTCTATTGACCACCTTTAGCAGAATGTGATTCTATTGATCACCTTTAGCAGAATGTGTTCTATTGACCACCTTTCGTAGAATGTGTTCTATTGATCACCTTTAGCAGAATGTGTTCTATTGACCACCTTTCGTAGAATGTGTTTCTATTGATCACCTTTAGTAGAATGTGTTTCTATTGATCACCTTTAGTAGAATGTGTTTCTATTGATCACCTTTAGTAGAATGTGTTCTATTGACCACCTTTAGTAGAATGTGTTCTATTGATCACCTTTAGTAGAATGTGGTTCTATTGATCACCTTTAGTAGAATGTGGTTCTATTGATCACCTTTAGTCGAATGTGTTTCTATTGACCACCTTTAGTCGAATGTGTTTCTATTGACCACCTTTAGTAGAATGTGTTTCTATTGACCACCTTTAGTAGAATGTGTTTCTATTGATCACCTTTAGTAGAATGTGTTCTATTGACCACCTTTAGTAGAATGTGTTCTATTGACCACCTTTAGCAGAATGTGTTCTATTGACCACCTTTAGTAAGGCAAGGCAAGTTTATTTGTATAGCACATTTCAACAACAAGGTAATTCAAAGTGCTTCACATGAAACCATTAAAAGCATAAAGGCAAAAGTAAAGGAGATTTAAAACATACATTGAAACAATAATCGATGTCTCCCTGAGACATTACGCTGCACGCAATCAACCATACACTGCCGCAATTCTGCAATTACTCGCACACACAGTAGAATGTGTTCTATTGACCACCTTTAGTAGAATGTGTTTCTATTGATCACCTTTAGTAGAATGTGTTTCTATTGATCACCTTTAGTAGAATGTGTTTCTATTGATCACCTTTAGTAGAATGTGTTCTATTGATCACCTTTAGTATAATGTGTTCTATTGATCACCTTTAGTAGAATGTGATTCTATTGATCACCTTTAGTAGAATGTGTTTCTATTGATCACCTTTAGTAGAATGTGTTTCTATTGATCACCTTTAGTAGAATGTGTTTCTATTGATCACCTTTAGTAGAATGTGTTTCTATTGATCACCTTTAGTAGAATGTGTTTCTATTGATCACCTTTAGTAGAATGTGATTCTATTGATCACCTTTCGTAGAATGTGTTTCTATTGATCACCTTTAGTAGAATGTGTTTCTATTGATCACCTTTAGTAGAATGTGTTTCTATTGATCACCTTTAGTAGAATGTGTTTATATTGATCACCTTTAGTAGAATGTGTTTATATTGATCACCTTTAGTAGAATGATTCTATTGATCACCTTTCGTAGAATGATTCTATTGATCACCTTTAGTAGAATGTGTTTCTATTGATCACCTTTAGTAGAATGTGATTCTATTGATCACCTTTAGTAGAATGTGTTTCTATTGATCACCTTTAGTAGAATGTGTTCTATTGACCACCTTTAGTAGGATGTGTTTCTATTGATCACCTTTACTAGAATGTGATTCTATTGATCACCTTTAGTAGAATGTATTCTATTGATCACCTTTAGTAGAATGTGTTCTATTGACCACCTTTAGTAGAATGTGTTCTATTGATCACCTTTAGTAGAATTTGTTTCTATTGATCACCTTTAGCAGAATGTGTTCTATTGACCACCTTTCGTAGAATGTGTTCTATTGATCACCTTTAGCAGAATGTGTTTCTATTGATCACCTTTAGCAGAATGTGTTCTATTGACCACCTTTCGTAGAATGTGTTTCTATTGATCACCTTTAGTAGAATGTGTTTCTATTGATCACCTTTAGTAGAATGTGTTTCTATTGATCACCTTTAGTAGAATGTGTTCTATTGACCACCTTTAGTAGAATGTGTTCTATTGACCACCTTTAGTAGAATGTGTTTCTATTGATCACCTTTAGTAGAATGTGTTTCTATTGATCACCTTTAGTCGAATGTGTTTCTATTGACCACCTTTAGTAGAATGTGTTTCTATTGATCACCTTTAGTAGAATGTGTTCTATTGACCACCTTTAGTAGAATGTGTTCTATTGACCACCTTTAGCAGAATGTGATTCTATTGATCACCTTTAGTAAGGCAAGGCAAGGCAAGTTTATTTGTATAGCACATTTCAACAACAAGGTAATTCAAAGTGCTTCACATGAAACCATTAAAAGCATAAAGGCAAAAGTAAAGGAGATTTAAAACATACATTGAAACAATAATCGATGTCTCCCTGAGACATTACGCTGCACGCAATCAACCATACACTGCCGCAATTCTGCAATTACTCGCACACACAGTAGAATGTGTTCTATTGACCACCTTTAGTAGAATGTGTTCTATTGACCACCTTTAGTAGAATGTGTTTCTATTGATCACCTTTAGTATAATGTGTTCTATTGAGCACCTTTAGCAGAATGTGTTTCTATTGACCACCTTTAGTAGAATGTGGTCTATTGATCACCTTTAGTAGAATGTGTTTCTATTGATCACCTTTAGTAGAATGTGTTTCTATTGATCACCTTTAGTAGAATGTGTTTCTATTGATCACCTTTAGTAGAATGTTTTCTATTGATCACCTTTAGTAGAATGTGTTCTATTGATCACCTTTAGTAGAATGTGTTCTATTGATCACCTTTAGTAGAATGTGATTCTATTGACCACCTTTAGCAGAACGTGATTCTATTGATCACCTTTAGCAGAATGTGTTCTATTGACCACCTTTCGTAGAATGTGTTTCTATTGATCACCTTTAGTAGAATGTGTTTCTATTGACCACCTTTAGTAGAATGTGTTTCTATTGATCACCTTTAGTAGAATGTGTTCTATTGACCACCTTTAGTAGAATGTGTTTCTATTGACCACCTTTAGTAGAATGTGTTTCTATTGACCACCTTTAGTATAATGTGTTCTATTGATCACCTTTAGCAGAATGTGTTCTATTGATCACCTTTAGTAGAATGTGTTTCTATTGACCACCTTTCGTATAATGTGTTCTATTGATCACCTTTAGCAGAATGTGTTTCTATTGACCACCTTTAGTAGAATGTGTTCTATTGACCACCTTTAGTAGAATGTGTTCTATTGATCACCTTTAGTAGAATGTGTTCTATTGATCACCTTTAGTAGAATGTGTTCTATTGATCACCTTTAGTAGAATGTGTTCTATTGATCACCTTTAGTAGAATGTGTTCTATTGATCACCTTTAGTAGAATGTGTTCTATTGATCACCTTTAGTAGAATGTGTTCTATTGATCACCTTTAGTAGAATGTGTTTATATTGACCACCTTTAGCAGAATGTGATTCTATTGACCACCTTTAGCAGAATGTGATTCTATTGATCACCTTTAGCAGAATGTGTTCTATTGACCACCTTTCGTAGAATGTGTTTCTATTGATCACCTTTAGCAGAATGTGTTCTATTGACCACCTTTAGTATAATGTGTTTCTATTGACCACCTTTAGTATAATGTGTTTCTATTGACCACCTTTAGTATAATGTGTTTCTATTGACCACCTTTAGTAGAATGTGTTTCTATTGATCACCTTTAGTAGAATTTGTTTCTATTGATCACCTTTAGTAGAATGTGTTTCTATTGACCACCTTTAGTAGAATGTGTTTCTATTGACCACCTTTAGTATAATGTGTTTCTATTGACCACCTTTAGTAGAATGTGTTCTATTGACCACCTTTAGTAGAATGTGTTCTATTGACCACCTTTAGTAGAATGTGTTCTATTGATCACCTTTAGTAGAATGTGTTCTATTGATCACCTTTAGTAGAATGTGTTCTATTGATCACCTTTAGTAGAATGTGTTCTATTGATCACCTTTAGTAGAATGTGTTCTATTGATCACCTTTAGGAGGATGTGTTCTATTGACCACCTTTAGTAGAATGTGTTCTATTGATCACCTTTAGTAGAATGTGTTCTATTGATCACCTTTAGTAGAATGTGTTCTATTGACCACCTTTAGTAGAATGTGTTCTATTGATCACCTTTAGTAGAATGTGTTTCTATTGATCACCTTTAGTAGAATGTTTCTATTGACCACCTTTAGTAGAATGTGTTTCTATTGACCACCTTTAGTAGAATGTGTTTCTATTGACCACCTTTAGTATAATGTGTTTCTATTGACCACCTTTAGTATAATGTGTTTCTATTGACCACCTTTAGTATAATGTGTTCTATTGACCACCTTTAGTATAATGTGTTCTATTGACCACCTTTAGTAGAATGTGTTCTATTGACCACCTTTAGTAGAATGTGTTTATATTGACCACCTTTAGCAGAATGTGATTCTATTGACCACCTTTAGCAGAATGTGATTCTATTGATCACCTTTAGTAGAATGTGTTCTATTGATGACCTTTAGTAGAATGTGTTTCTATTGACCACCTTTCGTATAATGTGTTCTATTGACCACCTTTCGTATAATGTGTTCTATTGACCACCTTTCGTATAATGTGTTCTATTGACCACCTTTCGTATAATGTGTTCTATTGACCACCTTTCGTATAATGTGTTCTATTGATCACCTTTAGCAGAATGTGTTTCTATTGACCACCTTTAGTAGAATGTGTTCTATTGATCACCTTTAGCAGAATGTGTTCTATTGATCACCTTTAGCAGAATGTGTTTCTATTGACCACCATTAGCAGAATGTGTTTCTATTGACCACCTTTAGTAGAATGTGTTCTATTGATCACCTTTAGTAGAATGTGTTCTATTGATCACCTTTAGTAGAATGTGTTCTATTGATCACCTTTAGTAGAATGTGTTCTATTGATCACCTTTAGTAGAATGTGTTCTATTGATCACCTTTAGTAGAATGTGTTATATTGATCACCTTTAGGAGGATGTGTTCTATTGATCACCTTTAGGAGGATGTGTTCTATTGATCACCTTTAGTAGGATGTGTTCTATTGATCACCTTTAGTAGGATGTGTTCTATTGATCACCTTTAGGAGGATGTGTTCTATTGATCACCTTTAGGAGGATGTGTTCTATTGATCACCTTTAGGAGGATGTGTTTCTATTGATCACCTTTAGGAGGATGTGTTCTATTGATCACCTTTAGTAGAATGTGTTCTATTGATCACCTTTAGTAGAATGTGTTCTATTGATCACCTTTAGGAGGATGTGTTCTATTGATCACCTTTAGGAGGATGTGTTCTATTGATCACCTTTAGGAGGATGTGTTCTATTGATCACCTTTAGTAGGATGTGTTTCTATTGATCACCTTCAGTAGGATGTGGTTCTATTGATCACCTTCAGTAGGATGTGGTTCTATTGATCACCTTCAGTAGGATGTGTTTCTAATGATCACCTTTAGTAGGATGTGTTTCTATTGACCACCTTTAGTATAATGTGTTTCTATTGATCACCTTTAGTAGAATGTGTTTCTATTGATCACCTTTAGTAGAATGTGTTTCTATTGATCACCTTTTGTAGAATGTGTTTCTATTGACCACCTTTAGTAGAATGTTTCTATTGACCACCTTTAGTAGAATGTGTTCTATTGACCACCTTTAGTAGAATGTGTTTCTATTGACCACCTTTAGTAGAATGTGTTTCTATTGATCACCTTTAGCAGAATGTGTTCTATTGATGACCTTTAGTAGAATGTGTTCTATTGATCACCTTTAGTAGAATGTGTTCTATTGATCACCTTTAGTAGAATGTGTTCTATTGATCACCTTTAGTAGAATGTCTTCTATTGATCACCTTTAGTAGAATGTGTTTATATTGATCACCTTTAGTAGAATGTGATTCTATTGACCACCTTTAGCAGAACGTGATTCTATTGATCACCTTTAGCAGAATGTGTTCTATTGACCACCTTTCGTAGAATGTGTTTCTATTGATCACCTTTAGTAGGATGTGTTTCTATTGATCACCTTCAGTAGGATGTGGTTCTATTGATCACCTTCAGTAGGATGTGTTTCTAATGATCACCTTTAGTAGGATGTGTTTCTATTGACCACCTTTAGTAGGATGTGTTTCTATTGATCACCTTTAGTAGAATGTGTTTCTATTGATCACCTTTAGTAGAATGTGTTTCTATTGATCACCTTTAGTAGAATGTGTTTCTATTGACCACCTTTAGTAGAATGTTTCTATTGACCACCTTTAGTAGAATGTGTTCTATTGACCACCTTTAGTATGTGTTTCTATTGACCACCTTTAGTAGAATGTGTTTCTATTGACCACCTTTAGCAGAATGTGTTCTATTGATCACCTTTAGCAGAATGTGTTCTATTGATGACCTTTAGTAGAATGTGTTCTATTGATCACCTTTAGTAGAATGTGTTCTATTGATCACCTTTAGTAGAATGTGTTCTATTGATCACCTTTAGTAGAATGTCTTCTATTGATCACCTTTAGTAGAATGTGTTTATATTGATCACCTTTAGTAGAATGTGATTCTATTGACCACCTTTAGCAGAACGTGATTCTATTGATCACCTTTAGCAGAATGTGTTCTATTGACCACCTTTCGTAGAATGTGTTTCTATAGATCACCTTTAGTAGAATGTGTTTCTATTGACCACCTTTAGTAGAATGTGTTTCTATTGATCACCTTTAGTAGAATGTGTTCTATTGATCACCTTTAGTAGAATGTGTTTCTATTGACCACCTTTAGTAGAATGTGTTTCTATTGACCACCTTTAGTAGAATGTGTTTCTATTGACCACCTTTAGTATAATGTGTTCTATTGATCACCTTTAGCAGAATGTGTTCTATTGATCACCTTTAGTAGAATGTGTTTCTATTGACCACCTTTCGTATAATGTGTTCTATTGATCACCTTTAGCAGAATGTGTTTCTATTGACCACCTTTAGTAGAATGTGTTCTATTGATCACCTTTAGTAGAATGTGTTCTATTGATCACCTTTAGTAGAATGTGTTCTATTGATCACCTTTAGTAGAATGTGTTCTATTGATCACCTTTAGTAGAATGTGTTCTATTGATCACCTTTAGTAGAATGTGTTTATATTGATCACCTTTAGCAGAATGTGATTCTATTGACCACCTTTAGCAGAATGTGATTCTATTGATCACCTTTAGCAGAATGTGTTCTATTGACCACCTTTCGTAGAATGTGTTTCTATTGATCACCTTTAGCAGAATGTGTTCTATTGACCACCTTTCGTAGAATGTGTTTCTATTGACCACCTTTCGTAGAATGTGTTTCTATTGACCACCTTTAGTAGAATGTGTTTCTATTGACCACCTTTAGTAGAATGTGTTTCTATTGATCACCTTTAGTAGAATGTGTTTCTATTGATCACCTTTAGTAGAATGTGTTTCTATTGATCACCTTTAGTAGAATGTGTTTCTATTGACCACCTTTAGTATAATGTGTTTCTATTGACCACCTTTAGTAGAATGTGTTCTATTGACCACCTTTAGTAGAATGTGTTCTATTGACCACCTTTAGTAGAATGTGTTCTATTGATCACCTTTAGTAGAATGTGTTCTATTGATCACCTTTAGTAGAATGTGTTCTATTGATCACCTTTAGTAGAATGTGTTATATTGATCACCTTTAGGAGGATGTGTTCTATTGATCACCTTTAGGAGGATGTGTTCTATTGATCACCTTTAGTAGAATGTGTTCTATTGATCACCTTTAGTAGAATGTGTTCTATTGATCACCTTTAGTAGAATGTGTTCTATTGATCACATTTAGGAGGATGTGTTCTATTGATCACCTTTAGGAGAATGTGTTCTATTGATCACCTTTAGGAGGATGTGTTTCTATTGATCACCTTTAGGAGGATGTGTTCTATTGATCACCTTTAGTAGGATGTGTTCTATTGATCACCTTTAGTAGGATGTGTTTCTATTGATCACCTTTAGTAGGATGTGTTTCTATTGATCACCTTTAGTAGGATGTGTTTCTATTGATCACCTTTAGTAGAATGTGTTTCTATTGACCACCTTTAGTAGAATGTGTTTCTATTGACCACCTTTAGTAGAATGTGTTTCTATTGACCACCTTTAGTAGAATGTGTTCTATTGATCACCTTTAGTAGAATGTGTTCTATTGATCACCTTTAGTAGAATGTGTTCTATTGATCACCTTTAGTAGAATGTGTTCTATTGATCACCTTTAGTAGAATGTGTTCTATTGATCACCTTTAGTAGAATGTGTTATATTGATCACCTTTAGGAGGATGTGTTCTATTGATCACCTTTAGGAGGATGTGTTCTATTGATCACCTTTAGTAGGATGTGTTCTATTGATCACCTTTAGTAGGATGTGTTCTATTGATCACCTTTAGGAGGATGTGTTCTATTGATCACCTTTAGGAGGATGTGTTCTATTGATCACCTTTAGGAGGATGTGTTTCTATTGATCACCTTTAGGAGGATGTGTTCTATTGATCACCTTTAGTAGAATGTGTTCTATTGATCACCTTTAGTAGAATGTGTTCTATTGATCACCTTTAGGAGGATGTGTTCTATTGATCACCTTTAGGAGGATGTGTTCTATTGATCACCTTTAGTAGGATGTGTTTCTATTGATCACCTTCAGTAGGATGTGGTTCTATTGATCACCTTCAGTAGGATGTGTTTCTAATGATCACCTTTAGTAGGATGTGTTTCTATTGACCACCTTTAGTATAATGTGTTTCTATTGATCACCTTTAGTATAATGTGTTTCTATTGATCACCTTTAGTAGAATGTGTTTCTATTGATCACCTTTAGTAGAATGTGTTTCTATTGATCACCTTTTGTAGAATGTGTTTCTATTGACCACCTTTAGTAGAATGTTTCTATTGACCACCTTTAGTATAATGTGTTTCTATTGACCACCTTTAGTATAATGTGTTTCTATTGACCACCTTTAGTATAATGTGTTTCTATTGACCACCTTTAGTAGAATGTGTTTCTATTGATCACCTTTAGTAGAATTTGTTTCTATTGATCACCTTTAGTAGAATGTGTTTCTATTGACCACCTTTAGTAGAATGTGTTTCTATTGACCACCTTTAGTATAATGTGTTTCTATTGACCACCTTTAGTAGAATGTGTTCTATTGACCACCTTTAGTAGAATGTGTTCTATTGACCACCTTTAGTAGAATGTGTTCTATTGATCACCTTTAGTAGAATGTGTTCTATTGATCACCTTTAGTAGAATGTGTTCTATTGATCACCTTTAGTAGAATGTGTTCTATTGATCACCTTTAGTAGAATGTGTTCTATTGATCACCTTTAGGAGGATGTGTTCTATTGACCACCTTTAGTAGAATGTGTTCTATTGATCACCTTTAGTAGAATGTGTTCTATTGATCACCTTTAGTAGAATGTGTTCTATTGACCACCTTTAGTAGAATGTGTTCTATTGATCACCTTTAGTAGAATGTGTTTCTATTGATCACCTTTAGTAGAATGTTTCTATTGACCACCTTTAGTAGAATGTGTTTCTATTGACCACCTTTAGTAGAATGTGTTTCTATTGACCACCTTTAGTATAATGTGTTTCTATTGACCACCTTTAGTATAATGTGTTTCTATTGACCACCTTTAGTATAATGTGTTCTATTGACCACCTTTAGTATAATGTGTTCTATTGACCACCTTTAGTAGAATGTGTTCTATTGACCACCTTTAGTAGAATGTGTTTATATTGACCACCTTTAGCAGAATGTGATTCTATTGACCACCTTTAGCAGAATGTGATTCTATTGATCACCTTTAGTAGAATGTGTTCTATTGATGACCTTTAGTAGAATGTGTTTCTATTGACCACCTTTCGTATAATGTGTTCTATTGACCACCTTTCGTATAATGTGTTCTATTGACCACCTTTCGTATAATGTGTTCTATTGACCACCTTTCGTATAATGTGTTCTATTGACCACCTTTCGTATAATGTGTTCTATTGATCACCTTTAGCAGAATGTGTTTCTATTGACCACCTTTAGTAGAATGTGTTCTATTGATCACCTTTAGCAGAATGTGTTCTATTGATCACCTTTAGCAGAATGTGTTTCTATTGACCACCATTAGCAGAATGTGTTTCTATTGACCACCTTTAGTAGAATGTGTTCTATTGATCACCTTTAGTAGAATGTGTTCTATTGATCACCTTTAGTAGAATGTGTTCTATTGATCACCTTTAGTAGAATGTGTTCTATTGATCACCTTTAGTAGAATGTGTTCTATTGATCACCTTTAGTAGAATGTGTTATATTGATCACCTTTAGGAGGATGTGTTCTATTGATCACCTTTAGGAGGATGTGTTCTATTGATCACCTTTAGTAGGATGTGTTCTATTGATCACCTTTAGTAGGATGTGTTCTATTGATCACCTTTAGGAGGATGTGTTCTATTGATCACCTTTAGGAGGATGTGTTCTATTGATCACCTTTAGGAGGATGTGTTTCTATTGATCACCTTTAGGAGGATGTGTTCTATTGATCACCTTTAGTAGAATGTGTTCTATTGATCACCTTTAGTAGAATGTGTTCTATTGATCACCTTTAGGAGGATGTGTTCTATTGATCACCTTTAGGAGGATGTGTTCTATTGATCACCTTTAGTAGGATGTGTTTCTATTGATCACCTTCAGTAGGATGTGGTTCTATTGATCACCTTCAGTAGGATGTGTTTCTAATGATCACCTTTAGTAGGATGTGTTTCTATTGACCACCTTTAGTATAATGTGTTTCTATTGATCACCTTTAGTAGAATGTGTTTCTATTGATCACCTTTAGTGGAATGTGTTTCTATTGATCACCTTTTGTAGAATGTGTTTCTATTGACCACCTTTAGTAGAATGTTTCTATTGACCACCTTTAGTAGAATGTGTTCTATTGACCACCTTTAGTAGAATGTGTTTCTATTGACCACCTTTAGTAGAATGTGTTTCTATTGATCACCTTTAGCAGAATGTGTTCTATTGATGACCTTTAGTAGAATGTGTTCTATTGATCACCTTTAGTAGAATGTGTTCTATTGATCACCTTTAGTAGAATGTGTTCTATTGATCACCTTTAGTAGAATGTCTTCTATTGATCACCTTTAGTAGAATGTGTTTATATTGATCACCTTTAGTAGAATGTGATTCTATTGACCACCTTTAGCAGAACGTGATTCTATTGATCACCTTTAGCAGAATGTGTTCTATTGACCACCTTTCGTAGAATGTGTTTCTATTGATCACCTTTAGTAGGATGTGTTTCTATTGATCACCTTCAGTAGGATGTGGTTCTATTGATCACCTTCAGTAGGATGTGTTTCTAATGATCACCTTTAGTAGGATGTGTTTCTATTGACCACCTTTAGTAGGATGTGTTTCTATTGATCACCTTTAGTAGAATGTGTTTCTATTGATCACCTTTAGTAGAATGTGTTTCTATTGATCACCTTTAGTAGAATGTGTTTCTATTGACCACCTTTAGTAGAATGTTTCTATTGACCACCTTTAGTAGAATGTGTTCTATTGACCACCTTTAGTATGTGTTTCTATTGACCACCTTTAGTAGAATGTGTTTCTATTGACCACCTTTAGCAGAATGTGTTCTATTGATCACCTTTAGCAGAATGTGTTCTATTGATGACCTTTAGTAGAATGTGTTCTATTGATCACCTTTAGTAGAATGTGTTCTATTGATCACCTTTAGTAGAATGTGTTCTATTGATCACCTTTAGTAGAATGTCTTCTATTGATCACCTTTAGTAGAATGTGTTTATATTGATCACCTTTAGTAGAATGTGATTCTATTGACCACCTTTAGCAGAACGTGATTCTATTGATCACCTTTAGCAGAATGTGTTCTATTGACCACCTTTCGTAGAATGTGTTTCTATAGATCACCTTTAGTAGAATGTGTTTCTATTGACCACCTTTAGTAGAATGTGTTTCTATTGATCACCTTTAGTAGAATGTGTTCTATTGATCACCTTTAGTAGAATGTGTTTCTATTGACCACCTTTAGTAGAATGTGTTTCTATTGACCACCTTTAGTAGAATGTGTTTCTATTGACCACCTTTAGTATAATGTGTTCTATTGATCACCTTTAGCAGAATGTGTTCTATTGATCACCTTTAGTAGAATGTGTTTCTATTGACCACCTTTCGTATAATGTGTTCTATTGATCACCTTTAGCAGAATGTGTTTCTATTGACCACCTTTAGTAGAATGTGTTCTATTGATCACCTTTAGTAGAATGTGTTCTATTGATCACCTTTAGTAGAATGTGTTCTATTGATCACCTTTAGTAGAATGTGTTCTATTGATCACCTTTAGTAGAATGTGTTCTATTGATCACCTTTAGTAGAATGTGTTCTATTGATCACCTTTAGTAGAATGTGTTCTATTGATCACCTTTAGTAGAATGTGTTTATATTGATCACCTTTAGTAGAATGTGTTTATATTGATCACCTTTAGCAGAATGTGATTCTATTGACCACCTTTAGCAGAATGTGATTCTATTGATCACCTTTAGCAGAATGTGTTCTATTGACCACCTTTCGTAGAATGTGTTTCTATTGATCACCTTTAGCAGAATGTGTTCTATTGACCACCTTTCGTAGAATGTGTTTCTATTGACCACCTTTCGTAGAATGTGTTTCTATTGACCACCTTTAGTAGAATGTGTTTCTATTGACCACCTTTAGTAGAATGTGTTTCTATTGATCACCTTTAGTAGAATGTGTTTCTATTGATCACCTTTAGTAGAATGTGTTTCTATTGATCACCTTTAGTAGAATGTGTTTCTATTGACCACCTTTAGTATAATGTGTTTCTATTGACCACCTTTAGTAGAATGTGTTCTATTGACCACCTTTAGTAGAATGTGTTCTATTGACCACCTTTAGTAGAATGTGTTCTATTGATCACCTTTAGTAGAATGTGTTCTATTGATCACCTTTAGTAGAATGTGTTCTATTGATCACCTTTAGTAGAATGTGTTATATTGATCACCTTTAGGAGGATGTGTTCTATTGATCACCTTTAGGAGGATGTGTTCTATTGATCACCTTTAGTAGAATGTGTTCTATTGATCACCTTTAGTAGAATGTGTTCTATTGATCACCTTTAGTAGAATGTGTTCTATTGATCACATTTAGGAGGATGTGTTCTATTGATCACCTTTAGGAGAATGTGTTCTATTGATCACCTTTAGGAGGATGTGTTTCTATTGATCACCTTTAGGAGGATGTGTTCTATTGATCACCTTTAGTAGGATGTGTTCTATTGATCACCTTTAGTAGGATGTGTTTCTATTGATCACCTTTAGTAGGATGTGTTTCTATTGATCACCTTTAGTAGGATGTGTTTCTATTGATCACCTTTAGTAGAATGTGTTTCTATTGATCACCTTTAGTAGAATGTGTTTCTATTGACCACCTTTAGTAGAATGTGTTTCTATTGACCACCTTTAGTAGAATGTGTTCTATTGATCACCTTTAGTAGAATGTGTTCTATTGATCACCTTTAGTAGAATGTGTTCTATTGATCACCTTTAGTAGAATGTGTTCTATTGATCACCTTTAGTAGAATGTGTTCTATTGATCACCTTTAGTAGAATGTGTTATATTGATCACCTTTAGGAGGATGTGTTCTATTGATCACCTTTAGGAGGATGTGTTCTATTGATCACCTTTAGTAGGATGTGTTCTATTGATCACCTTTAGTAGGATGTGTTCTATTGATCACCTTTAGGAGGATGTGTTCTATTGATCACCTTTAGGAGGATGTGTTCTATTGATCACCTTTAGGAGGATGTGTTTCTATTGATCACCTTTAGGAGGATGTGTTCTATTGATCACCTTTAGTAGAATGTGTTCTATTGATCACCTTTAGTAGAATGTGTTCTATTGATCACCTTTAGGAGGATGTGTTCTATTGATCACCTTTAGGAGGATGTGTTCTATTGATCACCTTTAGTAGGATGTGTTTCTATTGATCACCTTCAGTAGGATGTGGTTCTATTGATCACCTTCAGTAGGATGTGTTTCTAATGATCACCTTTAGTAGGATGTGTTTCTATTGACCACCTTTAGTATAATGTGTTTCTATTGATCACCTTTAGTATAATGTGTTTCTATTGATCACCTTTAGTAGAATGTGTTTCTATTGATCACCTTTAGTAGAATGTGTTTCTATTGATCACCTTTTGTAGAATGTGTTTCTATTGACCACCTTTAGTAGAATGTTTCTATTGACCACCTTTAGTAGAATGTGTTCTATTGACCACCTTTAGTAGAATGTGTTTCTATTGACCACCTTTAGTAGAATGTGTTTCTATTGATCACCTTTAGCAGAATGTGTTCTATTGATGACCTTTAGTAGAATGTGTTCTATTGATCACCTTTAGTAGAATGTGTTCTATTGATCACCTTTAGTAGAATGTGTTCTATTGATCACCTTTAGTAGAATGTCTTCTATTGATCACCTTTAGTAGAATGTGTTTATATTGATCACCTTTAGTAGAATGTGATTCTATTGACCACCTTTAGCAGAACGTGATTCTATTGATCACCTTCAGCAGAATGTGTTCTATTGACCACCTTTCGTAGAATGTGTTTCTATTGATCACCTTTAGTAGGATGTGTTTCTATTGATCACCTTCAGTAGGATGTGGTTCTATTGATCACCTTCAGTAGGATGTGTTTCTAATGATCACCTTTAGTAGGATGTGTTTCTATTGACCACCTTTAGTAGGATGTGTTTCTATTGATCACCTTTAGTAGAATGTGTTTCTATTGATCACCTTTAGTAGAATGTGTTTCTATTGATCACCTTTAGTAGAATGTGTTTCTATTGACCACCTTTAGTAGAATGTTTCTATTGACCACCTTTAGTAGAATGTGTTCTATTGACCACCTTTAGTATGTGTTTCTATTGACCACCTTTAGTAGAATGTGTTTCTATTGACCACCTTTAGCAGAATGTGTTCTATTGATCACCTTTAGCAGAATGTGTTCTATTGATGACCTTTAGTAGAATGTGTTCTATTGATCACCTTTAGTAGAATGTGTTCTATTGATCACCTTTAGTAGAATGTGTTCTATTGATCACCTTTAGTAGAATGTCTTCTATTGATCACCTTTAGTAGAATGTGTTTATATTGATCACCTTTAGTAGAACGTGATTCTATTGACCACCTTTAGCAGAACGTGATTCTATTGATCACCTTTAGCAGAATGTGTTCTATTGACCACCTTTCGTAGAATGTGTTTCTATAGATCACCTTTAGTAGAATGTGTTTCTATTGACCACCTTTAGTAGAATGTGTTTCTATTGATCACCTTTAGTAGAATGTGTTCTATTGATCACCTTTAGTAGAATGTGTTTCTATTGACCACCTTTAGTAGAATGTGTTTCTATTGACCACCTTTAGTAGAATGTGTTTCTATTGACCACCTTTAGTATAATGTGTTCTATTGATCACCTTTAGCAGAATGTGTTCTATTGATCACCTTTAGTAGAATGTGTTTCTATTGACCACCTTTCGTATAATGTGTTCTATTGATCACCTTTAGCAGAATGTGTTTCTATTGACCACCTTTAGTAGAATGTGTTCTATTGATCACCTTTAGTAGAATGTGTTCTATTGATCACCTTTAGTAGAATGTGTTCTATTGATCACCTTTAGTAGAATGTGTTCTATTGATCACCTTTAGTAGAATGTGTTCTATTGATCACCTTTAGTAGAATGTGTTCTATTGATCACCTTTAGTAGAATGTGTTCTATTGATCACCTTTAGTAGAATGTGTTTATATTGATCACCTTTAGCAGAATGTGATTCTATTGACCACCTTTAGCAGAATGTGATTCTATTGATCACCTTTAGCAGAATGTGTTCTATTGACCACCTTTCGTAGAATGTGTTTCTATTGATCACCTTTAGCAGAATGTGTTCTATTGACCACCTTTCGTAGAATGTGTTTCTATTGACCACCTTTCGTAGAATGTGTTTCTATTGACCACCTTTAGTAGAATGTGTTTCTATTGACCACCTTTAGTAGAATGTGTTTCTATTGATCACCTTTAGTAGAATGTGTTTCTATTGATCACCTTTAGTAGAATGTGTTTCTATTGATCACCTTTAGTAGAATGTGTTTCTATTGACCACCTTTAGTATAATGTGTTTCTATTGACCACCTTTAGTAGAATGTGTTCTATTGACCACCTTTAGTAGAATGTGTTCTATTGACCACCTTTAGTAGAATGTGTTCTATTGATCACCTTTAGTAGAATGTGTTCTATTGATCACCTTTAGTAGAATGTGTTCTATTGATCACCTTTAGTAGAATGTGTTCTATTGATCACCTTTAGGAGGATGTGTTCTATTGATCACCTTTAGGAGGATGTGTTCTATTGATCACCTTTAGTAGAATGTGTTCTATTGATCACCTTTAGTAGAATGTGTTCTATTGATCACCTTTAGTAGAATGTGTTCTATTGATCACATTTAGGAGGATGTGTTCTATTGATCACCTTTAGGAGAATGTGTTCTATTGATCACCTTTAGGAGGATGTGTTTCTATTGATCACCTTTAGGAGGATGTGTTCTATTGATCACCTTTAGTAGGATGTGTTCTATTGATCACCTTTAGTAGGATGTGTTTCTATTGATCACCTTTAGTAGGATGTGTTTCTATTGATCACCTTTAGTAGGATGTGTTTCTATTGATCACCTTTAGTAGAATGTGTTTCTATTGACCACCTTTAGTAGAATGTGTTTCTATTGACCACCTTTAGTAGAATGTGTTTCTATTGACCACCTTTAGTAGAATGTGTTCTATTGATCACCTTTAGGAGGATGTGTTCTATTGATCACCTTTAGGAGGATGTGATTGGCTGGTACAGACAGCGGAGGAACTCGGACCAACAGATGACTTTCAGAGAGAAGATCGTCCACGAGAAGCTGAAGACGTGTCTGTCCAACCCTCATGTGATCTTTGTGCTGCTGACCCCTAGCAGGTCGACTCCGACATGCTCCACCCACAAGATGGAGTACGCCGCCTTCATCTCACGCAGCAGGTAAAAAAAACATTTAAAACAGAATATCTTTAGTTTTAGTCTGAAGACGTCACTTAAGGAGGCATTCTCCACAATTTTATAGACAAAATAGTTCATCAATAAACTACAAGAAACATAAAATAAGAAGAAACATGAATCATGAGGATCCTGTTTCCTTTATTTAAAGGTTTAATACGTAGCTATTCCTTATTAAGATGTCTAAAAAGACCACCTATGATATATTTGATAGTATGACAACGATGTTCAAACATGATGTTTGTGATGTTGATATATTTATTTATATATTTCTTGAAGGCAGTTTGTGAACGTTCCCGTGCTGGTCAACAACCTGGGTCTACTGGAGCAGCTGGCGTACTGGAAGGAGTCGACGCCGTGCTCCGCGGCCGGTTACAACCTTACCATGAACACACACAGGTACCATCACCATCAACACACACAGGTACCATCACCATCAACACACACAGGTACCATCACCATCAACACACACAGGTACCATCACCATCAACACACACAGGTACCATCACCATCAACACACACAGGTACCATCACCATCAACACAGTCTGATAGAAACAACGTGGACAAAGAACAAGTACTTTATTGCTCAGAGCGTTAAAGCAACACGTTGTAGCTGTTTCCTGTTTTTTCTCTTTATATTGCAAAGAAAGACCGGTTTGATATTCAGCCAAACGTCAGACTGCAGTTCTGAACGTCACCACTAGATGACTCACTGGACTCAGCAACAGAGTATCCTGTAACTTCAGATGTTTTTCTTCTTCTGTTGCTGCAGCTCTAAGTTCTTCTCCTCCAACGGGCTGCTGAGGGAAGTGAACGACGTGAACTCCATGAACGACTCTCTGCAGACGGAGCTGCAGGTGTGTCTCACTCTCATAGTCTGTGTTTTAACATCTCACTCATCTTCTGTGTTTTAACATCTCATTCTCATCTTCTGTGTTTTAACATCTCACTCTCATCGTCTGTGTTTTAACATCTCACTCATCTTCTGTGTTTTAACATCTCACTCTCATCGTCTGTGTTTTAACATCTCACTCATCTTCTGTGTTTTAACATCTCATTCTCATCTTCTGTGTTTTAACATCTCACTCTCATCGTCTGTGTTTTAACATCTCACTCATCTTCTGTGTTTTAACATCTCACTCTCATCTTCTGTGTTTTAACATCTCACTCTCATCGTCTGTGTTTTAACATCTCATTCTCATCTTCTGTGTTTTAACATCTCATTCTCATCTTCTGTGTTTTAACATCTCACTCTCATCGTCTGTGTTTTAACATCTCACTCTCATCTTCTGTGTTTTAACATCTCACTCTCATCTTCTGTGTTTTAACATCTCACTCATCTTCTGTATTTTAACATCTCACTCATCTTCTGTGTTTTAACATCTCACTCATCTTCTGTGTTTTAACGTCTCACTCTCATCTTCTGTGTTTTAACGTCTCACTCTCATCTTCTGTGTTTTAACGTCTCACTCTCATCTTCTGTGTTTTAACGTCTCACTCTCATCTTCTGTGTTTTAACGTCTCACTCTCATCTTCTGTGTTTTAACATCTCACTCATCTTCTGTGTTTTAACATCTCACTCATCTTCTGTTTTAACGTCTCACTCTCATCTTCTGTGTTTTAACGTCTCACTCTCATCTTCTGTGTTTTAACGTCTCACTCGCATCTTCTGTGTTTTAACGTCTCACTCGCATCTTCTGTGTTTTAACGTCTCACTCTCATCTTCTGTGTTTTAACGTCTCACTCTCATCTTCTGTGTTTTAACGTCTCACTCTCATCTTCTGTGTTTTAACGTCTCACTCTCATCGTCTGGTGTGTTTTAACGTCTCACTCTCATCGTCTGGTGTGTTTTAACGTCTCACTCTCATCGTCTGGTGTGTTTTAACGTCTCACTCTCATCGTCTGGTGTGTTTTAACGTCTCACTCTCATCGTCTGGTGTGTTTTAACGTCTCACTCTCATCGTCTGGTGTGTTTTAACGTCTCACTCTCATCGTCTGGTGTGTTTTAACGTCTCACTCTCATCGTCTGGTGTGTTTTAACGTCTCACTCTCATCGTCTGGTGTGTTTTAACGTCTCACTCTCATCGTCTGGTGTGTTTTAACGTCTCACTCTCATCGTCTGGTGTGTTTTAACGTCTCACTCTCATCGTCTGGTGTGTTTTAACGTCTCACTCTCATCGTCTGGTGTGTTTTAACGTCTCACTCTCATCGTCTGGTGTGTTTTAACGTCTCACTCTCATCGTCTGGTGTGTTTTAACGTCTCACTCTCATCGTCTGGTGTGTTTTAACGTCTCACTCTCATCGTCTGGTGTGTTTTAACGTCTCACTCTCATCGTCTGGTGTGTTTTAACGTCTCACTCTCATCGTCTGGTGTGTTTTAACGTCTCACTCTCATCGTCTGGTGTGTTTTAACGTCTCACTCTCATCGTCTGGTGTGTTTTAACGTCTCACTCTCATCTTCTGTGTTTTAACGTCTCACTCTCATCGTCTGGTGTGTTTTAACATCTCACTCTCATCGTCTGGTGTGTTTTAACGTCTCACTCTCATCGTCTGGTGTGTTTTAACGTCTCACTCTCATCGTCTGGTGTGTTTTAACGTCTCACTCTCCTCATTGACAGAAAGCTTGCAGGACGTTGGAGGAGAGTGAACGTCTCGTAGAAACACTCCAGAGTGACGTTTCGACTCTCAGGAGGAAACTTGTTGAGAAGAAGAAAAGTTCAGCAGAAAAAGGTTTGATTTTTACAAATTATTATTCAGACAATTAAATTTACAAATAATAAACAAATTTATAGTATATCATTTTAACATATTTTACTATTACTACACAATTAAATGATGATTAATATGTATTATTTGTTCATTTTTACCAAATGATTTCTAAAACATTTAAATATCATCGAGCAGATATTTTATTACTGTGTTCATCGTTAATAAATAAAGGTCTCTGACTTGGTTCAGGTCTCTGTCTTGGTTCAGGTTCAGATCTCTGTCTTGGCTCAGGTCTCTGTCTTGGTTCAGGTCTCTGTCTTGGTTCAGGTCTCTGACTTGGTTCAGGTTCAGATCTCTGTCTTGGCTCAGGTCTCTGTCTTGGTTCAGGTCTCTGTCTTGGTTCAGGTCTCTGACTTGGTTCAGATCTCTGTCTTGGCTCAGGTCTCTGTCTTGGTTCAGGTTCAGGTCTCTGTCTTGGCTCAGGTCTCTGACTTGGCTCAGGTCTCAGGTCTGTCTCTGTCTCCAGGTGGTCCCGTGGATCAGAGGGACCAGGTCCTCCAGCAGGTCTTCAGGTCTCTGTTGTGCTCTCCTCTGTTTCACTCGCACACTCTGACTCTGGACTCACTTCCTGTTCCTGACGCTGTCTCCATGACGCCGTCTCCTGAAACGAGGTCCGGCAGAAAGAGACCGAAGGAGACGCCGGGGGGGCGGGACAGGAAACGCAGGAAGAGCCAGCCTTCAGAATAAAACGACGGAACTCAAACGTGGATTCAATCCTCGTTCACTTGTTTCTCTTCAATGTATAAAGATGATTTTTGTTAACTGTTTCAGTCGTTAATTTAATGAATAAAAACTAGTTTTATTGTGAGTCTGCTATTGCTATGTTAGCATGCTAACATGCTAATGTTCAGCTGGTGTCATGTCTACTATCTTAAGGTGTGCTCACACCAAACGTGAAAACGTAGGCGAAAAAATGGCGTGACGCTGCGGCGCGATAGCCTATCAGCGTTGAGTTGCTCCCCCTGTCATCTCTGACTTCCTGCCGTTGTTGAATCAGGAAATAAATCCTGTAGCCGTCTGTGTTCACCAGAGCTCTACGATACCTCATATCAACAGAGACCGGACCAAACTATGTGCACATGTTTGTGTGTAAACCACCCGGTACAAACAATGAATAGACGCTGCCGTATTTACGTCTGTGACGTTATGTTGAGTGTTGATGGAGCTGCTACAATGTTAGCTTAGCATAGCACCGATCGGTCCAGACTCCGTTGAGAAAACAAGTATTTTCTTGTCTTGCGGAGAGAACTAACCAAACATTAACACAAACAGTCCCCGGCGAGACCGGCATTATGTTAGCCTGCTATGCTAACATAAGCTAACTACTGATGAATGTATCGAACACTTTAACATGTTGATCAAATAAAAAATGTTCAATAAACAAACATTTGATGGTTTCATCTTCTCAAATGTTTTCTTATATTTCAGCGAGTTGAATATTTTTGATGTAAATGTTTTTGCTCTTTTCAGATGTTCAATACAAAATATGAAAGAACGATTGATGATAAAATAATGACCCATGTGACCTCAGTTCTGACAGCTTTATTAAACAACACTGATCACTAATCCAGATGTTTGATTCCACAGATGTTTGGGTCCCTCATGAACTGAGGATGTTTGTGGGTCACAGACATGAAACCTGGAGAGAAAAGCTCATTTAAATATATCAATCATTGGAGAGAGGAGAGGCTGAAACATGTCAATAGATTCATATTTATAACACGTAGAGCCTCTTTCTTCTAACATTGTTAACATTTGTAGACACTTGAAACATGTTGGATTTATATTTGTAGAGAGAATGATCAAAGGAATTCAACCTGTGTTCTTTTTTTAATGATTGATGTCATAACTGTTATTCTGCACTAAAGACAAGTTCTACTTCTAGTCATGGTTCTGTTTCAGTAGAGGAGCAGGACTTTTATTTTGAAGAGAAAATCAGTAAAATGTGACGAGCAGAAAAAACACTTTGGGGTTCAGAGACTCAAAGACTGAACCCCAAAGTGTTTTATTAAATGTGGTGATGTATTAAATGTGACATTGTATTAAATGTGACTATTAAATGTAATGTATTAAATGTGATATTGTATTAAATGTGACATTGTATTAAATGTAATGTATTAAATGTGATGTTTTATTAAATATGATATTGTATTAAATGTAATGTGTTAAATGTAATGTATTAAATGTGATATTTGGTGAAACGTACCCATGGAGTGAGCTTTCTTTATGGCCTTGGACACTTCTTTCTGTTTCCTTCCACATAACCCTGAGAAACAAAAGGATACTGAGTGGACCTGAAGACGGATTCTGATCCGGTTTAACGTCGATCTGCTCACCTGTGATGTGACGACCGTAGATTCTACCTGTGTGAGGAGAGATGAACTGAGACAGCAGCTGGGAAGGAGACGAGGAAACAAGGTCATGTTTGTTATTGAACAGGTATGAATAGATGTGAACAGGCATGTACAGGTGTGACCAGATGTGTAACTCACCTGAGTGTTCTTGAAGTCCACTGTGACGCTGCAGAGGACGCATCCTTTCTGAGGCTCTTTGAACGGGTTCTCCATCTTCACCAGCTTCACCAGGAAGGTTAAATATTAATAAATACAATCAGGTCAACCTCATAACGTAAATTACAAATGTAATAACACATGTTGGTGATGTTTCATGATTGTAGTAGAAGTTTCTTAAATAAAATAAAGAAATTCTGAATTTATTAAATGGTCAAATAAACTAATTTCAGAATTATTCATATGGTTTATTTTATGCACAGTAATTAACTAATTATATTTCTATATTTAATTTAGTATAAATCCCTTATTTTATTTAAATATGTTTTGATAATATTTCTATACATGTATTCACTACGATATATTGTAGTATTGTTAATATGTTAAATAAAAAGAATATAAATGCATGTAAAGTGTCAATAAATAGTCTAATTGTTAAAATAAAATATATATATATGAAACCTACCGTGTCGTCTTTGTGTCGCACTTCATGTGACGTTGTTGTGACGCTTCTTACAGCTGCAGGAGCAGATTTAAATGTTCATAACAGCTCTTATGCTAAGGTTAGCATTAGCAACATTATCACTGAATTAACCGTATAATTAAAATAAATAAATAAAGCGATGGTTTATGATAACTTGATAAGCATTCACACATAATAATAAAGTCTTACTTGTGTTTCCGTGTTGTGATAAAACAGACTTTAGCCTATTTAACCCTCTCAGCGCGAGCATTGTGACCTGACACAGGACCGGAAATTGTCCGCAAGGAACTCCGGTGCTTCGCTGAGTTTTCTAACTATTAGTTCCTACCACCTATAAAGTTGTTGCTCATTAATTTGAGTAAAATTACACGTGAAATGTAGCTTTAATTGTAAATATGGCTTTAATATGTGATTATTTTTGTAATCGTAGATTTTATGTTTCTGCTATGAACGCAAATTAAATTTTTCTTTCGGAAAAGATAAAACGTTACCCTCCTCAAAGATATATCAAGACAAGATAGGAAAGACCCCGGAGTGAGTGAGTGGGTCACATTAACACAACTTGTTACTTTAATCAACAATATAATTATACTCAATGTTTATGAAGACGTAGTAGTCACATTGAGTAACGCACGTGACCATTCGCCGGAGTCCGTTTGATTTCACCTGTTTTAACGAACAGTAACATAATCAGTACTTTCATCCTCAGTACAACGAAGATACACTGTTAAGAGGCGGAATATGGCGCCGAATGAACACGTGTGTTATCTGGTAACCACGAGCTTTGATATCTGGTAACTTATCAGACGTTTACTTTAGATGAACTAATAAAACGAAGGAAGCGATCTCCGTTAGCTCCGCTAGCTAGTTAACCGGTAAACCGAAGACAGAAACGACGACGGGATTTCTCTCTTGCTCTGACGATGCTGATGATACCGGAGACAATGTTTGAATGTGATGCTCGTCGAGCTGTTGAACCCTCTTCGTTAAAACTAAGCTTTAAGTTACAGAATTAGTAATATAATTAATTTGGAAAGTTTTATACGTTTTTATGGAAGTTTGAGATTAATTTGCTGTGTTTTTAGTGGAAAAATAGCTCGTTTATGGAACAAATCAAAGAGTCCAACTGCCAGGAGTGAGCTAACGTAAAGTAGGTAAACGTATCGTTATTTATCTTAACGTAAAGTAGGTCAACTTATCGTTATTTATCTTAACGTTAACTAGGTCAACTTATCGTTAACTAGTTAAAGAATAAACAGGTAGTGATGTACAGGTGTATGTGTGTGTTTACTAGCTGACATGAACCGGTGATGAACGCTTCTGGGAGACAAGACCTCCAAATAAAACGAGTGTCCTCGAGGAAGAGGTCGAGGGAGGACCGGAGGACTCAGCTGACACCTGTGAGGAAAAGGGGAGGAGCTACCTGCCTACAGACATGTAAAGACTGGAGGCTCAGCAGCATCATGGCTGAGGGACGAGCTGTTGAGGTACTCTGTTATTTTAAATACATATTCATATATATAATATGAATATGTATTTAACTCTGAGTTATTTTAGAGGCATTGATGTTAAACTACTAGTTTTCAGGTTTAATCTTCCTTCTCTGATAATACGATGAATATCTTCTACAAGAGAAACTAGACTTTGATCGGCGTCTTTGATTATTTTATGACAATTTATTCACCAAACAATTATCAAACAAATATTTGTCTGATTTAAATCATTGAAACAAGGTGAAGTCTTCAAACATCAGTGATATTGTTGATCCTATACATATAGTATGTCAATGACATCATGTCTAACTGACCAATCGGCTGTCAGAAGCGGTATCTATCAGCTGCTGGTGGTTTTAAAGGAGGGCGAGGCTGCTAACATGTCTCTGAAGTGTCTTCTCTGTGATGGACTAATTGATGAATCAGCTGATGAGTTGGGCTGCGTTGATTGACAGGTCTGTGTTGTGTTCACAGTGCTGCAGTGACAGCGAGGACTTGTTCGGGGATTATGACAGCATCCTGGAGGACAGGCTGGACGCCGCCGAGCACAATGAACGACGTCGTGACGATCAGCCCGACTTCACCGCTCTGAGAGCCAGACAGACGCGTGAAGACGTCCTCACGGACTCCATCGTGGACGTCCTCACAGGCGAACCCTTCGAGGACCTACCGACCAGCCAGCATCGGTTTCAGGAGCAAGTCGACGGGGCCGCGAAGAGGAGCCGACTGCAGGACGGAGACAAAACCTCGACTCCTCTCAGAGACGCTGAGGATAGCAGCAGAGCGAGGAGGAGTGTGACGGAGGAGGCGAAGAGGACGATGCTCTGTAACGCCACAGCGCCGTCCAGCGTGTCACGCAGCGTCGGGCTGAAGGAAGCCGTCGTCTCTGAGGAGATCAGCGTGGCCATGCAGGCCATGGAGGAGGTCTGTGCCGAGACCACCGACCTGGGGCCGTTCTACGGACTCCCCACCAGAGTGAAGGAGCTGATGTTCACCCTCAGAGGCATCAAGGATCTATACGGTCAGCTTCAACTAGCAGGAGGTCCACGCATGTTCTGAAAGTCACACATAGTGAAAGTCATTGGCAGACGAGCGCTGCAATCAACAATCATTTTCATTATTGATGAGTCTTCAGATTGTTTTCATTTGTTCTATAAAAGGTAAAACAGTATCTCGGAGTCAACGGGGACGTCTTCAAAAGTCTTCATGTCTTCCACCAACAGTCCAAAATCTAAGATATTCAGTTATGTTAATATGAGCCAGAGCAAACACTCAATATCTGGGATTAAAGTCCTGAATCTGACTAAAAAACACAAATTCACGAAACTATAGTTATACATTTTTACGAACTGGCAGCTGCCTTAATATGCATGTTAGTGTCAGAATCTGGGACTTTTTGTTTTACTTTAAAAATGACTTCAATGATTAATTGATCATCATAACAGTTGCTGATTAATCGGTTGTCGATGGACGGATTGTTTAATTTCTTCTGCAGATTAACTGATGAAGACAATAATTGTTAGTTTGGTTGTAGATGTTTCTGTTGACCAGATGTAGTTTCAGTGGAATAGTTTAACACCGAGGGAGAAACAGCCAAACCAGATCCAACGTGTTGATCAGTGAGCTTTAGACGAGCTGCTCGTGGATTCCTTTCATGTTTCTTCAAACAGAGGACGAGTGTTTGTATTCCCTGTTCCAGACTGGCAGGAGACGTGTCTGAACCTGGACTGTGTCCAGCAGAGGAGGAACCTGATCTACTCGCTGCCCACCAGCGGAGGGAAAACTCTGGTTGCGGAGATCCTCGTCCTCAGAGAGCTGCTGTGCAGGAGGAAAGACTGTCTGTTCATCTTACCGTACATCTCGCTGGTTCAGGAGAAGGTACCACAAGAAGGAGGAGTGCTCTCACTGTTAGTGTGAGAACTCTCAGAGAATAAAGTCTCAGAGAATAGAGTCTCAGAGAATAAACTCTCAGAGAAAGAGTCTCGGAGAAAGAGTCTCAGAGAATAAAGTCTCAGAGAATAAAGTCTCAGAGAATAAAGCCTCAGAGAATAAAGCCTCAGAGAATAAAGTCTCAGAGAATAAAGTCTCAGAGAATAAAGTCTCAGAGAATAAAGCCTCAGAATAAAGTCTCAGAGAATAAAGTCTCAGAGAATAAAGTCTCAGAGAATAAAGCCTCAGAATAAAGTCTCAGAGAATAAAGTCTCAGAGAATAAAGCCTCAGAGAATAAAGTCTCAGAGAATGGAGTCTCAGAGAATAAAGCCTCAGAATAAAGTCTCAGAGAATAAAGTCTCAGAGAATAAAGCCTCAGAGAATAAAGTCTCAGAGAATAAAGTCTCAGAGAATAAAGCCTCAGAGAATAAAGTCTCAGAGAATAAAGTCTCAGAGAATAAAGTCTCAGAGAATAAAGTCTCAGAGAATAAAGCCTCAGAGAATAAAGTCTCAGAGAATAAAGTCTCAGAGAATAAAGTCTCAGAGAATAAAGTCGCAGAGAAAGAGTCTCAGAGAATAAAGTCTCAGAGAAAGAGTCTCAGAGAATAAAGTCTCAGAGAATAAAGTCTCTCAGAATAAAGTCTCAGAGAATAAAGCCTCAGAGAATAAAGTCTCAGAGAATAAAGTCTCAGAGAATAAAGTCTCAGAGAATAAAGTCTCAGAGAATAGAGTCTCAGAGAAAGAGTCAGAGAATAAAGTCTCAGAATAAAGTCTCAGAGAATAAAGTCTCAGAGAATAAAGTCTCAGAGAAAGAGTCTCAGAGAATAAAGTCTCAGAGAATAAAGCCTCAGAGAATAAAGTCTCAGAGAATAAAGTCTCAGAGAATAAAGTCTCAGAGAATAGAGTCTCAGAGAATAAAGTCTCAGAGAATAAAGCCTCAGAGAAAGAGTCTCAGAGAATAAAGTCTCAGAGAATAAAGTCTCAGAGAAAGAGTCTCAGAGAATAAAGTCTCAGAGAATAAAGTCTCAGAGAATAAAGCCTCAGAGAATAAAGTCTCAGAGAATAAAGTCTCAGATAATAAAGTCTCAGAGAAAGAGTCTCAGAGAAAGAGTCTCAGAGAATAAAGTCTCAGAGAATAAAGTCTCAGAGAATAAAGTCTCAGAGAAAGAGTCTCAGAGAATTAATTCTCAGAGAATAAAGTCTCAGAGAATAAAGCCTCAGAGAAAGAGTCTCAGAGAATAAAGTCTCAGAGAAAGTCTCAAAGAATAAAGTCTCAGAGAAAGAGTCTCAAAGAATAAAGTCTCAGAGAAAGTCTCAGAGAATAAAGCCTCAGAGAATAAAGTCTCAGAGAATAAAGTCTCAGAGAAAGAGTCTCAGAATAAAGTCTCAGAGAATAAAGCCTCAGAGAATAAAGTCTCAGAGAATAAAGTCTCAGAGAAAGAGTCTCAGAGAATAAAGTCTCAGAAAGAGTCTCAGAGAATAAAGTCTCAGAGAATAAAGTCTCAGAGAATAAAGCCTCAGAAAGAGTCTCAAAGAATAAAGTCTCAGAGAAAGAGTCTCAGAGAATAAAGTCTCAGAGAATAAAGTCTCAGAGAAAGAGTCTCAAAGAATAAAGTCTCAGAGAAAGAGTCTCAAATAAAGCCTCAGAATAAAGTCTCAGAGAATAAAGTCTCAGAGAATAAAGTCTCAGAATAAAGTCTCAGAGAATAAAGCCTCAGAGAATAAAGTCTCAGAGAATAAAGTCTCAGAGAATAAAGCCTCAGAGAATAAAGTCTCAGAGAATAAAGTCTCAGAGAAAGAGTCTTTTGGCGTCCTTCATTATTGCAATCGTCATTTACATTAGATGCATATATGAAGTCTGACCTCTGGAGCAGTGGGCTGCTGTAAAGCGGCCGAGGAGCGATTAGGGGTTCTGTGTTTTTGCTCAAAGACACGTCGGCACAGGACACGTAGCAGCCAGGGATCGAACCGCCAACCTTGTGCTTACCGGACGGCGACGGCTGCCACATTTTTCCCATTTAATTTATGGTCCGGTTGACAACTAGTAGTAGCTTTGAAAAGAGTGATATGGGGCACTGATCTAGAACACAACTGAGACAAGAATTAGCTCGCTAGCTAGCTAGCTAGCTAGCACGATCCCTCCACGTCACTAGGAGACTTCTTTGTTGGGAGGAGACTGGACGAACCTTTAATTAGAAGCTGTAGGTAATTAAGAGGAGATAAAATGGTGTCATCTGCATAGAAATGTACGTTACAAAGTGGCAGAGATGATATTTGTGTTTATCGTGAATAGCAGAGGACCCAGAGTAGAGCCCTGTGGGACATCTTTCCTAACCTTTTCAAAGCACATAATTCTGAACCACTAGGAACTACCTTTTGTTTCTTCTTCTGCAGGTGCGGGGGTTAGCGAGCTTCGGCCTGGAGCTGGACTTCATGGTGGAGGAGTACGCCGGCAGTAAAGGAAGGTTTCCTCCTGTGAGGAGAAGAAACAACCGGTCGGTGTACGTCGCTACGATAGAGAAAGCCCACAGCCTCGTCAACTCTCTGATCGAGACCGGCAGGATGGACGACCTGGGTCTGGTGGTGGTGGATGAGGTGAACCAGCACAGGTGTTCAGATGTGAGCTAAGGTGCAGGTGAGAGGCTTAATGTCCACATGTGTCTTACAGCTCCACATGTTGGGTGACGGCAGCAGAGGAGCCATTATTGAAATGACGCTGGCCAAAGTTCTCTACACTACCAGTAAGTCACGCCTTCTCGCTTTAATCTCGGTTGTTAAAACCTTTTGAATGAAATGATTCTTCTCGACTCTTTTCCAGAAAGTACTCAGATTATCGGAATGAGCGCCACTCTGGGAAACATCAAAGACCTGCAGACGTTTCTGAGGGCAGAGAATTACACAAATGACTTTAGGCCTGTAAGTGAATTTAACTTGTCATTATTAGTATTAGTAGTATGAGTAGTAGTAGTATTGGTAGTATGACTAGTATTATTATTAGTAGTAGTAGTATGAGTAGTATTATTAGTAGTAGTATGATTAGTAGTAAAAAATAAATAATCTACACCAAGCAAAACCTTAAAAATGTTACAATTTCTTCCATACCTTTCAATTTGGACTCTTACTCCTCCAGCTAAGCTCTGCTGTTAAGTTAAGTTTCGTTTCAGTCACGTGCTCGCCCACTGACCAATCACAGCGCACCGGCACCTCACTGCAGAGCTGCTCCTGAACACTGAGCTGCACTAATGCTGACGTACTTGTAGGCCAGCTAGCAGCTCTGACACGTCAAAGAATACGCCCAACATGTCAAACTAAAGATCTGATTGGTTGAACACTATGACAATCAACAACATCGTCCCCATTCACTTAAAGTGCACATGATGCACTTGTGAGTCTGCAGGCCTCTGTTCTACCTAGAGACACAGAGGTGAGATCTGATTGGATAAAAGCTCTCCTTAAAACAAGCTGCACTGGAAGCAGAGCAACTGAGGAAGACAGGAGCTGTGCAATGACAACATAAGATAATGGGGAATATATGTTTATAAATTATAATCCATGTAGTGTATTTAAGAAGAATTATTAAAGTATAAAACAGACATAACTTAGTGATTCTGTTGAGGCCAGCACAGAAGGCCCTGCAGGCCCTGAAGCCCACCACTGAGTGTTGGTCGTAAAACCGGTTCTCTGTTGTGTTCAGGTCCAGCTGAAGGAGTACGTTAAACTGAACGACACCATCTATGAAGTCGACCCAAAGGAAGAGGAATGTTTTAAATTCTCACGTCTTCTCAACTTTAAGGTAAATAAAGTCTGTTCTAAATCAACAGTTTTTAGTTTCTGTTCAGCTGAGTGTAGCACTGATGGAGTGCCTCCTAACATCTATCGGACTGTGGACTGGTCCTCCTCCCTCAGTACTCCAGCTCCATGCAGAAGGTGGATCCGGATCACATCATCGCTCTGGTGACTGAAGTCATTCCAGCACATTCCTGTCTGGTCTTCTGTCCAACCAAGAAGAACTGTGAGAACGTGGTGGGGATGATCTGCAAATACCTGAAGGAGTGAGTGACTTAACTATATCAGAGTCTCGTCTCTTCTGACCGGCTGACTCACAGAGCTGCTCCTCTCTCACAGGGAGTTCCTCCTCCTCCGGAAAGAGGAGAAGGCCGTCCTCCTCAGCCAGCTGAAGGCCAGCGGTAACGGCTCCATGTGTCCGGTGCTCAGGAGGACGGTGCCGTACGGTTTGGCGTATCACCACAGCGGACTGACCTCCGAGGAGAGGAAGCTGGTGGAGGAGGCGTACTCCAACGGGGTGCTCTGTCTCCTCACCTGCACCTCCACACTGGCTGCAGGGATCAACCTACCTGCCCGCAGGTGAGCAGAACTCTATCAGAATAAGAGCTAATGCAGAATACCAAGATGTTTATGTGAACGTAGGCCGTGTCTCATGTTATTAAATACATATACTCATACATATAACTGTGTGCTGACGTCCTGCTCCTCAGAGTGATCCTGCGCTCTCCGTTCGTGGCCTCAGACTTCCTGAAGAGGAGTCAGTACAAACAGATGGTCGGCCGAGCCGGTCGGGCCGGGATCGACGCCGCGGGAGAGAGCGTCCTCATCCTGCAGCACAAGGACAGACGCATGGTAACTGAGAGATGTGAGGAGAGAGTCAACTACGACTCCCAGGGTGCATTTCAGCAGAACTCATCCAACCACAGAGCTTCACATTCTGTTACACGCTCCACTAAAGGCAGCTGGAAGATCTGCAGCATAAATCTATTTAACTTCAGTCCGTTTCTGACGCTTCCGATTGTCTTCTGCCTAGCAACAGCAGCTGAGGCTCTTGGGTATTGTAGTATTTAGGGCCGTCCACCAGACTGACATAAGCAGAACATAAACCTGTAGAACAGTTACATTAAAGAAGGGTATTTAAACACACATGTAGTTTTCTGCCACTAGACGTCTCAGTCTAAACAATACCAGCTGTACTCGAGAGATGAGCTGATGCTAACGTTAGCTTAGCTTGTTTCTCTGATTAATTAAGATCCAGTTATTAAGATAACTAAAATCCTTCATCTGTTAAAAACCATCAAGAACTAAAAAGTGTATCATAAACATTTAAAACTGGATAAAAAGTCAGTTGATGAGATTCTGGCAGACGCCGCTGCACAAAGAGGAGGTGACGCTCGTTCCAGCTCTGCAGGAGATCACGGAATCAAACATTTAAAATGAGTTCACACCGTTGTCTTTGACCTTTATATTCTCTTTATTCTCAGGCTAAAACACTCGTTTGTGCTCCGATGGAAAACTGTTACAGCAACCTGATGCGTGACGATGGAAAAGGCCTCCTGAGTCTCATCCTGTCGCTCATCGGATTAAACGTAAACATCTGTTTATCTTTCCTCGTATCCAAACGTGAGCTCCTCACCCCCCGAGGCAGCTGATCGTGAATATCCACATTCCTGTGTTTCTAGATCACCTCGACGGTGGACCGGGTGAGGGACTTCCTGTGTGGGACGCTGCTGTCCGTCCAGCAGAAGCACCTGTGTGCAGAGACGAGTCTGACGGAGGCGGTGCAGCAGAGTGTGGACCTCCTGAAGGACAAAGATCTCATCACGGTGACGGCTCAAAGTCTGCAGGTCACCAAGCTGGGAAGAGCTACCTTTAAAGGTGAGTCTGTCTCTTACCGACAGGTAGAGCTACCTTTAAAGGTGAGTCTGTCTCTGACCGACAGGTAGAGCTACCTTTAAAGGTCAGTCTGTCTCTGACCGACAGGTAGAGCTACCTTTAAAGGTGAGTCTGTCTCTTACCGACAGGTAGAGCTACCTTTAAAGGTGAGTCTGTCTCTGACCGACAGGTAGAGCTACCTTTAAAGGTCAGTCTGTCTCTGACCGACAGGTAGAGCTACCTTTAAAGGTGAGTCTGTCTCTGACCGTCAGGTAGAGCTACCTTTAAAGGTGAGTCTGTCTCTGACCGACAGGTAGAGCTACCTTTAAAGGTGAGTCTGTCTCTTACCGTCAGGTAGAGCTACCTTTAAAGGTGAATCTGTCTCTTACCGACAGGTAGAGCTACCTTTAAAGGTGAGTCTGTCTCTTACCGACAGGTAGAGCTACCTTTAAAGGTGAGTCTGTCTCTGACCGACAGGTAGAGCTACCTTTAAAGGTGAGTCTGTCTCTGACCGTTAGGTAGAGCTACCTTTAAAGGTGAGTCTGTCTCTTACCGTCAGGTAGAGCTACCTTTAAAGGTGAGTCTGTCTCTTACCGACAGGTAGAGCTACCTTTAAAGGTGAGTCTGTCTCTTACCGACAGGTAGAGCTACCTTTAAAGGTGAGTCTGTCTCTGACCGACAGGTAGAGCTACCTTTAAAGGTGAGTCTGTCTCTTACCGTCAGGTAGAGCTACCTTTAAAGGTGAGTCTGTCTCTTACCGTCAGGTAGAGCTACCTTTAAAGGTGAGTCTGTCTCTTACCGACAGGTAGAGCTACCTTTAAAGGTGAGTCTGTCTCTGACCGACAGGTAGAGCTACCTTTAAAGGTGAGTCTGTCTCTGACCGACAGGTAGAGCTACCTTTAAAGGTGAGTCTGTCTCTTACCGACAGGTAGAGCTACCTTTAAAGGTGAGTCTGTCTCTGACCGACAGGTAGAGCTACCTTTAAAGGTGAGTCTGTCTCTTACCGACAGGTAGAGCTACCTTTAAAGGTGAGTCTGTTTCTGACCGACAGGTAGAGCTACCTTTAAAGGTGAGTCTGTTTCTGACCGACAGGTAGAGCTACCTTTAAAGGTGAGTCTGTTTCTGACCGACAGGTAGAGCTACCTTTAAAGGTGAGTCTGTCTCTTACCGACAGGTAGAGCTACCTTTAAAGGTGAGTCTGTCTCTGACCGACAGGTAGAGCTACCTTTTAAAGGTGAGTCGCCCCTGTGTCCAATACTTAATGACCAGATACCTGCAGAACTAAACCATTGATCAGCTGGACTCTGTTGTCAGTTACCTTCATGCAGATGTTTGACTCCTCAGGCTCAGTGGATCTGACCTACAGTGACATTCTGTACAAAGACCTCTCTAAAGGTCTGGAGGGTCTGCTGCTCAACAGCTGCCTCCACCTGGTCTACCTGGTCACGCCCTACGACATGATCACACAGTGCAGGCCGGACTGGATGGTGTTCTTCAGACAGGTAACACTCACTGATGGACTTTATGACCTCACCTTTCTCTTAGATCTGAGTCACTAACCATCATTGTTGTTCTGTTGTAGTTCACTCTGCTGACAGCTGCAGAACAGAAGATGTCTGCAGCTGTCGGAGTACCAGAGAGTTTCATAGCTAGAAAAGCTGCAGGACAGACGGTGAGAAAGGTGAGAAACTACCGGAGGTGTAGGTGGTGTTGTTGTTGTTTCAGACCATGAACATGTTGTTGTTGTTTCAGACTATGAACATGTTGTTGTTGTTTCAGACTATAAACATGTTGTTGTTTCAGACTATAAACATGTTGTTGTTGTTGTTTCAGACTATAAACATGTTGTTGTTTCAGACTATAAACATGTTGTTGTTTCAGACCATGAACATGTTGTTGTTGTTTTAGACCATGAACATGTTGTTGTTTCAGACCGTAAACATGTTTTTGTTGTTTCAGACTATAAACATGTTGTTGTTGTTGTTGTTTCAGACTATAAACATGTTGTTTCAGACCATGAACATGTTGTTGTTGTTTCAGACCGTGAATATGTTGTTGTTGTTGTTTCAGACCGTAAACATGTTTCAGACCGTGAACATGTTGTTGTTGTTTCAGACTATAAACATGTTTCAGACCATGAACATGTTGTTGTTTCAGACTATAAACATGTTGTTGTTTCAGACTATAAACATGTTGTTGTTTCAGACCGTGAACATGTTGTTGTTGTTGTTTCAGACCGTAAACATGTTGTTGTTTCAGACCGTAAACATGTTGTTGTTGTTTCAGACCGTAAACATGTTGTTTCAGACCGTGAACATGTTGTTGTTTCAGACTATAAACATGTTGTTTCAGACCATGAACATGTTGTTGTTGTTTCAGACTATAAACATGTTGTTGTTGTTTCAGACTATAAACATGTTGTTGTTTCAGACCGTGAACATGTTGTTGTTGTTGTTGTTTCAGACCGTAAACATGTTGTTGTTTCAGACCGTAAACATGTTGTTGTTGTTGTTTCAGACTATAAACATGTTGTTGTTGTTTCAGACTATAAACATGTTGTTGTTTCAGACTATAAACATGTTGTTGTTTCAGACTATAAACATGTTGTTGTTGTTGTTTCAGACCATGAACATGTTGTTGTTTCAGACCGTGAACATGTTGTTGTTGTTGTTTCAGACCGTGAACATGTTGTTTCAGACCGTGAACATGTTGTTGTTTCAGACCATGAACTTGTTGTTGTTGTTTCAGACCGTGAACATGTTGTTGTTGTTGTTTCAGACCGTGAACAGTTTGTAGTTGTTTCAGACCATGAACATGTTGTTGTTGTTGTTGTTTCAGACCGTGAACAGTTTGTAGTTATTTCAGACCGTGAACAGGTTGTTGTTATTGTTTCAGACCGTGAACAGTTTGTAGTTGTTTCAGACCGTGAACAGGTTGTTGTTGTTGTTGTTTCAGACTGTGAACATGTTGTTGTTATTTCAGACCGTAAACATGTTGTTGTTGTTGTTGTTGTTTCAGACCGTGAACAGTTTGTTGTTGTTGTTGTTTCAGACTGTGAACAGTTTGTAGTTGTTTCAGACCGTGAACAGGTTGTTGTTGTTTCAGACCGTGAACAGTTTGTAGTTGTTTCAGACCGTGAACAGGTTGTTGTTGTTGTTGTTTCAGACCGTGAACAGGTTGTTGTTGTTGTTTCAGACCGTGAACAGGTTGTTGTTGTTGTTGTTTCAGACCGTGAACAGGTTATTGTTGTTGTTGTTGTTTCAGACCGTGAACATGTTGTTGTTGTTGTTGTTTCAGACTGTGAACATGTTGTTGTTGTTTCAGACTGTGAACATGTTGTTGTTGTTGTTTCAGACCGTAAACATGTTGTTGTTGTTGTTTCAGACCGTGAACATGTTGTTGTTGTTGTTTCAGACCGTGAACATGTTGTTGTTGTTTCAGACTGTGAACAGGTTGTAGTTGTTTCAGACCGTGAACAGGTTGTTGTTGTTGTTTCAGACCGTGAACAGGTTGTAGTTGTTTCAGACCGTGAACAGGTTGTAGTTGTTTCAGACCGTGAACAGGTTGTTGTTGTTGTTGTTTCAGACCGTAAACATGTTGTTGTTGTTTCAGACCGTGAACAGGTTGTTGTTGTTGTTTCAGATCGTGAACATGTTGTTGTTGTTGTTTCAGACCGTGAACATGTTGTTGTTGTTGTTTCAGACCGTGAACATGTTGTTGTTGTTGTTTCAGACCGTGAACATGTTGTTGTTGTTGTTTCAGACCGTGAACATGGTGTTGTTGTTGTTGTTTCAGACCGTAAACATGTTGTTGTTGTTGTTTCAGACCGTAACAACATGTTGTTGTTGTTTCAGACTGTGAACAGGTTGTTGGTGTTGTTGTTTCAGACCGTAAACATGTTGTTGTTGTTGTTTCAGACCGTAAACATGTTGTTGTTGTTGTTTCAGACCGTGAACATGTTGTTGTTGTTGTTGTTTCAGACTGTGAACATGTTGTTGTTGTTTCAGACCGTAAACATGTTGTTGTTGTTTCAGACCGTAAACATGTTGTTGTTGTTGTTGTTGTTTCAGACCGTGAACAGGTTGTTGTTTCAGACTGTAAACAGGTTGTTGTTGTTGTTTCAGACCGTAAACATGTTGTTGTTGTTGTTTCAGACCGTAAACATGTTGTTGTTGTTGTTTCAGACCGTGAACATGTTGTTGTTGTTGTTGTTTCAGACTGTGAACAGGTTGTTGTTGTTTCAGACCGTAAACATGTTGTTGTTGTTGTTTCAGACCGTGAACATGTTGTTGTTTCAGACATTGAACATGTTGTTGTTGTTGTTTCAGACCGTGAACATGTTGTTGTTGTTGTTGTTTCAGACCGTGAACATGTTGTTGTTGTTGTTGTTGTTTCAGACCGTGAACAGGTTGTTGTTGTTGTTTCAGACCGTGAACATGTTGTTGTTGTTGTTTCAGACCGTGAACATGTTGTTGTTGTTGTTTCAGACTGTGAACAGGTTATTGTTGTTTCAGACCTTGAACATGTTGTTGTTGTTTCAGACCGTGAACATGTTGTTGTTGTTGTTGTTTCAGACCGTGAACATGTTGTTGTTGTTGTTTCAGACTGTGAACATGGAGGTGGTGGGTCGGATGTATCTGGCTCTGGTTCTCTTCTCTCTGCTGAAGGAGACTAACTTGTGGAGCGTAGCCGATCGCTTCCAGCTGAGTCGAGGATTCATTCAGAGTTTACTGAGCTCCTCTTCAGCCTTCTGCTCCTGTGTGCTGCACTTCACTGAGGTATCATATGAAAATACATAGATCATAGAATACGTCTCATAGACTGGTCTCAGGACTGCTGTATCATCACATTAACATAGAATACGTCTCATAGACTGGTCTCAGGCCTGCTGTATCATCACATTAACATAGAATACGTCTCATAGACTGGTCTCAGGCCTGCTGTATCGTCACATTAACATAGAATACGTCTCATAGGCTGGTATCAGGTCTGCTGTATCATCACATTAACATAGAATACGTCTCATAGACTGGTCTCAGGCCTGCTGTATCGTTACATCAACATAGAATACGTCTCATAGACTGGTCTCAGGCCTGCTGTATCGTTACATTAACATAGAATACGTCTCATAGACTGGTCTCAGGCCTGCTGTATCGTTACATTAACATAGAATACGTCTCATAGACTGGTCTCAGGCCTGCTGTATCATCACATTAACATAGAATACGTCTCATAGACTGGTCTCAGGTCTGCTGTATCGTCACATTAACATAGAATACGTCTCATAGACTGGTCTCAGGCCTGCTGTATCATCACATTAACATAGAATACGTCTCATAGACTGGTCTCAGGCCTGCTGTATCGTTACATCAACATAGAATACGTCTCATAGACTGGTCTCAGGCCTGCTGTATCGTTACATTAACATAGAATACGTCTCATAGACTGGTCTCAGGCCTGCTGTATCATCACATTAACATAGAATACGTCTCATAGACTGGTCTCAGGTCTGCTGTATCATCACATTAACACAGAATACGTCTCATAGACTGGTCTCAGATCTGCTGTATCGTCACATTAACATAGAATACGTCTCATAGACTGGTCTCAGGTCTGCTGTATCATCACATTAACATAGAATACGTCTCATAGACTGGTCTCAGGCCTGCTGTATCATCACATTAACATAGAATACGTCTCATAGACTGGTCTCAGGCCTGCTGTATCGTTACATCAACATAGAATACGTCTCATAGACTGGTCTCAGGCCTGCTGTATCGTTACATTAACATAGAATACGTCTCATAGACTGGTCTCAGGCCTGCTGTATCGTTACATTAACATAGAATACGTCTCATAGACTGGTCTCAGGCCTGCTGTATCATCACATTAACATAGAATACGTCTCATAGACTGGTCTCAGGCCTGCTGTATCATCACATTAACATAGAATACGTCTCATAGACTGGTCTCAGGTCTGCTGTATCGTCACATTAACATAGAATACGTCTCATAGACTGGTCTCAGGCCTGCTGTATCATCACATTAACATAGAATACGTCTCATAGACTGGTCTCAGGTCTGCTGTATCATCACATTAACATAGAATACGTCTCATAGACTGGTCTCAGGTCTGCTGTATCATCACATTAACATAGAATACGTCTCATAGACTGGTGTCAGGTCTGCTGTATCGTCACATTAACATAGAATACGTCTCATAGACTGGTCTCAGGCCTGCTGTATCATCACATTAACATAGAATACGTCTCATAGACTGGTCTCAGGTCTGCTGTATCATCACATTAACATAGAATACGTCTCATAGACTGGTCACAGGTCTGCTGTATCGTCACATTAACATAGAATACGTCTCATAGACTGGTCTCAGGCCTGCTGTATCGTCACATTATCATAGAATACGTCTCATAGACTGGTCTCAGGCCTGCTGTATCGTCACATTAACATAGAATACGTCTCATAGACTGGTCACAGGTCTGCTGTATCGTTACATTGACATAGAATACGTCTCATAGACTGGTCTCAGGTCTGCTCTATCGTCACATTAACATAGAATACGTCTCATAGACTGGTCTCAGGCCTGCTGTATCGTCACATTAACATAGAATACGTCTCATAGACTGGTCTCAGGCCTGCTGTATCATCACATTAACATAGAATACGTCTCATAGACTGGTCTCAGGCCTGCTGTATCATCACATTAACATAGAATACGTCTCATAGACTGGTCTCAGGTCTGCTGTATCGTTACATTAACAGAGAATACGTCTCATAGACTGGTCTCAGGCCTGCTGTATCATCACATTAACATAGAATACGTCTCATAGACTGGTCTCAGGCCTGCTGTATCATCACATTAACATAGAATACGTCTCATAGACTGGTCTCAGGCCTGCTGTATCATCACATTAACAGAATACGTCTCATAGACTGGTCTCAGGCCTGCTGTATCATCACATTAACATAGAATACGTCTCATAGACTGGTCTCAGGTCTGCTGTATCGTTACATTAACATAGAATACCTCTCATAGACTGGTCTCAGGCCTGCTGTATCGTTACATTAACATAGAATACGTCTCATAGACTGGTCTCAGGCCTGCTGTATCGTCACATTAACATAGAATACGTCTCATAGAGTGGTCTCAGGCCTGCTGTATCATCACATTAACATAGAATACGTCTCATAGACTGGTCTCAGGCCTGCTGTATCGTCACATTAACATAGAATACGTCTCATAGACTGGTCTCAGGCCTGCTGTATCATCACATTAACATAGAATACGTCTCATAGACTGGTCTCAGGCCTGCTGTATCATCACATTAACATAGAATACGTCTCATAGACTGGTCTCAGGTCTGCTGTATCGTCACATTAACATAGAATACGTCTCATAGACTGGTCTCAGGCCTGCTGTATCATCACATTAACATAGAATACGTCTCATAGACTGGTCTCAGGCCTGCTGTATCATCACATTAACATAGAATACGTCTCATAGACTGGTCTCAGGTCTGCTCTATCGTCACATTAACATAGAATACGTCTCATAGACTGGTCTCAGGCCTGCTGTATCGTCACATTAACATAGAATACGTCTCATAGACTGGTCTCAGGCCTGCTGTATCGTCACATTAACATAGAATACGTCTCATAGACTGGTCTCAGGTCTGCTGTATCGTTACATTAACATAGAATACGTCTCATAGACTGGTCTCAGGCCTGCTGTATCATCACATTAACATAGAATACGTCTCATAGACTGGTCTCAGGTCTGCTGTATCGTTACATTAACATAGAATACGTCATAGACTGGTCTCAGGCCTGCTGTATCGTTACATTAACATAGAATACGTCTCATAGACTGGTCTCAGGTCTGCTGTATCATCACATTAACATAGAATACGTCTCATAGACTGGTCTCAGGTCTGCTCTATCGTCACATTAACATAGAATACGTCTCATAGACTGGTCTCAGGCCTGCTGTATCGTCACATTAACATAGAATACGTCTCATATACTGGTCTCAGGCCTGCTGTATCGTCACATTAACATAGAATACGTCTCATAGACTGGTCTCAGGTCTGCTGTATCGTTACATTAACATAGAATACGTCTCATAGACTGGTCTCAGGCCTGCTGTATCATCACATTAACATAGAATACGTCTCATAGACTGGTCTCAGGTCTGCTGTATCGTTACATTAACATAGAATACGTCTCATAGACTGGTCTCAGGCCTGCTGTATCGTTACATTAACATAGAATACGTCTCATAGACTGGTCTCAGGCCTGCTGTATCATCACATTAACATAGAATACGTCTCATAGACTGGTCTCAGGCCTGCTGTATCATCACATTAACATAGAATACGTCTCATAGACTGGTCTCAGGCCTGCTGTATCATCACATTAACATAGAATACGTCTCATAGACTGGTCTCAGGCCTGCTGTATCGTCACATTAACATAGAATACGTCTCATAGACTGGTCTCAGGCCTGCTGTATCGTCACATTAACATAGAATACGTCTCATAGACTGGTCACAGGTCTGCTGTATCGTTACATTAACATAGAATACGTCTCATAGACTGGTCTCAGGTCTGCTCTATCGTCACATTAACATAGAATACGTCTCATAGACTGGTCTCAGGCCTGCTGTATCGTCACATTAACATAGAATACGTCTCATAGACTGGTCTCAGGCCTGCTGTATCGTTACATTAACATAGAATACGTCTCATAGACTGGTCTCAGGCCTGCTGTATCATCACATTAACATAGAATACGTCTCATAGACTGGTCTCAGGTCTGCTGTATCGTTACATTAACATAGAATACCTCTCATAGACTGGTCTCAGGCCTGCTGTATCGTTACATTAACATAGAATACCTCTCATAGACTGGTCTCAGGCCTGCTGTATCGTTACATTAACATAGAATACGTCTCATAGACTGGTCTCAGGCCTGCTGTATCATCACATTAACATAGAATACGTCTCATAGACTGGTCTCAGGCCTGCTGTATCGTTACATTATCATAGAATACGTCTCATAGACTGGTCTCAGGCCTGCTGTATCGTTACATTATCATAGAATACGTCTCATAGACTGGTCTCAGGCCTGCTGTATCATCACATTAACATAGAATACGTCTCATAGACTGGTCTCAGTCCTGCTGTATCATCACATTAACATAGAATACGTCTCATAGACTGGTCTCAGGCCTGCTGTATCATCACATTAACATAGAATACGTCTCATAGACTGGTCTCAGGTCTGCTGTATCGTTACATTAACATAGAATACGTCTCATAGACTGGTCTCAGGTCTGCTGTATCGTTACATTAACATAGAATACGTCTCACAGACTGGTCTCATGTCTGCTGTATCGTTACATTAACATAGAATACGTCTCGTAGACTGGTCTCAGGTCTGCTGTATCGTTACATTAACATAGAATACGTCTCGTAGACTGGTCTCAGGCCTGCTGTATCATCACATTAACATAGAATACGTCTCATAGACTGGTCTCAGGCCTGCTGTATCGTTACATTAACATAGAATACGTCTCATAGACTGGTCTCAGGCCTGCTGTATCGTTACATTAACATAGAATACGTCTCATAGACTGGTCTCAGGCCTGCTGTATCGTTACATTAACATAGAATACGTCTCATAGACTGGTCTCAGGCCTGCTGTATCGTTACATTAACATAGAATACGTCTCATAGACTGGTCTCAGGCCTGCTGTATCATCAGATTAACATAGAATACGTCTCATAGACTGGTCTCAGGCCTGCTGTATCATCACATTAACATAGAATACGTCTCATAGACTGGTCTCAGGCCTGCTGTATCATCACATTAACATAGAATACGTCTCATAGACTGGTCTCAGGCCTGCTGTATCGTTACATTAACATAGAATACGTCTCATAGACTGGTCTCAGGCCTGCTGTATCGTCACATTAACATAGAATACGTCTCATAGACTGGTCTCAGGCCTGCTGTATCGTTACATTAACATAGAATACGTCTCATAGACTGGTCTCAGGCCTGCTGTATCGTTACATTAACATAGAATACGTCTCATAGACTGGTCTCAGGCCTGCTGTATCGTTCCATTAACATAGAATACGTCTCATAGACTGGTCTCAGGCCTGCTGTATCATCAGATTAACATAGAATACGTCTCATAGACTGGTCTCAGGCCTGCTGTATCGTCACATTAACATAGAATACGTCTCATAGACTGGTCACAGGTCTGCTGTATCGTTACATTAACATAGAATACGTCTCATAGACTGGTCTCAGGTCTGCTCTATCGTCACATTAACATAGAATACGTCTCATAGACTGGTCTCAGGCCTGCTGTATCGTCACATTAACATAGAATACGTCTCATAGACTGGTCTCAGGCCTGCTGTATCGTCACATTAACATAGAATACGTCTCATAGACTGGTCTCAGGTCTGCTGTATCGTTACATTAACATAGAATACGTCTCATAGACTGGTCTCAGGCCTGCTGTATCATCACATTAACATAGAATACGTCTCATAGACTGGTCTCAGGTCTGCTGTATCGTACATTAACATAGAATACGTCTCATAGACTGGTCTCAGGCCTGCTGTATCATCACATTAACATAGAATACGTCTCATAGACTGGTCTCAGGCCTGCTGTATCGTCACATTAACATAGAGTACGTCTCATAGACTGGTCTCAGGCCTGCTGTATCGTTACATTAACATAGAATACGTCTCATAGACTGGTCTCAGGTCTGCTCTATCGTCACATTAACATAGAATACGTCTCATAGACTGGTCTCAGGCCTGCTGTATCGTCACATTAACATAGAATACGTCTCATAGACTGGTCTCAGGCCTGCTGTATCGTCACATTAACATAGAATACGTCTCATAGACTGGTCTCAGGTCTGCTGTATCGTTACATTAACATAGAATACGTCTCATAGACTGGTCTCAGGCCTGCTGTATCATCACATTAACATAGAATACGTCTCATAGACTGGTCTCAGGTCTGCTGTATCGTTACATTAACATAGAATACGTCTCATAGACTGGTCTCAGGCCTGCTGTATCGTTACATTAACATAGAATACGTCTCATAGACTGGTCTCAGGCCTGCTGTATCATCACATTAACATAGAATACGTCTCATAGACTGGTCTCAGGCCTGCTGTATCATCACATTAACATAGAATACGTCTCATAGACTGGTCTCAGGCCTGCTGTATCATCACATTAACATAGAATACGTCTCATAGACTGGTCTCAGGTCTGCTGTATCGTTACATTAACAGAGAATACGTCTCATAGACTGGTCTCAGGCCTGCTGTATCATCACATTAACATAGAATACGTCTCATAGACTGGTCTCAGGCCTGCTGTATCATCACATTAACATAGAATACATCTCATAGACTGGTCTCAGACCTGCTGTATCATCACATTAACAGAATACGTCTCATAGACTGGTCTCAGGCCTGCTGTATCATCACATTAACATAGAATACGTCTCATAGACTGGTCTCAGGTCTGCTGTATCGTTACATTAACATAGAATACCTCTCATAGACTGGTCTCAGGCATGCTGTATCGTTACATTAACATAGACTACGTCTCATAGACTGGTCTCAGGCCTGCTGTATCATCACATTAACATAGAATACGTCTCATAGACTGGTCTCAGGCCTGCTGTATCGTTACATTAACATAGAATACGTCTCATAGACTGGTCTCAGGCCTGCTGTATCGTTACATTATCATAGAATACGTCTCATAGACTGGTCTCAGGCCTGCTGTATCGTTACATTACAATAGAATACGTCTCATAGACTGGTCTCAGGCCTGCTGTATCATCACATTAACATAGAATACGTCTCATAGACTGGTCTCAGGCCTGCTGTATCATCACATTAACATAGAATACGTCTCATAGACTGGTCTCAGGCCTGCTGTATCATCACATTAACATAGAATACGTCTCATAGACTGGTCTCAGGTCTGCTGTATCGTTACATTAACATAGAATACGTCTCACAGACTGGTCTCAGGCCTGCTGTATCGTTACATTAACATAGAATACGTCTCATAGACTGGTCTCAGGTCTGCTGTATCGTCACATTAACATAGAATACGTCTCGTAGACTGGTCTCAGGTCTGCTGTATCGTTACATTAACATAGAATACGTCTCGTAGACTGGTCTCAGGCCTGCTGTATCATCACATTAACATAGAATACGTCTCATAGACTGGTCTCAGGCCTGCTGTATCGTTACATTAACATAGAATACGTCTCATAGACTGGTCTCAGGCCTGCTGTATCGTTACATTAACATAGAATACGTCTCATAGACTGGTCTCAGGCCTGCTGTATCATCAGATTAACATAGAATACGTCTCATAGACTGGTCTCAGGCCTGCTGTATCATCACATTAACATAGAATACGTCTCATAGACTGGTCTCAGGCCTGCTGTATCATCACATTAACATAGAATACGTCTCATAGACTGGTCTCAGGTCTGCTGTATCGTTACATTAACATAGAATACGTCTCATAGACTGGTCTCAGGCCTGCTGTATCGTTACATTAACATAGAATACGTCTCATAGACTGGTCTCAGGCCTGCTGTATCGTCACATTAACATAGAATACGTCTCATAGACTGGTCTCAGGCCTGCTGTATCATTACATTAACATAGAATACGTCTCATAGACTGGTCTCAGGCCTGCTGTATCGTTACATTAACATAGAATACGTCTCATAGACTGGTCTCAGGTCTGCTCTATCGTCACATTAACATAGAATACGTCTCATAGACTGGTCACAGGTCTGCTGTATCGTTACATTAACATAGAATACGTCTCATAGACTGGTCTCAGGTCTGCTCTATCGTCACATTAACATAGAATACGTCTCATAGACTGGTCTCAGGCCTGCTGTATCGTCACATTAACATAGAATACGTCTCATAGACTGGTCTCAGGCCTGCTGTATCGTCACATTAACATAGAATACGTCTCATAGACTGGTCTCAGGTCTGCTGTATCGTTACATTAACATAGAATACGTCTCATAGACTGGTATCAGGCCTGCTGTATCATCACATTAACATAGAATACGTCTCATAGACTGGTCTCAGGCCTGCTGTATCGTTACATTAACATAGAATACGTCTCATAGACTGGTCTCAGGCCTGCTGTATCGTTACATTAACATAGAATACGTCTCATAGACTGGTCTCAGGCCTGCTGTATCATCACATTAACATAGAATACATCTCATAGACTGGTCTCAGGCCTGCTGTATCATCACATTAACATAGAATACGTCTCATAGACTGGTCTCAGGCCTGCTGTATCATCACATTAACATAGAATACGTCTCATAGACTGGTCTCAGGTCTGCTGTATCGTTACATTAACAGAGAATACGTCTCATAGACTGGTCTCAGGCCTGCTGTATCATCACATTAACATAGAATATGTCTCATAGACTGGTCTCAGGCCTGCTGTATCATCACATTAACATAGAATACATCTCATAGACTGGTCTCAGGCCTGCTGTATCATCACATTAACAGAATACGTCTCATAGACTGGTCTCAGGCCTGCTGTATCATCACATTAACATAGAATACGTCTCATAGACTGGTCTCAGGTCTGCTGTATCGTTACATTAACATAGAATACCTCTCATAGACTGGTCTCAGGCCTGCTGTATCGTTACATTAACATAGAATACGTCTCATAGACTGGTCTCAGGCCTGCTGTATCATCACATTAACATAGAATACGTCTCATAGACTGGTCTCAGGCCTGCTGTATCGTTACATTAACATAGAATACGTCTCATAGACTGGTCTCAGGCCTGCTGTATCGTTACATTATCATAGAATACGTCTCATAGACTGGTCTCAGGCCTGCTGTATCGTTACATTAACATAGAATACGTCTCATAGACTGGTCTCAGGCCTGCTGTATCATCACATTAACATAGAATACGTCTCATAGACTGGTCTCAGGCCTGCTGTATCATCACATTAACATAGAATACGTCTCATAGACTGGTCTCAGGCCTGCTGTATCATCACATTAACATAGAATACGTCTCATAGACTGGTCTCAGGTCTGCTGTATCGTTACATTAACATAGAATACGTCTCACAGACTGGTCTCAGGCCTGCTGTATCGTTACATTAACATAGAATACGTCTCATAGACTGGTCTCAGGTCTGCTGTATCGTTACATTAACATAGAATACGTCTCGTAGACTGGTCTCAGGTCTGCTGTATCGTTACATTAACATAGAATACGTCTCGTAGACTGGTCTCAGGCCTGCTGTATCATCACATTAACATAGAATACGTCTCATAGACTGGTCTCAGGCCTGCTGTATCGTTACATTAACATAGAATACGTCTCATAGACTGGTCTCAGGCCTGCTGTATCGTTACATTAACATAGAATACGTCTCATAGACTGGTCTCAGGCCTGCTGTATCATCAGATTAACATAGAATACGTCTCATAGACTGGTCTCAGGCCTGCTGTATCATCACATTAACATAGAATACGTCTCATAGACTGGTCTCAGGCCTGCTGTATCATCACATTAACATAGAATACGTCTCATAGACTGGTCTCAGGTCTGCTGTATCGTTACATTAACATAGAATACGTCTCATAGACTGGTCTCAGGCCTGCTGTATCGTCACATTAACATAGAATACGTCTCATAGACTGGTCTCAGGCCTGCTGTATCATTACATTAACATAGAATACGTCTCATAGACTGGTCTCAGGCCTGCTGTATCGTTACATTAACATAGAATACGTCTCATAGACTGGTCTCAGGTCTGCTCTATCGTCACATTAACATAGAATACGTCTCATAGACTGGTCTCAGGCCTGCTGTATCGTCACATTAACATAGAATACGTCTCATAGACTGGTCTCAGGCCTGCTGTATCATCACATTAACATAGAATACGTCTCATAGACTGGTCTCAGGCCTGCTGTATCATCACATTAACATAGAATACGTCTCATAGACTGGTCTCAGGTCTGCTGTATCGTTACATTAACATAGAATACGTCTCATAGACTGGTCTCAGGCCTGCTGTATCGTTACATTAACATAGAATACGTCTCATAGACTGGTCTCAGGCCTGCTGTATCGTCACATTAACATAGAATACGTCTCATAGACTGGTCTCAGGTCTGCTGTATCGTTACATTAACATAGAATACGTCTCATAGACTGGTCTTAGGTCTGCTGTATCGTCACATTAACATAGAATACGTCTCATAGACTGGTCTCAGGCCTGCTGTATTGTTACATTAACATAGAATACGTCTCATAGACTGGTCTCAGGCCTGCTGTATCATCACATTAACATAGAATACGTCTCATAGACTGGTCTCAGGCCTGCTGTATCATCACATTAACATAGAATACGTCTCATAGACTGGTCTCAGGCCTGCTGTATTGTTACATTAACATAGAATACGTCTCATAGACTGGTCTCAGGCCTGCTGTATCATCACATTAACATAGAATACGTCTCATAGACTGGTCTCAGGCCTGCTGTATCGTTACATTAACATAGAATACGTCTCATAGACTGGTCTCAGGCCTGCTGTATCGTCACATTAACATAGAAT
>JAFEUB010000349.1:285000-332500 GCA_024529925.1 Ophthalmolycus amberensis
CATTTGGCATAAATATTATATATAAATATCATATTGTGTTGATGTTTTTAGGTCAAAATCAGCTCCTCGAATAAGTTTATAAAGTTTGTATCAAAAATAAATACACAAAAACCATTAAATCATTAAAACCATCACATCATAGAATGATTGCTATAATGTGTCGTGTTGTTCTCCTGCTGTCCACTAGAGGCATCATCATCATCACTGAAGGGTTATCAGTCTGAAGATGAAGTCATATCTGTTAAGAGTTAAACTCAGTGAAAGTGGATAATAATAATAATACAGTATTTGGTGTTTTTATAGAGTTTTAGGACACAGGAGGCAGTGATGTCACAGAGATGGAGGTGATGATGTCACACCTGACCGATGATGTCACAGGAAGTTCACCTGCACAAAGACTCCGTTTATGGTTTTATAACTAGACGTGGAAGATTATTAGTGGATTCATAATCTGAAGCTGTCAGATAAATAAAAGTACAATACTTACCTCTGAGATGTAGAAGTATATGGAAATACTCAAGTAAAGTACCTCAATACAATACTTGAGTTACTTTAAAAATGCAGCGGTGGAAAGTAATTAAGTACAATTACCCCAGTACTCTGCTTCTTTATACTTCTACTCAACTTCATCTTAAGAGGTAAGTGTTGTACTTTTAACAGTAGTACTTCTGACAGCTTTAGTTACATTACACATTCACATTATGTTTTATTAAAACACATGTTTTAAATTCATAAAATGAACAGTATTAAATCAATACTATTACAGCAGTAATCTGTACTTTGGGTACTTTAATATGATTCTTCAGTATATTTTGTCTCTAAAATACTTCTGTACTTTTACTTTAGTGTACTTCTGACTGCTGGGCTTCACCTCGTGATGTAGTACTTTATATTTCAGTACTATGAATGTATGACCTGATGTAGTACTTTATACTACTAAAAGTAGATCCGGCTCAGTGTGAACAGTCCATGCGGAAGAAGGTCGCTGGTCTCCGGCTGTGAAACAGGAAGTGTCGGAGCTCCAGTCCGTCTTCATGGAGTTCGCTGGTCTGCTGCTGGTTCTGGTCCTGGTCCTCTGGAACCAGACCACTGGATCCGGAGTCCAGCTCATCAGAGACCCGGACCGGAACTCTTCCGCCGTGGAGCTGGATCTCTCCGCGGTGATCCACCGCGTGGACCGACGCTTTCTGTCCGTCACCATCGACGCGAGTCTATCGTCAGAGGAGAAGTTCGTGTCCCTGTTGAGGTGCGTGTTTGTCGGCGTCCGCTGCTCCGCGACGAGCCGCTGAATCAGGCTGTTAATAAAGGACGTTAATAATATCAAATATACCAATACAGATGTTTCATTTAATGATACATATTATAATACAGAAGTTTATTTAATAATACAGATGTTTAATATAATAAAGGACATTTAATAATATCAAATATACCAATACAGATGTTTCATTTAATGATACATATTATAACATAGAAGTTTATTTAATAATACAGATGTTTAATATAATAAAGGACATTTAATAAGATCAAATATACCAATACAGATGTTTCATTTAATGATACAGATGTTTAATTTAATGATACAGATGTTTAATTGAATGATACAGATGTTTCATTGAATGATACAGATGTTTCATTTAATGATACAGATGTTTAATTTAATGATACAGATGTTTAATTTAATGATACAGATATTTAATTCATGATACAGATGTTTCATTTAATGATACAGATGTTTCATTTAATGATACAGATGTTTAATTGAATGATACAGATGTTTAATTGAATGATACAGATGTTTAATTGAATGATACAGATATTTAATTCATGATACAGATGTTTCATTTAATGATACAGATATTTAATTCATGATACAGATGTTTAATTTAATGATACCGATATTTAATTCATGATACAGATGTATTTCATAAAGCAGATGTTTAATTTAATGATACAGATGTTTAATTCATGATACAGATGTTTAATTTAATAATTCAGATGTTTAATTTAATGATACAGATGTTTAATTGAATGATACAGATGTTTAATTTAATGATACAGATATTTAATTCATGATACAGATGTTTAATTTAATGATACAGATATTTAATTCATGATACAGATGTTGTATTTCATAAAGCAGCTGTTTAATTTAATAATACAGATGTTTAATTTAATGATACAGATGTTTAATTGAATGATACAGATGTTTCATTTAATGATACAGATATTTAATTCATGATACAGATGTTTATTTCATAAAGCAGATGTTTAATTTAATGATACAGATGTTTATTTCATAATACAGATGTTTAATTTAATGATACAGATGTTTAATTTAATGATACAGATGTTTTTCATAAAGCAGATGTTTCCGTTGCTTTAATCTGCTTCATTTTCTTACACTGTCATGTTCTCTGATCTCTTAACGTCCTTTAAAGCCAATTAAATCCTAAAATCCTCTCAAAGTTCATATTAATAATATTAATATGAAAATGAGCTCAGAGGAAAACATGTTTTAAAAACTCTGAGCTTCAGTCAAACATTGAACAATGATGTCATCAGGTCACCTGACGAGATTTAAATACTCAGGTACTTGTACTTCATGTGAGTACAGTTACATGTATTTGATGTATTTAAAGTGCGTATTTATGTTTTATCACTGAACTAAAAACAGGAAAAGATGAACCAGGAGAAGATCAACTCACTGAAGTGATTCATCTCTCGTTCATGTTCAATGATTGATGAATAACTGTGTCTTGTAATAAAAGTATTCATTCTGTATGAAGAGAACTTTACTTTAAGTACATTTAAATGTACTTGTACTTCAGTGGATCCTCTCAGTCCACATCAAAATGATTTATTAATATCTTGCATTCTTCACAAGCTTTATATTCAGAAGTGCAGTCGTTCAGAGAATCATAAACTGATGTCAGTATTAATAATAACTCATATTGTTGTTTTGTCCTCTCAGCTCTCCAAAGATCAGGACTCTGGCCAAAGCTTTAAGTCCCTGTTTCCTGAGGTTTGGGGGGACGAGACAAGACTTCATGGTCTTCAGCCCTCAGAGGTCTCATCAGGACTCTGGTTCCTCTGAAGGTACCACCAGGTTCCTCTGAATGTTACTGAGCTGCAGTCAGTTTTAATGTAATATAATGTATGATATGCATACATCAATAATCCTTTGATTAGATGGGTCATGTGATCAGATGGAGCTTCCTTCGTGGCTCGAGGACAAACTGAAGAAAGACTGGACCCAACAACAGCTGATCCTGATCAGAGAAGACCTGCAGAGGAAGTACAGAAGAGTGAAGTTCACAGGTATCCTCCTCAGCATGTTCTTCTCGAGGTCACATGACGTGTTGTAGTCAGAGTCATTCATGAAGCTTCTAAAGGGATCAACGTAGAGACTCATCTGGTCTTATGTTATCAGGAGTCCCTCAAGGCTCAACACCTGGACCACTGCTGCTTACTGTAGCTCAGCGGTTCTCAATCGTTTTCTGTCGCGCCCCACTTTGGAGGAAGACAAGTGTTCACGCCCCACCGCCCCAACAACATGGGAACAAAATGCTCCATGTTGACGTTTTATTGAAATAACATTTTGTGACTCCTCCGTCTGTGCTTTTTCAAATAATAGAATAAAGAAAGTTGCAATCACTTTAAGTAAACCAGATCGCTCCATCAGACAAAAACAAACACAATGTGCAATCACTTTGTTAGCACAGACTGGTCTCTCCTCGTCTCCGACCGCGTTCACTGTGAACCCCAGAGCAAGAGAGGCCTCATCATATGTTCTTCTTGCTGCTTGCTGTTCGTCTCGGATGCATCGCTTGCGGTTGCTTTTCTGTTCCCGCCAAATGTCTCTTCATTTGGAACACTAAGCCACACATGTGAGTCGCCAAAGGATCATGGCCGTCGCGCATGCGCAAGCGTAACCTGTTAACGGCGTAACGTAAACATTTACACGAAAGTACAGGCATTTCACCATGTATTTATTAATGACTTGTAAATACTTGTACTGCAGTAAAGGGTCTGAGTACTTGTCCTCTGGTCTCAGAGTACACCGTGGACAGTAGTGATACTTGTCCTCTGGTCTCAGAGTACACCGTGGACAGTAGTAGTACTTGTCCTCTGGTCTCAGAGTACACCGTGGACAGTAGTAGTACTTGTCCTCTGGTCTCAGAGTACACCGTGGACAGTAGTGATACTTGTCCTCTGGTCTCAGAGTACACCGTGGACAGTAGTGATACTTGTCCTCTGGTCTCAGAGTACACCGTGGACAGTAGTAGTACTTGTCCTCTGGTCTCAGAGTACACCGTGGACAGTAGTGATACTTGTCCTCTGGTCTCAGAGTACACCGTGGACAGTAGTAGTACTTGTCCTCTGGTCTCAGAGTACACCGTGGACAGTAGTAGTACTTGTCCTCTGGTCTCAGAGTACACCGTGGACAGTAGTAGTACTTGTCCTCTGGTCTCAGAGTACACCGTGGACAGTAGTAGTACTTGTCCTCTGGTCTCAGAGTACACCGTGGACAGTAGTAGTACTTGTCCTCTGGTCTCAGAGTACACCGTGGACAGTAGTAATACTTGTCCTCTGGTCTCAGAGTACACCGTGGACAGTAGTAATACTTGTCCTCTGGTCTCAGAGTACACCGTGGACAGTAGTGATACTTGTCCTCTGGTCTCAGAGTACACCGTGGACAGTAGTGATACTTGTCCTCTGGTCTCAGAGTACACCGTGGACAGTAGTAGTACTTGTCCTCTGGTCTCAGAGTACACCGTGGACAGTAGTAGTACTTGTCCTCTGGTCTCAGAGTACACCGTGGACAGTAGTAGTACTTGTCCTCTGGTCTCAGAGTACACCGTGGACAGTAGTAATACTTGTCCTCTGGTCTCAGAGTACACCGTGGACAGTAGTAATACTTGTCCTCTGGTCTCAGAGTACACCGTGGACAGTAGTGATACTTGTCCTCTGGTCTCAGAGTACACCGTGGACAGTAGTAGTACTTGTCCTCTGGTCTCAGAGTACACCGTGGACAGTAGCAGTTCTTGTCCTCTGGTCTCAGAGTACACCGTGGACAGTAGTAATACTTGTCCTCTGGTCTCAGAGTACACCGTGGACAGTAGTGATACTTGTCCTCTGGTCTCAGAGTACACCGTGGACAGTAGTAGTACTTGTCCTCTGGTCTCAGAGTACACCGTGGACAGTAGCAGTTCTTGTCCTCTGGTCTCAGAGTACACCGTGGACAGTAGTAATACTTGTCCTCTGGTCTCAGAGTACACCGTGGACAGTAGTGATACTTGTCCTCTGGTCTCAGAGTACACCGTGGACAGTAGTGATACTTGTCCTCTGGTCTCAGAGTACACCGTGGACAGTAGTAGTACTTGTCCTCTGGTCTCAGAGTACACCGTGGACAGTAGTGATACTTGTCCTCTGGTCTCAGAGTACACCGTGGACAGTAGTAGTACTTGTCCTCTGGTCTCAGAGTACACCGTGGACAGTAGTAGTACTTGTCCTCTGGTCTCAGAGTACACCGTGGACAGTAGTAGTACTTGTCCTCTGGTCTCAGAGTACACCGTGGACAGTAGTAGTACTTGTCCTCTGGTCTCAGAGTACACCGTGGACAGTAGTAATACTTGTCCTCTGGTCTCAGAGTACACCGTGGACAGTAGTAATACTTGTCCTCTGGTCTCAGAGTACACCGTGGACAGTAGTGATACTTGTCCTCTGGTCTCAGAGTACACCGTGGACAGTAGTGATACTTGTCCTCTGGTCTCAGAGTACACCGTGGACAGTAGTAGTACTTGTCCTCTGGTCTCAGAGTACACCGTGGACAGTAGTAGTACTTGTCCTCTGGTCTCAGAGTACACCGTGGACAGTAGTAGTACTTGTCCTCTGGTCTCAGAGTACACCGTGGACAGTAGCAGTTCTTGTCCTCTGGTCTCAGAGTACACCGTGGACAGTAGTAATACTTGTCCTCTGGTCTCAGAGTACACCGTGGACAGTAGTGATACTTGTCCTCTGGTCTCAGAGTACACCGTGGACCTCCTGAACTCCTTCTCTAACTGCTCTGGAATGGATCTGATCTTCGGGCTGAATGCTCTGCTCAGAACCGCCGACAACATCTGGAACAGCAGCAACGCCGCCTCGTTGCTGAAGTACTGTGAGTCCAGACGGTACCGGATGTCCTGGGAGCTCGGCAACGGTACGCTAACAGGACAACGTGTATATATATATATATGTATATATATATATGTATATATATATATGTATATATATATATATATGTATATATATATATATATATATATATATATATATGCATATATATATATATATGCATATATATATATATATATATATGCATATATATACATATATATGCATATATATATGCATATATATACATATATATACATATATATGCATATATATACATATATATGCATATATATATATATATATATGCATATATATATATATATATATATATATGCATATGCATATATATATATATATATGCATATATATGCATATATATGTATATATATGTATATATATGTATGTATATATATGTATATATATACATATATATACATATATATACATACATATATATACATATATATACATATATATGCATATATATATATATATATATATATATGCATATGCATATATATATATATATATATGCATATATATGCATATATATGTATATATATGTATATATATGTATGTATATATATGTATATATATATATGTATACATATATATGCATATATATGTATATATATATATGTATATATATATATGTATACATATATATGCATATATATGTATATATATGTATATATATGTATGTATATATATGTATATATATATATGTATATATATATATATATATATATGTATATACATATATGTATATACATATATATATATGTATATATATATGTATATATATATATGTATATACATATATATGTATATACATATATATATACATATATGTATATACATATATATATATATATGAAGTAATAATGAAACCCTGCGGTCTGACTTTCCTCTGCTTTTATTGGCTGTGAGGCTTTTTCTTACCTCGGTGTGCAAACAGGAAGTGACATCATGTTACTTCATCTTCAGGAAGTGAACCATCAGAAATGAGTTCCTGTGATCTGTTCTGTCTTCAGAACCCAACAGCTTCCAGAAGAAGGCCGGGATCCGAGTGGACGGGTATCAGCTGGGACGGGACTTCACTCGTCTCAGAGAGATGATGTCACGATCCGGATGGTACTACGACGCCGGTTTGTTTGGGCCGGACGTGGGTCAGCCTCGAGACCACCGGGCCGACATCCTGGAGGGGTGAGAGGTCATCACCGCCGAGTCAGTCACTAAATAATGAAATAACAAAGCCCGACATTTCATACAGCAACTCTTGAATTATCAACAATAATAACAATATAATAATAATAGTTTGTTTGTTGTTGTACTAATCCAGATTAAATCACATTGCGTTGTTTCTGCTGCAGGTTCCTTCAGACTGGAGCTCAGGCCGTAGACGCCTGTACCTGGCACCAGTGAGTCCCCTCTACTGTAACTCAGAGTACATTTATACATTTATACACTGACTGTGTACTCAGTGTGTACTTTATAAAGTATATACACTCTGACTGTGTACTCAGTGTGTACTTTATAAAGTATATACACTGACTGTGTACTCAGTGTGTACTTTATAAAGTATATACACTGTGTATTCAGTGTGTGCTTTATAAAGTATATACACTGTGTACTCAGTGTGTGCTTTATAAAGTATACACTCTGACTGTGTACTCAGTGTGTGCTTTATAAAGTACACACTCTGACTGTGTACTCAGTGTGTACTTTATAAAGTATACACTCTATAAAGTACACACTCTGACTGTGTACTCAGTGTGTACTTTATAAAGTACACACTCTGACTGTACTCAGTGTGTACTTTATAAAGTATACACACTGACTGTGTACTCAGTGTGTACTTCATAAAGTATACACTCTGACTGTGTACTCAGTGTGTACTTCATAAAGTATACACTCTGACTGTGTACTCAGTGTGTACTTTATAAAGTACACACTCTGACTGTGTACTCAGTGTGTACTTTATAAAGTATACACTCTGACTGTGTACTCAGTGTGTACTTTATAAAGTATACACACTGACTGTGTACTCAGTGTGTACTTCATAAAGTATACACTCTGACTGTGTACTCAGTGTGTACTTTATAAAGTATACACTGACTGTGTACTCAGTGTGTACTTTATAAAGTATACACACTGACTGTGTACTCAGTGTGTACTTTATAAAGTATACACTCTGACTGTGTACTCAGTGTGTACTTTATAAAGTGTATACACTGACGATTCATTCCTTCACTCTGTCCTGTTTCCTAGTTATTACGTGAACGGGAGAGACACGTCTTTGGAGGATTTTCTGGATCCTAAAGTTCTCGACACTCTGGCCTTAAAGACCAAAGAAGTCCTGAAGGTAATAATGTGCAGAAGTAGACGCACACTTTGACCCCTCAGTGTTTGATATGAGTGACATAAAGATATTAAAGTTTTCTGCTCTGGTTTAGAAAGTGAAGCTGGTTTCTCCTGATAAACCAGTTTGGCTCGGAGAGACGAGCTCAGCGTACGGAGGAGGAGCTGTTGGTCTGTCGGACACGTTCGTCGCAGGATTCATGTGAGTTTATTCTTTATGTCTTTAAGTAAGACCTTAAACAAGGCCGAGTCCAAATCACGTCAAGGCCGAGTCCAGATCATGTCAAGGCCGAGTCCAGATCATGTCAAGGCCGAGTCCAAATCACGTCAAGGCCGAGTCCAACTCACGTCAAGGCCGAGTCCAGATCACGTCAAGGCCGAGTCCAGATCACGTCAAGGCCGAGTCCAAATCACGTCAAGGCCGAGTCCAGATCATGTCAAGGCCGAGTCCAAATCACGTCAAGGCCGAGTCCAACTCACGTCAAGGCCGAGTCCAGATCACGTCAAGGCCGAGTCCAGATCACGTCAAGGCCGAGTCCAAATCGCGTCAAGGCCGAGTCCAAATCACGTCAAGGCCGAGGCCAGATCACGTCAAGGCCGAGTCCAAATCGCGTCAAGGCCGAGTCCAAATCGCGTCAAGGCCGAGTCCAGATCGCGTCAAGGCCGAGTCCAGATCGCGTCAAGGCCGAGTCCAGATCGCGTCAAGGCCGAGTCCAGATCGCGTCAAAGCCGAGTCCAGATCGCGTCAAAGCCGAGTCCAGATCACGTCAAAGCCGAGTCCAAATCTCGTCAAGGCCGAGTCCAGATCACGTCAAAGCCGAGTCCAGATCACGTCAAAGCCGAGTCCAAATCTCGTCAAGGCCCAGTCCAAATCTCGTCAAGGCCGAGTCCAAATCACGTCAAGGCCGAGTCCAGATCACGTCAAAGCCGAGTCCAGATCACGTCAAAGCCGAGTCCAGATCACGTCAAAGCCGAGTCCAGATCACGTCAAAGCCGAGTCCAGATCACGTCAAAGCCGAGTCCAGATCACGTCAAAGCCGAGTCCAGATCACGTCAAAGCCGAGTCCAGATCACGTCAAAGCCGAGTCCAGATCACGTCAAAGCCGAGTCCAGATCACGTCAAAGCCGAGTCCAAATCACGTCAAGGCAGAGTCCAGATGCCAAAAAGATGCAAAAGGTGAACATTCAGTTGGAGGTGAAATAATTACTCAATTTGTCAATTGGTCGTTAGACTGAAAGTTAAGCAGAAACTGTTTTAATAATGAATCATTTGGGACGAACTAGTTGCAGCTTTTCAGATGTGAATGTTTGCTGTTTTGTCTTCTATGGTAATAAATTAAATATCTCTATGTTTTTGACTGTTTTAAAGACGTCACATTGCAGCTCTACATTCAGAAGGATAAGTTGAAGTATAACTTAAATCATCACTCTGTTCAGTTAAAACAACTGAACAGTTTGAAACAGGAAACTACTGAAATTTACCCAAATGTTGCATTATTTGATCAACTTGTGATCAGAGAGCTACTCGTCTAAAACAAGGAGCTCCATTTGCTCTAAAAACCGTGAGGAGGGTCGTGGTCTCTCAGGAGGTTTACGTAGTTTATTGAGTTCACTGCTGGGTGTTACCCAGCAGCCCTCTGCTCTCATGACAGAACTTAAAGCTACACTGAGAAAAAAAAAGAAGTAACATTTACTTGAAAAAAGCTAGGTAACAATTTGCACTCGGAAATTGTGAGTAATTTTTACTCAGGAATTCTCAAGTTAAGTTTACTTACTAGTAAGAATTGTTTTTTATCCAAAATATGCAAGTAACTTTTACTTGCAAATTTCTCCCTTAGACATAAAATGTACTTAGCCTTTTATAGTAATCTTTACTCAGGCTACCTTTGGATCTAATTACAAAACCCCAGTAAAAATCAATTAGGTGTTTCATGTATATTTAAATAGCTTTTCTTTACTTTTTCTGTTGAGAAATATGAAGTAATATTTACACAATATATCTTTTATCTACTACTTCTCTACACTAATCAAATATGACTGTTGCATTTTCTAAACTGGGCTACTGTTATTTAATAAAATTGTCTTAACATAAGGCTTCTACAAAACATGAAACATCTTCTTTTAAACTGCAGCAGCTTTACTTGTGAACTGTGAAAGAGGTCACTGCTGACCGACACACACCAATACCAACATATATAATCTGGTTGGCATTGCCAGACAAAACATTTCTAAATCAGTGCTGCCAATAACAAATGTAAGGACACAAACGCTGAGTCATTTAACAAACACTTTTAATTAGAAACGATGGGTATTGCTTGACAACACTTAGATACACAGATGAAGCCCATGAGCAGAAGGCAAGCCTTTGCCACACTTTGACAGTCATCAAGAACCTCTTTTCCCTCGATGACAACGAACACATTGTCAGGAGTGAAGCCTTTCTGTGTTGCATTTCCATGGATGACAAGGATCTTCATGACATGTTGAGCATCGTCCTCTTCAATGACATCTTTGAAGTTCAAATTTACTAATGTTCATTTTTATGTCTTCGAGTCTGATGTGTTCTCAAAAAAGGACAATAGTGGGGGAAACTACCAAAAATATTGAATGTGTTCAAATGCGTCATTATGTATCTATTCTCAGTGTATATGAGCCCAACATAATTTTATATAATATGAATATATGATATCTAAACTTTACCAGGCCGGGTGAATCCAGCATGGGTCTTTGGTTCCTGCAACTCCGCCCTTTGTCCCAAGTATCTCCAGAAAGTTGGTCGTGCAATTGTCGAATTTCGACAAAAAGGTTCGCTCCAGATGAACTGTGGTTATTCTTCTGAACTCCTCATTGATCTGAAACAAAAGACAATAAAAAACATGATCAAGATGAGGTACCTTGCTAAAACAATTAATGCAGTAGTCCTGCCAGTATAATTGAGCAGCAACACAAACTACGGCCTTCAAAATGAATCAGGGTGTTTTTCTAAGAATTCAAATGTATGTCAAGTTAAACTATAACACTACTAAGTTGATTTTACCTTGCGTCAACTTGCTGATGTCAACTTGCTGAGCGTCAACGTCGTTTAATATCCTGTGAAATATATAGAGAATTATGTTAAAACATAAACACACAACATTAAATCTGAATTTGACTTAAGTCTTCATATCGATAGCATGTTTTATCCCCACACAAAAAAACAGCACATAAACAAGTCACCATAACGTTAACACTGAGATACACAGCAGGCCTGGTCATGTTGATATGTGGCACTAACTCAACACAGTACTGGCACCTTCGTTTCATGACCACAGCCTTCATCATCAAGGACACCGCATTGGATAGAGACATAAGAGACAAGTTTAAAACTGATGACAGAAATATTAGTTACTGTAAAAATATGTCAGAATATGATAGTGACAAAATATTGTTACGTTTAGCACACGACCAAAGTGTGCTCGTTACTGCTCAGCTATGACTCCCTGTCTTGTCACATTTCCCTCATTCGACCTCGGCTGCAGTTGAGGATGAGAGAAAGCGCGCTGTGTGCGTGACTCTGCACAGCAAAGCACCTGTGTGGCAGAAGTGGGCTTCACGTAACCGAAGTAATTCAGCCCCCCCACCCCCACCTCGACGGAGCGCAGCCGGTCGAGCACCGTGTCCCCAGGCCAACAACTTTTCTAAGAGAGAACCCTGTGAAGTCGCGACCAAAAACAGCCACAAAATGTAGCGCCGTGAGCCATGTCTGTAATGCTGCCCCAAGTTAGCTAGCATGATAGCCTAACTAGCTAGCACGCTAAACTGACCAGTTCGCTACTCTTCCGTATTCACAACTCAAACACCGACTTGACCGAAGGCTCAACAGCAACGTAGAGCATTAATTAAACATATAACCTACCCCAATGGCTCCCGTCCATGAAGTTCCTCTCCTCAGGTGAAACTCAGCCGTCAGGTTCTGCTGTTCTGTCGTCTCATTGAAGAAAGGAGCGCAAAATCTCCTCTGACGTCACCCGGAGTACGCGCTATAGGTTGCCAGGTTTTACTCGTATTACCCAAGTACATTTTACTTTGTTGTGTCAAGTAGTGCATTCAATACAGTAGTTTAGTAAGGCAAGGCAAGGCAAGTTTATTTGTATAGCACATTTCAACAACAAGGTAATTCAAAGTGCTTCACATAAAACCATTAAAAGCATCAAAACATAAGGCAAAAGAAAAGGAGATTTAAAAACAATTAAAGAAACAGTGTAAGAAATAAAATGCAGTAGTAAAATGCAGAAATGCAGGAAATTGATTAATATATTAATTGAATGTGGTTCAATTAAAGGCAGCAGCAAACAGAAAGGTCTTCAATCTTGATTTAAATGAGCTGAGGGTCTCAGCAGACCTGCAGCTTTCTGGGACTTTGTTCCAGATATGTGGAGCAGAAAAACTGAACGCTGCTTCTCCATGTTTAGTTCTGACTCTGGGAACAGAAAGTAGACCGGTCCCAGATGACCTGAGGGGTCGGGATGGTTCATAAGGTAGCAGCAGATCGGAGATGTATTTTGGCCCAAAACCATTCAGTGCTTTGTAAACCAACAGCAGGATTTTAAAGTCAATTCTTTGTTGGACAGGAAGCCAGTGCAAAGACCTCAGAACTGGAGTGATGTGATCCACCCTCCTGGTCTTAGTGAGGACTCGAGCTGCAGCGTTCTGAATCAGCTGCAGCTTTCTGACGGACTTTTTACAGAGACCTGTAAACACACCGTTACAGTAGTCCAGTCTGCTGAAGATAAATGCGTGGACAAGTTTTTCCAAATCCTGTTGAGACATAAGTCCTCTAATCCTTGATATATTCTTCAGGTGATAGTAGGCTGATTTTGTAATTGTCTTGATATGGCTGTTCAGGTTGAGGTCTGAATCCATAACTACACCTAGATTTCTGGCTTGGTTTGTGGGTTTTAACATCAGTGACTGAAGCTGAGCGGTGATTTTCAATTGTTCGTCCTTGGTACCAAAAACAATTACTTCTGTTTTATCTTTGTTTAATTGAAGAAAATTCTGGCACATCCAGTTGTTGATTTGTTCAATGCAGTTACCCAGCCCTTGTATGGGATTATAGTCCCCTGGTGACATAGTTATGTAGATTTGTGTGTCGTCTGCATAATTATGATAACACACTTTGTTGTTTTCCATAATCTGAGCTAGTGGAAGCATGTAGATGTTGAACAGAAGAGGCCCCAGTATTGAACCTTGGGGAACACCACATGTCATTTTAGTCAGCTCTGATGTGTAATCAGCTACAGACACAAAGTATTCTCGGCCCTTCAAGTAGGATTCAAACCAGTTAAGTGCTGTGCCAGAGAGTCCCACCCAGATTTTTAGTCTTTCTAGGAGTATGGCATGGTCGACCGTGTCGAATGCAGCACTGAGATCTAGTAACACTAAGACTGAACTTCTGCCATTGTCTATGTTTAAGTGGATGTCGTTGAAAACCTTAACAAGAGCAGTTTCAGTGCTGTGGTGCTGTCGAAAGCCTGACTGGAAAACATCAAAGCAGTTATTTACGGTCAAGAAGTTGGTCAGCTGTTGGAAAACCGCTTTTTCAATTATTTTACTTAAAAATGGGAGGTTTGATATTGGCCGAAAATTTTTCATCGTTGCGGAGTCTAAACTAACCTTCTTTAGGAGTGGTTTAATAACTGCAGTTTTTAGGGCTTGTGGGAAGACACCTGAGAGAAGGGATGTGTTTACAATTTGTAAAAGATCAGTGGTCATGCAGTTTGAAATATTTTTGAAAAAGTGTGTTGGTAGAATATCCAAGCAGCAGGAGGATGACTTCAGATGTTGTATAATGTCTTCTAGGCTTCTACGGTCGATTGAATGAAATTGTGTCATGATATTTGAATGGATGTTATTCAGAGATCGGGACAACACATATCCTGTGGTTGATGTGGAGGCACTGACTGCTTGTCTAATTTTCTGAATTTTGTCAGTAAAAAAGGAGGCAAATTGATTGCATGCCCAGGTGGATTGGAGTTCAGCAGCTACCGACACTGGAGGGTTTGTTAGCCTGTCGACAGTAGCAAATAAGGCGCGTGTATTGTTCTTGTTTTTGGTTATGATGTCAGAGAAGAACGACTGCCTTGCATTTCTAAGTTCCAAATTATAATTGCGAAGTCTCTCTTTATAGATGTCACAGTGAACCTGGAGATTAGTTTTTCGCCACCTGCGCTCAGCTTTCCGACACTCTCGTTTCTCTATTTTGACCAGCGTAGCATTTCTCCAAGGAGATCTTTGCTTACCCGAGACAACCTTCACTTTTGTGGGTGCAATGGCATCAATAATATTTTTAACTTTAAAATTGAAGCCATCTACAAGCTCATTGACTGAGAGGCAAGAGAGGGCTGGTGTGGAGGAGAACTTCTGAATAAATAGTTCACTGGTGTTTTCAGAGATGTAACGCTTTGTCACAACCTTGGTTTGGACATTTGTGTGCAAGGAGATTGCACTCTCAAAGAAAACACAGAAATGATCAGAGAGTGCAACATCAGTCACAGCAACCTTGGAAATGTTTACACCTTTGGTGATGATTAGGTCCAGAGTGTGCCCCCTGTTGTGGGTGGGTCCTGTCACATGCTGAGTCAGATCATAGTTATCAAGGACACCACATAGTTCTATAGACTCTCTGTCCTGGGGATTATCAACATGGATATTAAAATCACCAACAATAACAACACAGTCAAAATCAATACAGATTACAGACAGCAGTTCAGTAAACTCATCAAAGAAGGTCGCACAGTATTTAGGCGGTCTGTAAATGTTTAGGAATAAAGCTTGAGTGGAATTCAGAGCCACATATTCAAAAGAACTAAAATGACCAAAGGGCATCTGCTTGCATTGAAGAGAATCATTAAATAAAACAGCAACTCCACCTCCTTTCTTATTGCGCTCTTGTTTCACTCATGAAACTGAAGTTGGGAGGTGTTGATTCAATAAGAACAGCTGCATTGTTATCTTGATTTAACCAAGTTTCAGTTAAAAACAAAATGTCCAGTTTGTGCCTCATAATAAAATCATTGATTAAAAATGTTTTTCCTGGACAGAGACCTGACATTTAATAAAGCTAAGTTTAATGTGGTTAAAGCTTTCTTTGCCCAATTTATTTGGACAGGCTGACGAGGAATGTATGCTAAGTTTGATAAGTTTGCAGGTTTACTATTGTTTCTTCGCACCTTTCCTTTTCTATGAACTTGCAGGACAGGAATTGAAACGGCTAGCTGCATACAGGGCCCCGACCTTTCCTGGAGAGAGTCATTGGTATCATTAGCCTTGTAGCCTGGACCCAGAAGATATCAATTATTTAGGGGAGACAGAGGATGGTCGTAGTACCGTCGAGGAGTGGAGAGAGGAGTGTGTTTGGTTCCAGCAATGACCAGCTCTTTCATGTGGTCAGTGAACTCCAGGTGGGGGGAGGATGGGGAGAGTGTGAGAGAGGCTTGCGATCCAAAGTATGGACCCGAAATAGAAGTAGGTGCTGGGGAGGGAGGTAAAGACTCCTCGTCTAGGAAGTCTATACTTTGCAGTCCAAAGTATGGACCTGAAGTAGGTGCTGGGGAGGGAGGTAAAGACTCCGCGTCTAGGAAGGGTGGGGCGTTAGGCGGGGGCATCCTTCCCGTAAGGTCTCCATGGCGATGCTGTGTGGTTATCTCTTGTTTAGACTCCTCTTGTATCTTGTCCTTGGCAGTTGGGACAGACGAGTGACGCAGAGAGAAAAATAGGTTAGAGGTAAACAATTTTACCCCTGACTTGTTTAGGCAAACTCCATGCGCTGTAAAAAGATGTCTGCGCTCCCAGAAAAGGTAGAAATTGTTGATAAAATGTACTGAATGGTCAGTACATGCAGTTGACAGCCATTTGTTCAGTGCAAACAGCCTGCTGAATCCTTCATCTCCTCCTCTGACTGTTGGGAGAGGGCCACTGATGAACACCTCAGCCTTGACAGAGCTGACTGTGTTTAACAGATCAATAATAGTAGATATTACTTGGTGTGAATGATTACAATTTACTAATAAAAATGAGGATACATAATTACAAACAAATACCAAGTAACACATTAAGTAAAAGGTGATATTTTAAAGTAAAAGCACTGAAATGATAATTTCTTGTAAAATTTACAAAAATAATCGAGGTAATAATTACAGAGCCAAAAACTCTTTTTTCAGTGTACTCACTCACACACATTTCTGTATCATGTTCACATGTGTTAGTGTTATTAAAACATGTTTCTGTTTCTTTCTGTTTCTGTTTTTAACACATTTTATTGTGTCATTAACACATATTTATATATTGTTAACACATGTTACAGTGTTATTAACACATATTACAGTGTTGTTAACACATGTTACGGTGTTATTAAAACGTGTATGTGTTATTAGCTCATGTTTCTGTGTTATTAGCTCATGTTTCGGTGTTATTAGCTCATGTTTCTGTGTTATTAGCTCATGTTTCTGTGTTATTAGCTCATGTTTTGGTGTTATTAGCTCATGTTTTGGTGTTATTAGCTCATGTTTCGGTGTTATTAGCGCATGTTTCTGTGTTATTAGCTCATGTTTCTGTGTTATTAGCTCATGTTTCGGTGTTATTAGCTCATGTTTCTGTGTTATTAGCTCATGTTTCGGTGTTATTAGCTCATGTTTCGGTGTTATTAGCTCATGTTTCGGTGTTATTAGCTCATGTTTCTGTGTTATTAGCTCATGTTGCGGTGTTATTAGCTCATGTTTCTATGTTATTAGCTCATGTTGCAGTGTTATTATGTTGCGGTGTTATTAGCTCATGTTTCGGTGTTATTAGCTCATGTTGCGGTGTTATTAGCTCATGTTTCTGTGTTATTAGCTCATGTTGCGGTGTTATTATGTTGCGGTGTTATTAGCTCATGTTTCTATGTTATTAGCTCATGTTTCTGTGTTATTAGCTCATGTTGCGGTGTTATTAGCTCATGTTGCGGTGTTATTAGCTCATGTTTCGGTGTTATTAGCTCATGTTGCGGTGTTATTAGCTCATGTTTCTATGTTATTAGCTCATGTTTCTGTGTTATTAGCTCATGTTGCGGTGTTATTATGTTGCGGTGTTATTAGCTCATGTTTCTATGTTATTAGCTCATGTTTCGGTGTTATTAGCTCATGTTGCGGTGTTATTAGCTCATGTTTCGGTGTTATTAGCTCATGTTTCTGTGTTATTAGCTCATGTTGCAGTGTTATTAGCTCATGTTTCGGTGTTATTAGCTCATGTTGCGGTGTTATTAGCTCATGTTTCTATGTTATTAGCTCATGTTTCTGTGTTATTAGCTCATGTTGCGGTGTTATTATGTTGCGGTGTTATTAGCTCATGTTGCGGTGTTATTAGCTCATGTTGCGGTGTTATTAGCTCATGTTTCGGTGTTATTAGCTCATGTTTCTGTGTTATTAGCTCATGTTGCGGTGTTATTATGTTGCGGTGTTATTAGCTCATGTTGCGGTGTTATTAGCTCATGTTTCGGTGTTATTAGCTCATGTTTCGGTGTTATTAGCTCATGTTTCGGTGTTATTAGCTCATGTTTCAGTGCTGTGACTTTACCTGTCTACAGGTGGTTGGATAAACTGGGCCTGGCAGCCAGACTGGGTCTGGATGTTGTGATGCGGCAGGTGTTCATTGGCTCTGGGAGTTATCACATGGTGGATGAAAACCTGGATCCTCTTCCTGTGAGATGCTTTATAACTTCATAACTTAATTTATTAAATACATTGAGTTTATAGCAACAGTTTAACATTACATATGTAACCCTTTTAACAATAACTACTGATATAATTACTCAAGTGTAGTACTGAGGTGCATTTTTAAATGTTCAGTTACATTTATTTGACAACTTAAGTTACAATTTATTGACAGATTGAACATCTAATAATGTGTGATGATCTTATTAAATGAGATTAATTATTAGATTAAACTAATGTCTTGTTGCCCAGAGAAACAATAGAAATGTTCTAAACATCATAACTTAAATCTGCATCATGTTGGTTTATTAAGTCTTGTTGGTTGTTTGCTAACATGTGAGTCAGCTAACGTCACATGACCATAGCGTGTCAGGTGATGTGTTGTCAGCTTGTTTCCTAAATGATGACCTGTGACCTCTCTCAGGACTATTGGCTGTCTGTTCTCTACAAGAGACTCGTTGGTCCGGAGGTTTTGAAAGTTGGGTTTTCTGGCGTTGCTCAGAGGAAGAGAGTGAGACTTTATCTGCACTGTGCCAACAAGAAGAGGTGCTCCAGCTTTAACATTTAATATCAGTGTTTCTGCCTGTGACGTAATGTGCTGACTCGTGTATTTACTCCTGTATAGTTACAGAGGCGGAGCCGTCACGTTGATTTCTATGAACCTCGGTCAGAAGCCGGCCAGCATCTCTGTTCCTGCTGTCGTCTCCTCAAACACAGTCGAGGCGTTTGTCCTCCAGTCCGACCAGCCGGGGGAGGAGGGGCTCTACTCCAGGTGATCAATACGTCCTTTGATCTTCATCAATACACCCATTGATCTTTATCAATACGTCCATTGATCTTTTTCAATTCACCCATTGATCTTTATCAATACGTCCATTGATCTTTATCAATTCACCCATTGATCTTCATCAATACGTCCATTGATCTTTATCAATTCACCCATTGATCTTTATCAATACGTCCATTGATCTTCATCAATACACCATTGATCTTTGTCAATACGTCCATTGATCTTCATCAATACACCCATTGATCTTTATCAATTTACCCATTGATCTTTATCAATACATCCATTGATCATTATCAATTCACCCATTGATCTTCATCAATATACCATTGATCTTTATCAATACGGCCATTGATCTTTATCAATACGGCCATTGATCTTTATCAATACGGCCATTGATCTTTATCAATACACCATTGATCTTTATCAATACATCCATTGATCTTTATCAATTCACCCATTTATCTTTGTCAATACATCCATTGATCTTTATCAATTCACCCATTGATCTTCATCAATACGTCCATTGATCTTCATCAATACGGCCATTGATCTTTATCAATACACCATTGATCTTTATCAATGCGGCCATTGATCTTTATCAATACGGCCATTGATCTTTATCAATATGGCCATTGATCTTTATCAATACACCATTGATCTTTATCAATACGGCCATTGATCTTTATCAATACGGCCATTGATCTTTATCAATACACCCATTGATCTTTATCAATATGTCCATTGATCTTCATCAATATACCCATTGATCTTTATCAATTCACCCATTGATCTTTATCAATACATCCATTGATCTTTATCAATTCATCCATTGATCTTTATCAATTCACCCATTGATCTTTATCAATACGGCCATTGATCTTTATCAATACGGCCATTGATCTTTATCAATACGCCATTGATCTTTATCAATACGTCCATTGATCTTCATCAATACACCCATTGATCTTTATCAATACATCCATTGATCTTTATCAATTCATCCATTGATCTTTATCAATTCACCCATTGATCTTTATCAATACGGCCATTGATCTTCATCAATACACCATTGATCTTTATCAATACACCATTGATCTTTATCAATACGTCCATTGATCTTCTTCAATACACCATTGATCTTTAACAATTCGCCCATTGATCTTTATCAATATGTCCATTGATCTTCATCAATACACCATTGATCTTTATCAATACATCCATTGATCTTCATCAATACACCATTGACCGTGTGTCATGTGGAAAGTCACGTTTCATCTGCTGCTTTTTAAAGTCCAGTACTTGAGTTGAAGTACTTTGTGTTTGTGCTGCAGGCGTGTGAAGCTGAACGGAGACGTGTTGAAGATGGTGGACGATAAAACTCTTCCCGACCTTAAAGGAACTCGTCTTCCTCCGGCTGAACATCTGCAGCTTCCTGCTTTCTCTCTGAACTTCTTCGTCCTCACAGACGCTGCTGCTGCAGCCTGTATGTGACCCGACAGGTGACTCCTCACCTGACCTGGTACCGGCAGGTGAGACACTGACATCACCTGTATGACATCACCTGTCCTGGTACCAGCAGGTGGGACGACATCACCTGTATGACATCACCTGTCCTGGTGCCTCTCTTACTCTCACCCTCACTTACAGAGCACTCCGCGGTCAGGCTCCTACATATGTAGCTGATCTACTTCACCCTTATTCACCCGCCCGCGCTCTCAGGTCAGACGCTTTAGGTCTTCTGTCTGTCCCACGCACTCGCCTTAGGACCCGTGGTGACCGAGCTTATGAGGCAGTGGCACCGAGGCTGTGGAATGCTCTGCCTGCACCTCTACGCCTCGCAGACTCTGTGAACACTTTCAGAAACCAGCTCAAAACGCACCTCTTTAGACTGGCGTTTGGGTGAAACTCGTGTCCTAGACCTGCTTTTAAACCATGTTTTAATCTTGTACTTTCTGTGTGTATGTAAATTATTGGCCCTATGGTCACATTGTGTTTTTATGCTTGTAATTTCTGCTCTGTTCAGCACTTTGTGACTTTTGTCTGTGAAAAGCGCTTTATAAATACATTTTACTTACTTACTTACTTACCTGTCCTGGTACCAGCAGGTGAGACGACATCACCTGTACGACATCACCTGTACGACATCACCTGTATGACATCACCTGTCCTGCTGCCGGCAGGCGAGACACTCTCTTCAAGCATGATGATGATTCTGGAGTTTCTTATTCATAGAAAATATTGTCTTGTGTTAATAAAGTTTTTTCTGGTCTGATCTTCAGTTTTTCTGAAATCCTAAATTCACTGGCCATTGTACAATAACTGCTCCGTACTCAGATCCTTTACTGCATTAAAAGTACTAATACACAATATGAAAATACTCCACTACTAGTAAATGTCAAGACAAAACTGAACCACAAGTAACTAAATGCTTAAACTCTTTATTTCCATGTTGAGATATTGAATAAGTCGATACGTTTTTATTTTATTATTTGAGCAGAAACTCTTTGAACTTTAATGTTTAATATTTGATGTTTGTCTTCAGACTGAAGAAGGTTCTTCGTCTCAGTTTTCGTCCTTTTCTTCTCCGTGTGATGATGTAACACAGAGATTTATAGTCCAGGTTTCCTGCAACGTTGATGTTCGACGACTGGAACATCTGCTTCACCTGCAATCATCAATAATATTTTATATATTTATTAGTGCTGGGCAAGTTAACGCGTTATTATCGCGTTAACGCATTCATTAATTAACGCCGACAATTATTTTATCGCGCGTTAACGCATTTTAAAAATTTATTATAATTATTTTTATTTTATTTTTCATTTATTTTTATTTTTATTGAAAGACAAGAGACAATACATATACATAACAACAAGGGGACGACAAGAACAGTGGGATAAAGCCAGCAAACATCCTACAGTCAGACTGTCTCATGTTTATGGTTTTGTATTAGAGATATGATGTCCCTTCAGGGTTGCCGTAGAGAAAAGGCGACTTCCGCTGCTCTCCCTGGAGACTACTGGACATCGCTGGTAAAGTCAGCAGACACTCAGATCTCCGTGGTCAACTCAGCAGACACTCACATGTTAGTGCACCGATATGCTGACATTCACCGTAAACCCATTCAAATGCACAGATCGGGAGCGAGCGAAGGACTTTGAAAGTTAGCGGAAACATTAACGGAGACAACATCCGGTTTCTTCAGACGAACATCCAGTTTTCAGAATAAGATGCCAACAAAGGCAAGGCAAGGCAAGTTTATTTGTATAGCACATTTCAACAACAAGGTAATTCAAAGTGCTTCACATGAAACCATTAAAAGCATCAAAACACAAGGCAAAAGAAAAGGAGATTTAAAAACAATTAAGAACATTCATTGCATTAAAACATTTTTTTTTTAAACAGTGTAAGAAATAAAATGCAGTAGTAAAATGCAGAAATGCAGGAAATTGATTAATATATTAATTGAACGTGGTTCAATTAAAGGCAGCAGCAAACAGAAAAGTCTTCAATCTTGATCTAAATGAGCTGAGGGTCTCAGCAGACCTGCAGCTTTCTGGGACTTTGTTCCAGATATGTGGAGCAGAAAAACTGAACGCTGCTTCTCCATGTTTAGTTCTGACTCTGGGAACAGGAAGTAGACCGGTCCCAGATGACCTGAGGGGTCAGGATGGTTCATAAGGTAGCAGCAGATCGGAGATGTATTTTGGTCCCAAACCATTCAGTGCTTTGTAAACCAACAGCAGGATTTTAAAGTCAAGTCTTTGTTGGACAGGAAGCCAGTGCAAAGACCTCAGAACTGGAGTGATGTGGTCCACCCTCCTGGTCTTAGTGAGGACTCGAGCTGCAGCGTTCTGAATCAGCTGCAGCTTTCTGACGGACTTTTTACAGAGACCTGTAAACACACCGTTACAGTAGTCCAGTCTGCTGAAGATAAATGCATGGACAAGTTTTTCCAAATCCTGTTTGGATTACTCTAATCCTTGATATATTCTTCAGGTGATAGTAGGCTGATTTTGTAATTGTCTTGATATGGCTGTTCAGGTTGAGGTCTGAATCCATAACTACACCTAGATTTCTGGCTTGGTTTGTGGGTTTTAACATCAGTGACTGAAGCTGAGCGGTGATTTTCAATTGTTCGTCCTTGGTACCAAAAACAATTACTGCTGTTTTATCTTTGTTTAATTGAAGAAAATTCTGGCACATCCAGTTGTTGATTTGTTCAATGCAGTTACCCAGCCCTTGTATGGGATTATAGTCTCCTGGTGACATAGTTATGTAGATTTGTGTGTCGTCTGCATAATTGTGATAACACACTTTGTTGTTTTCCATAATCTGAGCTAGTGGAAGCATGTAGATGTTGAACAGAAGAGGCCCCAGTATTGAACCTTGGGGAACACCACATGTCATTTTAGTCAGCTCTGATGTGTAATCAGCTACAGACACAAAGTATTCTCGGCCCTTCAAGTAGGATTCAAACCAGTTAAGTGCTGTGCCAGAGAGTCCCACCCAGATTTTTAGTCTTTCTAGGAGTATGGCATGGTCGACCGTGTCGAATGCAGCACTGAGATCCAGTAACACTAAGACTGAACTTCTGCCATTGTCTATGTTTAAGTGGATGTCGTTGAAAACCTTAACAAGAGCAGTTTCAGTACTGTGGTGCTGTCGAAAGCCTGACTGGAAAACATCAAAGCAGTTATTTACGGTCAAGAAGTTGGTCAGCTGTTGGAAAACCGCTTTTTCAATTATTTTACTTAAAAATGGGAGGTTTGATATTGGCCTATAATTTTTCATCGTTGCGGAGTCTAAACTAGCTTTCTTTAGGAGTGGTTTAACAACTGCAGTTTTTAGGGCTTGTGGGAAGACACCTGAGAGAAGGGATGTGTTTACAATTTGTAAAAGATCAGTGGTCATGCAGTTTGAAATATTTTTGAAAAAGTGTGTTGGTAGAATATCCAAGCAGCAGGAGGATGACTTCAGATGTTGTATAATGTCTTCTAGGCTTCTACGGTCGATTGAATGAAATTGTGTCATGATATTTGAATGGATGTTATTCAGAGATCGGGACAACACATATCCTGTGGTTGATGTGGAGGCACTGACTGCTTGTCTAATTTTCTGAATTTTGTCAGTAAAAAAGGAGGCAAATTGATTGCATGCCCAGGTGGATTGGAGTTCAGCAGCTACCGACACTGGAGGGTTTGTTAGCCTGTCGACAGTAGCAAATAAGGCGCGTGTATTGTTCTTGTTTTTGGTTATGATGTCAGAGAAGAATGACTGCCTTGCATTTCTAAGTTCCAAATTATAATTGCGAAGTCTCTCTTTATAGATGTCACAGTGAACCTGGAGATTAGTTTTTCGCCACCTGCGCTCAGCTTTCCGACACTCTCGTTTCTCTATTTTGACCAGCGTAGCATTTCTCCAAGGAGATCTTTGCTTACCCGAGACAACCTTCACTTTAGTGGGTGCAATGGCATCAATAATATTTTTTACTTTAAAATTGAAGCCATCTACAAGCTCATTGACTGAGAGGCAAGAGAGGGCTGGTGTGGAGGAGAACTTCTGAATAAATAGTTCACTGGTGTTTTCAGAGATGTAACGCTTTGTCACAACCTTGGTTTGGACATTTGTGTGCAAGGAGATTGCACTCTCAAAGAAAACACAGAAATGATCAGAGAGTGCAACATCAGTCACAGCAACCTTGGAAATGTTTACACCTTTGGTGATGATTAGGTCCAGAGTGTGCCCCCTGTTGTGGGTGGGTCCTGTCACATGCTGAGTCAGATCATAGTTATCAAGGACACCACATAGTTCTATAGACTCTCTGTCCTGGGGATTATCAACATGGATATTAAAATCACCAACAATAACAACACAGTCAAAATCAATACAGATTACAGACAGCAGTTCAGTAAACTCATCAAAGAAGGTTGCACAGTATTTAGGCGGTCTGTAAATGTTTAGGAATAAAGCTTGAGTGGAATTCAGAGCCACATATTCAAAAGAACTAAAATGACCAAAGGACATCTGCTTGCATTGAAGAGAATCATTAAATAAAACAGCAACTCCACCTCCTTTCTTATGCGCTCTTGTTTCACTCATGAAACTGAAGTTGGGAGGTGTTGATTCAATAAGAACAGCTGCATTGTTATCTTGATTTAACCAAGTTTCAGTTAAAAACAAAATGTCCAGTTTGTGCCGAACAATAAAATCATTGATTAAAAATGTTTTTCCTGACAGAGACCTGACATTTAATAAAGCTAAGTTTAATGTGGTTAAAGCTTTCTTTGCCCAATTTATTTGGACAGGCTGACGAGGAATGTATGCTAAGTTTGATAAGTTTGCAGGTTTACTATTGTTTCTTCGCAGCCTCACCTTTCTTTTTCTATAAACTTGCAGGACAGGAATTGAAACGGCTAGCTGCATACAGGGCCCCGACTTTTCCTGGAGAGAGTCATTGGTGTCATTAGCCTTGTAGCCTGGACCCAGAAGATATCAATTATTTCCTTTATCAGGTCGGGGATACAGAGGATGGTTGTGGAGCCGTCGAGGAGTGTGTTTGGTTCCAGCAATGACCAGCTCTTTCATGTGGTCAACAAAGAATGAATTAGATTCACATTAAGTATGAAACATGCTGCCTGCATCTCGTGAACCAAATGTTATTGCCCTTTTGTTCATATAGCAGTACTTTTAAAATAAAAGTGCACAATACACTACTTTATAATTCATTATTGAACTTTGCCATAACAATGCGATTAATCGCAAAAAATCCATGCGATTAATCGCGATTAAATATTTTAATCGTTGCCCAGCACTAATATATATATATATATATATATATATATATATATATATATATATGTCATAATAATGATTAGGGGCTAATAAGTTATTAACGTGACTACGGTTCTATGACTTCTGGATCGTCTCCATTACTGAACCCTAAAAGTTAATTTCACTGTATTTACTCAGCTATAGTACTAATTAACAATTATGAAGTACTTGGACCTGAATTAAGTATATCAATTTTCTGCTACTTTCTACTTCTCTGCTACATCTCAGAGTAAATATTGTACTTTTTACTGCACTTCATTTTATCAGACAGCTTTAACTTTACAGATTCAGAATATTAGTCATCGAATAAATAGTATTATATATACCAGTAGTATATAAAGTTATTCAAATGAGAACTTTAATGTATCAATAAATATAATACAATAATATCTTATGTATTTATGAGTACTTTTACTTTTGGTTACTTCTACTTTAAATATATGATATAGTTATAATACTGTTGTACTTTTACTTGTAACAGAGTATTCCTACACTGTGGCATTAGTACTTTAATAAAGTACCAACAACTACCAACAGTCATACCTTCAAGGACCTTAATGTATTGTCACATCATGTCAAATAACGACAAATAAAGGCTAAACTACCGCAGAATCCGCACCAAAACGGTGGCGCTTGCAACAGGAAGTGCCTTTGAGCTTCCCCTGTCGCTTCCGCAAATTGCGTAACTGTAACGCCTGGCAGCCTCGTGGGGAGGGGAGGGGGGAGCTGCGCTCATGTGATTGGTTGAAAAAGAGAATGTTGAAAAAACGCATTTGTGAATCGAGGCACGTCAGGGGAGTCTCAATAATCCACAAATACGTTCTGTAGCGATTTGCAAAGAAATGCAGTGTGATCCACAAATAAATACATACAAATCCACAAACAAATGTAAAGAATCCACACAGAAATACTTACAAATGCAGAAATATATTTGTGATTTTTTAAAATATTTATATAAATCGTAATTTATTTATTTGTGCATTGGAATGTATTTGTGAATCGTTCTGCGTGCATTTGTGATTATTGAGACTGATCTGACCCCATAGTTATCTGGAGGACGACAACTGAAGATCTAAACCATATAAAGGGTTTCTATTTATAGACTTTAACTTTAGAGGAAGAGGAGGAAGAGAAATTAAAAATGTAACTTTTGTCATTTAAAAAAACGTTACTCTAAATCAAAAGAAACTCATGAGTTGATACAGAAACGCAATATTTGAGTGAAGCTGCTTTTAAACACAGTTTAAAACACATAGAGTGTGTGTGTGGCTCAGCGGACCATGAACGCAGCGCATTAAATATCGCATTAAAAACTATACTACCCACAAACCCCCGCGGTGAAAACATGTTGTAAGGAAATCCGACAGCAAGCAGATTTCCTTACATGTTCTCGCCGCAGGGGTCTGTGGGTAGTGTAGTTTTCGGATTATTGTAATAATCCCACAGACAGGCAGAGGGGGGGGGGGGGGTTCTGTACGACACCTCTGATCACGAAAGAGAAGCGCGAGCTCCAAGCAAGAAGCAGCTCGTGCGAGAATAAAAAGGGATAAAGTTGAGCTCTGATCTGACCACCGCTCGTTGTGCTCCTGAACGCATCATCTGACGTTCTGATCTGCTCCTGAACGCACCACCACCAGAGGAGGACCAGGGCCGTTTCCTGGAGCATTGAATCCGCCTGAGAGTCACTGATCAGCGGCTTAGCAGCACCACAGCACCGCGGAGCAGAAACGGAGGACATTAAAACATATATATATATATATATATTAAATTTGTTCTTTAAATAGCTTCAACTCTCCCCCCTCCCATCTCCCCCCACTAGTCCGGGTTAACTCGGCTCGGCTCGTCCTGCTGAACTTAGCTAGCTCCTGCTAGCTAGCTAAACTAAGCTAAGCTAAGTCTAGTTTAGACATTTAGCTTTTATTTTTCCTCCAACCTGCAGCTCCAGAAGGAGGAAGCATGTCTGAGAAAGAGCCGAACAAACTGTCCACCACCGAGAGACCCGTAAAAGGTTTGTCACGTTTATTTCTCGGTTCTTTTCTTGCAGGAAGTTAACGAAGAGCTAAATGTGAGCAGAATGTTCAGTTTAACGGTAACAACACACGTTAACCGGTCATTAACTCGTTTGTTTTTGGGTGGATCGTGGTGCTTACTAGCCTTAAACTCCCACCACCATCTTTATAATGAGGTAGTCCGGTTATGAAGAAGTTAATCAATCCAAGCTCAGCTAATGAGTTAACAGTTAGCTTCTTAGCTTAGCTGTCCGGACGTCCAGATGTCAGCTATCTGTCAGAATCGGTTTCAATCTGACTCTCAACGTACATACATAGAATATACAAAGAAACAATAAAACGCATAAAGAATAAAAACAAGGACATTAAAGACGACAAAGTAGAAGAGAGAAACTGAGCAGACACATTTAACATGAACTACTATGTGCAATATACATGTCACTTCTGACATCCAGCTGTTAGAATGCGTTCATGTTCTCTGATGTGGAAATGTGATTTAAGGTGGAAACATAACGTCGTGTGATGAAATACTGTTATGGTTGTGGATGTAAATGAAGTGCTGCAGTGTGTGTGTGGGTGGGTGACTGTGTGTGTGTGTGTGTGTGGGTGGGTGACTGTGTGGGTGTGTGTGGGGGGGGGGTGACTGTGTGTGTGTGGGGGGGGTGACTGTGTGTGTGTGGGGGGGGTGACTGTGTGTGTGGGGGGGGGGTGACTGTGTGTGTGGGGGGGGGGTGACTGTGTGTGTGGGGGGGGGGTGACTGTGTGTGCGGGGGGGGTGACTGTGTGTGTGTGTGTGTGTGTGTGTGTGTGTGTGGGGGGGGGGGGTGACTGTGTGTGGGGGGGGGGGTGACTGTGTGTGCGGGGGTGTGTGGGGGGGTGTGTGTGTGTGTGTGTGTGTGTGTGTGGGGGGGGTGAGTCTGTGTGTGTGTGTGTGTGGGGGGGTGAGTGTGTGTGTGTGTGGGGGGGGTGAGTGTGTGTGTGTGTGGGGGGGTGAGTGTGTGTGTGTGTGTGTGGGGGGGTGAGTGTGTGTGTGTGTGTGTGTGGGGGGGTGAGTCTGTGTGTGTGTGTGTGTGTGTGTGTGGGGAGGTGAATCTGTGTGTGTGTGTGTGTGTGTGTGTGTGTGGGGGGGTGAGTGTGTGTGTGGGGGGTGTGTGTGTGTGTGTGTGTGGGGGGGGGTGAGTGTGTGTGGGGGGGGGGGGGGTGTGTGTGTGTGTGTGTGTGTGGGGGGGGGGGTGTGTGTGTGTGTGGGGGGGGGGTGTGGGTGTGTGTGTGTGGGGGGGGGTGTGTGGGGGGGTGTGTGGGGGGGGGTGTGTGTGTGGGGGGGTGTGGGTGTGTGTGTGTGGGGGGGGTGTGTGGGGGGGTGGTGTGGGTGTGTGTGTGGTGGGGGGGTGTGTGTGTGTGTGTGTGGGGGGGGTGTGTGTGTGTGGGTGTGTGTGTGGGTGTGTGTGGGGGGGGGGGTGTGTGTGTGGGTGTGTGGGGGGTGTGTGTGTGTGGGTGTGTGGGGGGTGTGTGTGTGTGGGTGTGTGGGGGGGTGTGTGTGTGTGGGTGTGTGTGGGGTGTGTGGGTGGGTGTGTGGGGGGTGTGTGTGTGTGGGTGTGTGGGGGGTGTGTGTGTGTGTGTGGGTGTGTGTGGGGGGGGGGGGTGTGTGTGGGGGGGGGGGTGTGTGTGGGTGTGTGGGGGGTGTGTGTGTGTGGGTGTGTGGGGGGTGTGTGTGTGTGTGTGGGTGTGTGTGGGGGGGGGGTGTGTGGGTGGGTGTGTGGGGGTGTGTGGGTGGGTGTGTGGGGGGTGTGTGTGTGTGGGTGTGTGGGGGGTGTGTGTGTGTGGGTGTGTGGGGGGTGTGTGTGTGTGGGTGTGTGTGGGGGGGGGGTGTGTGGGTGTGTTGGCCTGGATATAAGACAAGTCTTCTCTTTCCAACAGCTGCTTTTAGAAAATGAAGAAGACCTTCTATCCTGGATTACTCATTTTATATCTCTATACCGATAACTATCGCAATATATTGCATGTTTTCTGGTAATGATCAAACTTAAATATATATATTTGTATTTGTATTAGGACTGGGCGGTATGACCAAAAATGTGTATCACGGTATTTTGTAAGATTCTGCCGGTATGGCGGTATATCACGGTATTTTTTCACGGTATTTTTCCCCCAGCGTTAATGCATTAATTAATTAATGCCGAAAATTATTTTATCGCGCGTTTAATTATTAAGCGGACATTTTTAACACAAGAACCGGGCAGCGAGCGGTGAACAGCTGTTTGTGTGGCGTCTCTTCCTGTTTCCTTCACCTACATTCCCCTGGGTCCTAAGTCCCTCCATGTACAGCTTTATCACCCTCTATGTACCAACGTACATTTAGAACTAATACCACACAGACCCAGCTCCTCTCTTGGGCACAGAGGCCATGTCCTCACTACTCCGTGTCTAGTTGGATGCAGAGTTGTCAAATAGAAACGATCTCCGTCCACACGGGAGTTTCAGCATTATTCTCAAGTTGATCTGCATCCACACGGCAGCCTTCGAAGGCGGGCAGCACGTGACCATTAACGTACACTGGGCATGCGCGTGACGGTGTAAACAGGAAGTGGATTGCTTGCTTAGTTTAAAAAAAAGACAGAGTAATAAAGTAGTCTTTAATAATGAAAAGTTGTATTTGATACTTAAGATCTTCCTCTAAAATCTTCCTCTATAAACTCAAACAGACAGTTCGTGGAAAGTTTTAGAAGTTTTATTTTTCAGACGTAGTTACAGCGCTGCGGGTCTCTCTCTCGCTCTCTCGCTCTCTCGCTCTCCAACTTTACTTTAAAATCAACACTTACACGTAAACGTTTACTAGATTATGGTCCATAAATGTGGTCAACACACGTCGATCACTCGCTTCCTCTGTGTTGTTGTCTGTTGTTGCCGTGGGGGCTGATGAATGTAACGTTAGCTCCATTGGGGTATTCCTTCATGAGATACGGCATCAGGGGATAAGCTGGGTCACCCAGCAGAGAAACAGGGACATCATCTTCGCCCTCTGTCAATTCTTTAGGGCATTTGCTCCATCTTTTAGGGCACAACATCATGCAACAGGTCCGACTCGCTAGCTTCTAAGCTAATTTTAACATTACCGCCAATGGGGAAATGCTAACCGCGATTAGCATTAGCGAATATAACATATCTTCGAACTTCGTAACTGTAGCTTCAGACAGCCGCTCCGTGGGGGCTGATCGCCGATGGTCACGCAGCTAGAATAACAGCTGCTTCCTCCACATGAATGCAGACTTTTTACTGCACAACAGCTGCTAGCATGCAACGGGTAATACAGCGTGCACAAAACCGGCGCTCCATGTACGGCTGATAGCGTCTCTGGACTCGGGAATTGTCGCTCATCGCTCGAAGAATAGCTCGCCTCCTCCGCCTGTAGGCGATAGCAGCATTGTAAAATGACGCTGCTAGTACAGACAACACAGCAAGCAAGGCTTGCCATTTGTTATCCATGTTGAAATGAATCGCCGCTGGTCGCCCGGCTGTTTGTTTTCTTCCGGGTACGGGTCACGTGATAGTGAGTGTGACGAATCAGGGACGGAGACGTCATGGCTTCTAATAACCAATCCAGTAGCGAGCACGGGTGTGGGCTCATTTTTTCTAACGGCCATCCGTATCCGACGTCTACACTGAACCAAAACCCCGGAGTTTTCAAATACCTCCAACCTCGGCGGAGTTTTCAGGCTCCTCCGTTAGGGTGCTCCAAAACTCCGGCGTGGTGTGGCTGCTCAGTGTAAACGTAGCAAAGATGGAGTAAAACTGGAGTAGTGTGGACTAGGCCTCTCTATCGGTGCATGGCCGGTCTGTCTTTGTTCCTCCTGCATCGCTCTGTACTGTAACGTTACTGGAGCGACGGAGCCTCTCCCAGTTGTTAGCAGACTGCTGTGTTAGCGGGCTAACTAGCGAGCTGTACCCAGCATGCAGTTCAGTGGTGAAATTTTATAAATGTACAATTATTCGTGTTACAAACTGTTGTGTCGTGGTGTTCTGCCCTGTTAAAGAGCGTTAGTTGTTATAACCATGACTAGAGGTCCCTCTCAATACATTAAGACAACTAGCTCCTACTCTAGCGCTCCCAGCGGCCAACAATATATCAGGGTTCGTACGCTCATGGAAAACCTGGAAAAGTCATGGAATTTTAAAATGGTTATTTCCAGGCCTGGAAAAGTCATGGAAAAAAATAAAATCCCAAAAGTTTTGGAAAAGTCATGGAAATTAGTTATATTCATATTTTCATGTCGTTCATTTGCGCTGAGTTGCCAGCCAGCGTTTCTCAGATTGGAGTGAGACGAGGAGAAAATGTGATGTGGTGATCTTTGCAATAGAACATCTTTGATTTGACGTGTCGAGTCTTGGCCAATCAGCGTTTAGATGTCTACAGCGTCTTTCCCTCCTTTAAAGTTTGAGTTCCGTTATATTCCGTTACCGTTCAGACTTGCTGGGTTAAGTTCGTCATTATCGCGATTTAGAAGGAAAAAACTTAACGTTATGAAACGTGCACCCCCCCCCCCCCCCCCCCCCCGTGTTCCGGTTCAGTTCACGCGGTCACTCGTTAACGTTAAACCGGAACACCGGCGCATCTGGTTGCAGGTTGTTTGTTTAACTCAAAGTAGAATGAGGATGATTTCGTGGTCAGAATAACTTTCATGACCACGAAACATGAGGCCCAGATACTGATGAGATGATGAGGTCACAGAGCTTCAGGGAGAGGAGGCTGGTTGTGTAGCGCAGCTTGACGCAGGGCTGAGCTGTGAGTGGAGCTGGGCCTGGATAAAGGTGGAGCTGGGCCTGGATAAAGGTGGAGCTGGGCCTGGATAAAGGTGGAGCTGGGCCTGGATAAAGGTGGAGCTGGGCCTGGATAAAGGTGGAGCTGGGCCTGGATAAAGGTGGAGCTGGGCCTGGATAAAGGTGGAGGTCTAAACTGACGTGAGTACAGCTTCCTGCTGTCACAGTATTTTAAATACATTGATATTCAGGGTATGCTAAATGCAGCCTCTGCTCCAAGGAGATGAACTACAGCAACAAGGGCTCACATGTCCTCATCACACTGTTCACTGTGATGACCACAGCCAGTGGACCAACAGGCCCAACAGGCCCACGCTGCTCTCAAGAACCCTGAAGTAATGAGAGGGTAATGAGCCTGTACCTTCATTTCAGCAGGTTGCTAATGCAGAGGTGTGTATAGATCACAGATATTATTTTACTCTTGATAAACTACCTTAGCCAGAGTAGATTCTCATTTTCATTGAAATAATTGAACTGGATTGAATGCATATTAATTGCAAATAGAAGATGGGCCACAATTCCAACAGCTTTGCAGTAACAGTGGAAGTTAATATGAAGCCGTACAGTAACAGGGTTCAATGAAAACTTTGCACTACAAAAGGGAAAGCAACATGTGCACGAGCTGGATGCTGCTACCTACTAAAGCTCTTTTTGATGTGTCAGTGTTATGAATGCCTGTCAACCAGAGTATATTTATAAATGTTTATTCTTTTAATCAAACTACTGTCTCTCATTCGTTTGTGTCATTTAAGGTAGACTGTATGCTTTGGAATTCTCATTGTTATTTAAAATACTACATTTTCTCACTTTTTCATGTATACACCGAGATTTCACAAAATGTTTGGTCATGGAAATTTGGTGAAAAGTCATGGAAATCCATTGGTCAAAATGTGTATGAACCCTGATATATTCTGCTGCCTGTTGAAGAGTGACAGCAGTTGTTTCTGTGCACCGGTATGACGGTGTGTGAAAAATTCATATCATACGGGAAATTAAAACCGGTATACCGCCCAGCCCTACTTTCTATACTCCTGAGTGAAATAAATACTGAACAAACTCATTTTATAAAGAACTTTAGTGTAAAATGAACAAATGGTGGAGAATACCACGACTCAGCTCCTCTTTATCCTCCAGCTGGTGGAAGAGGTCTGTAGCCAGGAACCAGGTCTAAACTAAACCGTAAACCAGCTCTTCTGGTTTTAGTTTAGTTTTTCTGACTTTGTTTCCTCGATGGTTCGCTCTGACACTTCGATAAAAACATGTAAATATATTTGAATGTTGAGGATTAAATATGGTCCTGGTTCTAGTGAAGCTGGTCCTCAGATAGTGAAACATGAACTACAGACGGTGATTCATCAGCTGGTCGACTGACCGAAAACTAATATGAAGATATTCTGATAATCAATCAAAACATCTTCTGCTTTTCTCTGAAACATATCATTTAAACTGAATGTTTGGGTTTTGAAGACGTCACTCTGGAACATTGCGAAATACATTATTACGCAATACAAACGATAATTGCAGCGGTAAATGACTTAAATAAATACTTATAATACCATTGTTTCCTACAGATAGACTTGACTATTAACTACTACTAGTTAGTATTTATTCAACCAGCAGGACGGTGAGGTCACGTGTCTCTAGCTCAACGGCCTCGTTTGATTGGTTCAGAGGGTTAACGAGGATTATCGGTGTGAAGCTCGTTAAAGATGGATGCTGGAGGACAGACAGACTAGCTTTCAGTGTGGAGCAGGTTCACAGTATTTATTCACCTGTGGTGTTTGTTGCTCTGATGTTGACCTGCTGATAATTGCTCGTTAACCAATCCGAGCTCAGAAACAGAAACAAAGAACCGTCTGTTTGATTATTTTTGGTTTTGTTTACATTTGACTGTCAGCTGACCACAGAGACAGCGTTATACAACCAGGAAGTAACAGACTTTATGGGACGTCCTGCTATGAATGAGACGTTCACTGACATGTGGACGTTTTCTTTAAAGTGAAGTCAAAGCTTCATGTGTTAAAGCTGCATTCTCTCTAGTGTCCACCAGGGGGCGGCGACTCTGGTTGTATAGAAGTCTATGAGAAAATGACTACTTCTCTCTTGATTTATTCCCTCAGTAAACATTGTAAACATGAGTTTATGATCTCAATCTCTAGTTTCAAGTCTTCTTCAACACAGCATGATGTTCATTTAGTACATTATGGTCCATTTAGAGTCAAACAGACCATAAAGCAGAGTGGCGACGTCCAAAACACTGAACTAGAGACTTCATAACGTCACAAACTAATGAGAGACTTCTACTTCTTCACTGACAGCTGTAGATACTAAATCTGGCACACCTGATTATTAAAGAGCTGCTTGATCCACAAACTGAAGATCCTGATTCAGAAATATTATGTTTATGAGCTGAAGTGATCTAATCCACCCGAACAGAGTGAGGCTTCTTCCTTCAGAGGATCTTTGGTCAGGCAGTCAAATATAAATCAGACATCTTTAGTACGATCACGTGTTTAACACCTGGAGGTTCAGTTTGAGTATTTTACAGCAAATTAGGACAGAAAACATATTTTCAGAAGATATTTTGTGTTTTCCTAAATACAGCGTGAGGTGTTGCAGACAGAAGATATGAACTCTTCACTTTACATCTTTTTATGAGGACACATGGAGGAGCTTCAGAGAGGGAAATGAGATCACTACACACACACACACACACACATATGGCCCAGTGGTCTAGTTTAGAGACTCTGAAACCAAACCAGGTCACATATTGAGCTGGCGCTCTGAACTGGTTCATCACCAGAAGAAGAAGAAACCAGTCACTGGAGACCAAGTGACATAGAGACCTGTCAATCACTGTGTAGCCCCGCCCTAAAGCGTCCCCTGCTTTATGGTCTGTTTGACTCTAAATCAGGGGTCTCAAACTCATCTTCACTCCGGGCCACATCAGCATCATGGTCGCCCTCAAAGGGCTGGTTGTAAATGTAACTACTCCTAACATATTGGTAAATAACTGTCTCTGCATTTGATTATTGTTTATTCAAGTGTTAAAATATTGTACATGCAGTTATATAAATGTAAACATATATTTCAGCACATTTCTGTTATTATAACTTAAATCCTTTTAATTTAGGGTTAAGAAACCCACATTACTCTATCAAAGATCAAACTATTAAAGAAAATATCAAAGACAAATATCAAACAAGTTATGACAATAACTTTGTTCAAAGCTTAAAATCCTTTCAAGGGTGCGTTTGCACCATCACGTGAAGTATTTCATGTGTTGTAAAGACACGTTTAAAGTCTTCAATGTACTCACAATACATTTCCATGTCAAGTGTACAGTAACCAGCCAAAGAGCTGCTTCTGTGACTGTGTTTCTCATCATTTTGACTTTCTAGCTCATATTTTTGACTTTGTATTTCAGAATTATGACTTTCTATCATAGTTATGACGTTCTATCTTATAACTTCAACTTTCTATCTCATAATTTCAACTATGGGGATATTTTTATTATCAAGTCTAACTTTTAAAAAAAAGAAATTTTATTTTTTTTGCTGGCGGATTCGCGGGCCACATAAAATGACGTGGGGTGCCGCATTCGGCCCGCGGGCCAGGAGTTTGAGACCCCTGCTCTAAATGGACCATAATGTACTAAATGAACATCATGCTGTATTGAAGAATACTTGAAACTAGAGATTGAGACATAAACTCATGTTTACTGAGGTAATACATCAAGAGAGAAGTAGTCATTTTCTCATAGACTTCTATACAACCAGAGGAGTCGCCCCCTGGTGGACACTAGAGAGAATGCAGCTTTAACACATGAAGCTTTGACTTCACTTTACAGAACCGGAGTTTGTCTCCGGGTTCAGATACATATTGATTTAATATTTATGTAGATATGAGGATCTTGTCTCTGAGTCTCTGGTGTTATTAAGAGTTCTCGTATTGCCTCCTCTGTCTTCAGGTCGAGTCTCAACATGTTTAAACTCTCATGACGTCTCCAGAGTCACTGATGGAGTCAGAATAACAACACATGTCTGGTTTATATATAATAATAATCTATAGAGTTCATATATTCAGATAAAACATTTCACATTTAAGAACCTGGAACCAGGAAATATTTTATTTTACGTCTGTATTTATTGTTTTATTTCCAGTCATTGATGACACGGACACAGGTGCCACCTTTTTAAATGCACTTTTAGCCTTATTGTCTTATTATAATTAGAAACATTAAAATGACGGTTAACAACAGAGAACGTCTAAGATTGTCTCATTATAAAAAGCTGTGTAAACAATAGTCCGCTATGTGTGTGAGTGACTCTTGTCCGTCTGTCCGTCCCCCGGTAGCGGTCCCGTACCCCCCCGGTACCCGTCTGTCTGTAAAGGACCTGTACGTGGACGGGAGGCCCAGCGTGGAGGTTCTGAAGGCTCACCTGGTGAAGGAGGGTCGTCTGGAGGAGGAGACGGCTCTGAGGATCATCAACGACGGAGCAGCTATCCTACGCCAGGAGAAGTGTATGCTGGAGGTGGAGGCGCCCATCACAGGTAAACACGCCCCCGTCACAGGTAAACACGCCCCCGTCACAGGTAAACACGCCCCCGTCACAGGTAAACACGCCCCCGTCACAGGTAAACACGCCCCCGTCACAGGTAAACACGCCCCCGTCACAGGTAAACACGCCCCCGTCACAGGTAAACACGCGCCCGTCACAGGTAAACACGCGCCCGTCACAGGTAAACACGCGCCCCCGTCACAGGTAAACGCGCCCCCGTCACAGGTCAACACGCGCCCCCGTCACAGGTAAACGCGCCCCCGTCACAGGTCAACACGCGCCCCCGTCACAGGTCAACACGCGCCCCCGTCACAGGTCAACACGCGCGCCCGTCACAGGTCAACACGCGCCCCCGTCACAGGTCAACACGCGCGCCCGTCACAGGTCAACACGCGCCCCCGTCACAGGTCAAATATATAACTTTTATTATTTCAAAATAATTTTAATAATATACAATTGTTGAGTTTTCTGTTTTAAATCACAGTAAAGTAAATATAATATATACACACTGAGACATTTAGATATGTCATACTACAATGTTTTCTGATATTTTGTACAATAAATGGACATTTTTTTATAACTTCCAACAAAAAAAATTCTAAAATCCAATAATTACATCTTCTAAAATGTTTTCTTTGTCTCTTCTGTTTAAAAAGTGAATATTTTCTGATTTTGGTCGCACAAAACGAGACATTTAAATATTTCATATACTTTACTGCTGTAAATACCTTTGTGTTCAGTAGGAACCAATGTCCTCAGGAAGAGGCGGTGTTGACAGACGGACCAACATGTTGTTGAGCTTTAACCTTACAAACGCGTGTGTGTGTGTCCGTTCCCCCCCAGTGTGTGGAGACGTCCACGGACAGTTCTTCGACCTGATGAAGCTGTTTGAGGTCGGAGGATCACCCAGCAGCACCAGATACCTGTTCCTGGGGGACTACGTAGACCGAGGATACTTCAGCATCGAGGTAGAGACACACATCTCTGACATTTGGAGTGACGGCCTGCTGCTCGGGCTTAGCAGAGCGTCTTTAAATAGTGGAAGGAAATGAAAGACACACACTCAGTGCCCCGCCCACTTCTGCTGGTGGCTGAAGAGTTTATGCTTTTGTTCTTTTACAGTTTCTGTGTGAACGTCACTGTTTGTGCAGAATCAAATAAACATTAATAAGAAGAAGAAATCCTCTGTTGTGTCGGTCGTCCTCCTCACTGACTTCAGACGTCCGCTCCGTAGGTCTGATAACTCCGCTGGACACGCCGTCGTTATGGTTAGATTCTCATCTTTCCGATGGTCCTTGAACACATCACGTGTGACGAATGCTTCAGTCAGAAAAAAACAACAGAAACAAAGTTTAAGATTGTGATATTTCATATAAACATTTCATTCTTCATGTTGTCATTATAAATGTCTCCTCTAATAAAGAGTTCACTTTAACCAGAGTGTAGAAACATTACACTGTGAAACTATGACGTCATGATGGATTCATCTGAGACCAACAGTCATGTGACCACAAGGAGGAGACACTTGAGGAGAGGTTGTAAAATAGAAATAGTTGAATATATTTATAGCATGTTAGCCTACATGTTGTTCTAACATTGGTAACGCTTCAAACATGTTGGATATTTAAATTCCATTTCTGTTTTTAATGATTTTGTTATTGTCACTAAAGACATGTTCTACTCGTGATGGTTCTGTTTCTATAGAGGAGCAGCACTTTATAGTGATGAGCTCCTCCTCCTCATGCTGTGGACCAGTCCGTCACTCTCAGACGTGTAGAGACGTCTGTGTCCTCAACCCTTCATGTGATATTGCTGTTATATCTGTTAACTTAGAGTCTCCACTTCATCCACACATTCACTGCTTCATCTCAAATCCATTACAGTCGTGTAAAGAAGAGACATTAGGAAAGTCCAGTCACAGTCCAAATCAACTGAGTCAACACAAATGAAAGAAAGAAGCTGAGATTGTTCCTTTGTCATTAAAATCACCAATCAATCAAAAGGGTTGAAGAGCAGGAACCAGTTAAATCAGCAGCATTACTGGATATTTACCTTTTACGTGGTTACTGTGTGTGTGTGTGTGTGTGTGTGTCTCTACAGTGTGTTCTCTTCCTGTGGGTGCTGAAGATCAACCATCCCAACACCCTCTTCCTCCTCAGAGGGAACCACGAGTGCCGGCATCTCACAGAGTACTTCACCTTCAAACAGGAGTGTAAGTCCTCGACCCTCACGCCTCCTAAACAAACCCCTGTACGTGTGTGTGTAACGTGTGTGTCCTGCAGGTAAAATCAAGTACTCGGAGAGGGTCTATGACGCCTGTATGGATGCGTTCGACTGCCTGCCTCTGGCTGCGCTCCTCAACCAGCAGTTCCTCTGTGTTCACGGAGGCCTGAGCCCCGAGGTCACCTGTCTGGACGACATCCGGAAGGTAAACCGCTGACACCAAGCATACTCCCGTTTATATTCTACATGAAGGTCCTTACACCATGTCGAATAATAGAAAAGTCAACTGCTAAAGTAGTAAAGTATACAATATTTCCCTCTGAGATGAAGCTCAGCTGTTTAAAACATATTTAAAAAGGCTGTAAATGTAAACAGTTTATACAGTAAAGCTGAAATTAATCCATTAGTTTACTGACAAACGATAAATAAAATAGATCAAAGTTTTCCTTCATTCTCTTATTTAACAAACACTGTAAAGCTGCAGATGAATCCATAATTTAAAAAAGTCTCATTTTCAAATCCTGGTTTGGATATAATAATTGTATATATATAATCATTAGAGCCACAAAAGCTGGAGAAGGTGAGTAATATTCAGATAAACAGTATTTCTGAGATTAAACTGGTACATTTACACAAACAAATAGATAAATAGATAAATAATGGAGTCTAAACCCTGTGTTGTCTCTCTGGTCTCTAATCTGTGTCTCTGGTCTCTAATCTGTGTCTCTGGTCTCTAATCTGTCTCTCTGGTCTCTAATCTGTCTCTCTGGTCTATAATCTGTCTCTCTGGTCTATAATCTGTGTCTCTGGTCTCTAATCTGCCTCTCTGGTCTATAATCTGTGTCTCTGGTCTCTAATCTGTCTCTCTGGTCTATAATCTGTCTCTCTGGTCTATAATCTGTGTCTCTGGTCTCTAATCTGCCTCTCTGGTCTCTAATCTGTCTCTGGTCTCTAATCTGTCTCTCTGGTCTATAATCTGTGTCTCTGGTCTCTAATCTGCCTCTCTGGTCTCTAATCTGTCTCTCTGGTCTCTAATCTGTCTCTCTGGTCTATAATCTGTGTCTCTGGTCTCTAATCTGCCTCTCTGGTCTCTAATCTGTCTCTCTGGTCTCTAATCTGTCTCTCTGGTCTCTAATCTGTCTCTCTGGTCTCTAATCTGTCTCTCTGGTCTCTAATCTGTCTCTCTGGTCTCTAATCTGTCTCTCTGGTCTCTAATCTGCCTCTCTGGTCTCTAATCTGCCTCTCTGGTCTCTAATCTGCGTCTCTGGTCTCTAATCTGTGTCTCTGGTCTCTAATCTGTCTCTCTGGTCTCTAATCTGCGTCTCTGGTCTCTAATCTGTCTCTCTGGTCTCTAATCTGCCTCTCTGGTCTCTAATCTGCCTCTCTGGTCTCTAATCTGCCTCTCTTGTCTCTAATCTGCATCTCTGGTCTCTAATCTGTCTCTCTGGTCTCTAATCTGTCTCTCTGGTCTCTAATCTGCCTCTCTGGTCTCTAATCTGCCTCTCTGGTTTCTAATCTGCGTCTCTGGTCTCTAATCTGTGTCTCTGGTCTCTAATCTGCCTCTCTGGTTTCTAATCTGCCTCTCTGGTTTCTAATCTGCCTCTCTGGGCCACAGTTGGACCGGTTCAAAGAGCCTCCGGCCTTCGGGCCCATGTGTGACCTGCTGTGGTCCGACCCGGGTGAGGACTACGGATCTGAGAAGACCCAGGAACACTTCAGCCACAACAGCGTGAGAGGCTGCTCGTATTTCTACAGGTAGGACCTGTTCCCACATTCACCTGAGACGATCTCAAGCTTCTACAAACAAAGGTTTATCTCTGGAGACGTCACCGCTGGTTAAATCCTGAAACTAAATATTAGCGTTCTGTGTCTTCATATTTGTTCTGAATGTAGACCTGTTCCAGAACCTGTTCAGAGCCTCTTTCATATCCTGCTGTTAGTTTGTTGAAAGGATTCACTGAGACTCGTTCTCTAATGTTGAGCTCCACCAGCTTCTGGGTTACAGAGCTGGTTACTGGAATAATAATCTGTTAGTTTAACATCTCATGTCTGTAAAGACAAACACTTCAACACGACTCCTGGTTCTAATGTAAAGACACTCAGAAGTCTGGTAAAATCAAAGATATGTTCGTTAAACTGAGGGTCGATATCTGCTGCTGTTTATTTCAAATTTAATTCAAATAAGGAAATAAAAGATTGTATTTTTATTGTCATTATTAGTATTAATGAAGTATAATAATGTGTTTAGAGCTCGTGTTAGGAAGTTAAACAGCTCATAATTCATCTCTAATATCTATTTTATATTCATAAACATCTCCTTCAAACTACTGGATTTATTCTAGTTTATCACAAAAAATACATTTTACAGACGACATGTGAACACATCATGATCACGTTATAATGAACCTTCAGCCAGTACTCGTGTTCACTGAGCAGAGCCTGAAGGCATCATAGTGTAACTGAAGTGAACCTCCTATTGGTTAGCCGTTAGCGGTGCTGCTAACGTTACTAGCTCTCCTCCTGTTGGTTAGCCGTTAGCGGTGCTGCTAACGTTACTAGCTCGCCTCCTGTTGGTTAGCCATTAGCGGTGCTGCTAACGTTACTAGCTCTCCTCCTGTTGGTTAGCCGTTAGCGGTGCTGCTAACGTTACTAGCTCTCCTCCTGTTGGTTAGCCGTTAGCGGTGCTGCTAACGTTACTAGCTCTCCTCCTGTTGGTTAGCCGTTAGCGGTGCTGCTAACGTTACTAGCTCTCCTCCTGTTGGTTAGCCGTTAGCGGTGCTGCTAACGCTACTAGCTCTCCTCCTGTTGGTTAGCCGTTAGCGGTGCTGCTAACGCTACCAGCTCTCCTCTGATTGGCTGTTTACAATGTAACATGATCAGAGATCAGAGACTAGAAACACATGTTCTACTGAGTCAGTACAACTTTATTTACACTCTGATGGTTAACGATAAACTGTGAGGGGGGTCAGTACGGATCCGTTACACCTTTACAAATGTTTTATACCTTATTGTAGCTTATTGAAATTGCTGCGTCCCGAAGTGATTCTTCTTATTCTGTGGTTGATTAGTAACACTGTTCTTCTTCTTCTGTGGCTCCAGTTACCCAGCAGTATGTGACTTCCTGATGAACAACAACCTGTTGTCTGTAATACGAGCTCATGAAGCTCAGGATGCAGGGTGAGTGGATTCCTTCAGTAATATTACTATTTAATAATAGGAATACTGTGGTCATATTTTGTTACAAAACAACCAAAAGTACACTTATTGACTATTATCATTATTATTGGCATTTACAGTTTAGTATTCGTGTGTATAACATTTACTGCACATGTATTATATTTAATACTACATACTTTAATATATATATATATATATATATATATATATATATAATCTCTCTCTATATATATATATATATATATATATATATATATATTAAAGTATGTAGTATTATATTTAATACTACATACTTTAATATATATATATATATATATATATATATATAATCTCTCTCTATATATATATATATATATATATATATATATATATATATATATATATATATATATATTAAGAGCAGTTTAACTGCTCTTAAAATATTTTAATCGCAGTTTAACTGCTCTTAAAATATTTTAATCGCAGTTTAACTGCTCTTAAAATATTTTAATCGCAGTTTAACTGCTCTTAAAATATTTTAATCGCAGTTTAACTGCTCTTAAAATATTTTAATCGCGATTTAAATATTTTAATCGCGATTTAAATATTTTAATCGCGATTTAAATATTTTAATCGCGATTTAAATATTTTAATCGCGATTTTAATATTTTAATCGCGATTTTAATATTTTAATCGCGATTTTAATATTTTAATCGCGATTTTAATATTTTAATCGCGATTTTAATATTTTAATCGCGATTTTAATATTTTAATCGCGATTTTAATATTTTAATCGCGATTTTAATATTTTAATCGCGATTTTAATATTTTAATCGCGATTTAAATATTTTAATCGCGATTTAAATATTTTAATCGCGATTTAAATATTTTAATCGCGATTTAAATATTTTAATCGCGATTTAAATATTTTAATCGCGATTTAAATATTTTAATCGCGATTTAAATATTTTAATCGCGATTTAAATATTTTAATCGCGATTTAAATATTTTAATCGTTGCCCAGCACTTTTATTTTAAAGTACTGCTATATGAACAAAAGGGCAATAACATTTGGTTCACGAGATGCAGGCAGCATGTTTTATACTTAATGTGAATATAATTCATACTTTGTTGGCATCTTATTCTGAAAACCGGATGTTCGTCTGAAGAAACCGGATGTTGTCTGACGTTAATGTTTCCGCTAACTTTCAAAGTCCTTCGCTCGCTCCCGATCTGCACCGTTTAAATGTGTTTACGGTGAATGTCAGCATAGAGGTGCACTAACATGTGAGTGTCTGTGAGTTTACCGCAGCGATGTCCAGTAGTCTCCAGGGAGAGCAGCAGCTGGTGCAGCTTCTCTCTTTATTTTTTTTTCCCATCTCAAAAGGCTCAAGCACACACACACACACACACAACTGACTATAGGATGTTTGCTGGCTTTTATCCCACTGTTCTTGTCATCCTCTTGTTGTTATGTATGTGTATTGTCTGTTGTCTCTCAATAAAAAAAGAAAAAAAAAATTATAATAAATTAAAAAAATGTGCTGACGCGCGATAAAATAATTGTCGGCGTTAATTAATGAATGCGTTAACGCGAAATTAACGCGTTAACTTGCGATTACAATTAAAAATTGTAATCGTTGCCCAGCACTACTTATTATACTTTATCTAACAGAAGCTTATCCTATTCTATCCTCATCTTCTAAACTGTGTCCTTCAGGTATCGAATGTACAGGAAGAGTCAGACGACAGGCTTCCCTTCTTTAATCACCATCTTCTCTGCTCCCAACTACCTGGATGTGTACAATAACAAAGGTGACAGGAACCATGGAAACGTGTAGCAGACCTTGAAGCCCTGGCAACAGGAGACAGGAAGTAGAGAATGTTCATGTGTGTTAGACAGGAAGTAGAGAATGTTAATGTGTGTGTTGTGTTCTCAGCGGCGGTGCTGAAATATGAGAATAACGTGATGAACATCCGTCAGTTTAACTGCTCTCCTCACCCCTACTGGCTGCCCAACTTCATGGACGTCTTCACCTGGTCGCTGCCCTTTGTCGGAGAGAAAGGTGAGGCTGTGATGTCATAGTGATGTCATAATGAGGTGTCGCATGTTGTGTGTCGATGCTGCATAGCTTTAAGCAGCATGTATGTAAAGATGGAGGTGAAAAATGTAATTTAAACCCAGTGGCGGGCCGTCAGGGCCTGCAAGGCCTTCTCTGCTGGCCTAAACAGAATCACAAAGCTATTTATATTTAAAAAAGAAAAAATATTTTTCCCATTATCTTATTTTCTCATTGCACAGCTCCTGTCTTCCTCAGTTGCTCTCAGATCTCACCTCTCTGTGCATCTATGCCAGATGCCTGCAGACTCGGCTCTGTGCAGTGCAGATTAAAGTACATGGGGACGATATTGTTGATTGTCATAGTGTTCAACCAATCAGATCTTTAGTTTGACATGTTGGCGTATTCTTTGACGTGTCAGCGGCCGCTAGCCGCCTATAATGACGTCAGCGTTACGTGCAGCTCAGTGTTCATCTGTAGCTTTCCCGCGAGGTGCAGTGTGCTGTGATTGGTCAGTGGGCGAGCACGTGACTATCACGAAATTTAACAGCCAGCTGAGGCTGATGGGTAGTGAATCACATCACGTGATTTAGGTCAACCAATCAAAATGCATTGTGACTGAGTTGAGCTGCACCATGACACAAGGTGCTGAGAGGAGGAAAGACGCTGCAGAGAGGTGCGTTCAACGTTCACGTTGTGAAAGTAAAATGTCTCTCTTTGGGTCGCGGCTTGTCATTAAGGAATGACGGTGGATCCCACAGCCAGACCAGCTGAGGACATTATATTTTCCTGAATTTAGGCTTTTGCATTCTCTAAATGCTCGAGCGTGATTGAAACGACTCGTACCGAACGGTTTAATACGAAGACGTACATAGTTACAGCCTTAAACATGAGCTGTGGCGCCACAATGTGGTTATAAGGTGGTATTTCAGCTGCAGGACAGCAGTGAAGGCCCAGGTATGAAGTGCACGGCCGCCACTGTTTAAACCGGCAGAAGCTTCAACACACAGCAAACACATCAATCTAAACCAGTGGTTCTCAGCCGGCGTGGCGCCGGCGTGGCGCCGGCGTGGCGCCAGCGTGCTGCTAGCGTGGCGCCAGCGTGGCGTGCAGCTCCTACAGCAGCTCCGAGCCTTAAAGCCACCAGAGTAAATTAGATCCGTCATTAATATCATGTTTCACAGAGTTATGAATCACGTGACACAGAACCAGAGAGACGTCATGATAAGTCCTCAGCTCTCTGTAAACGTGTTGCATGAAGCTGCCTTTTAATAAATCAAATGATTATTCATTTCATACTCTGTTCTGTAACGTTTATTCTCGTCTTATTCTCTTTTAACTGGTTTTAATTTTCTATTCTCTTGTTTTTTAATGTAAAAGCACTTTGAATCGTCTCGTTGCTGAAAAGTGCTTTCTTGATATTGTTATTTATCACTGAATAGAAGATCAGTTGGCAGCTATTTTATAAATCAATGTGATTGATATAAAAATGTTATTTTTTAAAAGCAAGAATACCAAAAGTGCTTTGGTTCCAGCTTCTCAAATGGGAATGTTTCCATTTCTTTATCATTGATGACGGAGTGAATATCTTTATTGTGTTGTTATCAGAGTGAAGCGTCACTGTTCTATGAGCTGATGATCTCTGAATGAAGCCTTTAGATGTTGTGACTGACTGAACTTGTGCTCTCAGTCACTGAGATGCTGGTGAACGTGTTGAACATCTGCTCTGACGACGAGCTGATGTCAGAAGGAGACGACACGTGTGAAGGTAAGAGGAAGTAGCACCTTCATCGCCATCATCATCATCACACCTCATCTACACTCTGATTTAAATGATCTGATGAAGTTGTATCATCATGATGTAGATGTTGAGGCTGTGGAGCTTCAGAACATGTAGAACGTTGATGTTCTTCTTCTGTCCTCCTGCTGTCCAGGAGGAACTCCAGCCGTGAGGAAGGAAGTGATCAGAAATAAGATCCGGGCGATTGGGAAGATGGCTCGAGTGTTCTCTGTGCTGCGGTGAGTCTCTAGTTTCTACTCTCTGCGTGGAGCTGAACGTCTCCATGTTCACCAGGTTAACCTGCTGCTTTCTGACTGGATGAATTCTTCTCTCTGGTTCACAGTATAAAGATGTTTATACGTTTGAGTCTATCGTCATAGAAACTCGTCTGTTCTCACTCGTGCTCCACTTCACCCAAAGCTAATGACTTGTCTTGATTGTCCTCTTTCCTTCCTGAGGAAGTGTGTCACCATCGTTTGTCCTTTAACGATGAAGAAGTTATTTCAAGGCCTCAACTCTTCCTCTTTTAGTTCTTATGTGTGATTTAAGTGTCTTCACTTCTGCTTTCTGTTGACGACATCGTCTTCAACTCATCACTAGTTCACATTCAAGTACTCTGATCCTCTACTGCAGTACAAGTACTACTACTGTAGTAATATGCTGACTATGAAGAAGTACCACATACATTTAAAAACATCACTACTGTCGCTTTAATAAGAATAAACTCAGTGGTCCTATGATGGATCCCTGAGGAACACCAGATAAAAAAACACCGATTGTAAATAGCTGGTTTAATAAAGTTGTAATTGAATCACTGATGTGTGTGTGTGTGTGTGTGTGTGTGTGTGTTCACAGAGAGGAGAACGAGAGTGTGTTGCAGCTGAAGGGTTTGACCCCGACAGGAACGCTGCCGGTGGGAGTTTTGTCCGGCGGTCGGAGAACTCTGCAGAGCGGTGAGAACCAACACAGCCGAGCATCCCACCAAAATACACACTAAGAGACTGACCCTGAACCCTCTGA
>JAFEUB010000349.1:342500-391651 GCA_024529925.1 Ophthalmolycus amberensis
TTTATAATAAAGCTGTGAATTTTGTCGCTATCGGGCTTCCGTAGTTGAGTTATCGTGTTTCCAGTGATCCGATTGGTCGGTAGACAGTAACCACGGCGATGTGATGTAGTTAGAAAGTGAACCAGCTTCATGAAACCAGACCTCTGATGAAGATGATGATGATGAAGGTTTGCTAGCAGTAGTGATTATAAGTGCAGGTTATACATGTGAGTAAAGGGTTAATCAGGGCCAGCTGATCGCATCCAGAGACGTGATTGGTTAGTTAGTGTGTGTGCGTGTGTCTCCTCCTCTCCAAGTAGGCGGGTCATCAAGTATTTGAATGGATGAGGTCACTTCCTGTTAGAAAAGTGAGGCTTTCTTCTTCAGCTCGTTTCGTCTCCACAAAGAAAGACGCTCGAACTCAGACATCGACATCTGGAAGAGCTGCTGGAACTGATCCGGAGCCAGATGTCTCTGAGGAGGAGGAGGAGGAAGAGGAGGAAGAGGAAGAGGAAGAGGAGGAGGACCTTTGTGTTTATTTCAGCAGTAAAAGTCAACAATACACAAATTAATATAAAATACTAAATAAATAAAATGTTTATTGCTTTCAGTTTAACTTAATAATATTCAGAAAAACTAAACTCTACTTTTTGATAATATATATCATAATTATTGATGCACACACACACACACACACACACCTCCAGTCGAGTGCGGTCCACTCCTGGTGGCAGCCTGCAGCGCCCTCTGTGGGTCACAATCAGCGCTTCATAGGGAAGAACCTGAACACAACATCATGAGCTGTAACATCGTCACTTCTTCATCTTTATCAAATATCTGTAACAATAACTCAATAACTACTTGTTTTATGTTTCATACATTCTAAACAATGATATTGTTCATGAACAAAACACGTGTTGATTCACTTTGATTCAGTGACTCAACATCAACTCACCTTCTGCTCCAGAATACTGGGGAGAGAGTTTCCTCTGTCCATCCTCTCCCTGCGAGCATCTCCGTTCTACACACACACACACACACACACACACCGTCGCATGATACCAAGCCAAAAGTAAGCAGAGTTAGAAATCGGAGCATGGTGTAAAGATGCAGATTCAACACACACACAAGTGTTTGAGAGACACGCGCTCAAAGAAGCTCAAGCCGAGTGCAGGAGGAGTTAGTTTAGACTTGCAGCTGTTCAGTAAAGACTGAAAGGTTACACAGATGCTACTGCACATGCCTCAGAGACTGAGCAGACTACACGACATGCAGGCAACACGTCTGCACATGCCTCACAGACGACACAAAGCTGACATGGAGACAACTAGCAGGACACATGCAGAAGACATGTTGATGACGTAGACGACGCGTAGACGGCGCGTAGACGGCGCGTTGACGACGCGTAGACGACGCGTAGACGACGCGTAGACGGCGCGTAGACGGCGCGTAGACGGCGCGTAGACGACGCGTAGACGACGCGTTGACGACGCGTAGACGACGCGTTGACGACGCGTAGACGACGCGTAGACGACGCGTTGACGACGCGTTGACGACGCGTAGACGACGCGTAGACGACGCGTAGACGACGCGTAGACGACGCGTAGACGACGCGTAGACGACGCGTTGACGACGCGTAGACGGCGCGTAGACGGCGCGTTGACGGCGCGTAGACGGCGCGTAGACGGCGCGTTGACGGCGCGTAGACGGCGCGTAGACGACGCGTAGACGGCGCGTAGACGGCGCGTAGACGGCGCGTTGACGACGCGTAGACGGCGCGTAGACGGCGCGTAGACGGCGCGTAGACGGCGCGTTGACGGCGCGTAGACGGCGCGTAGACGGCGCGTTGACGGCGCGTAGACGGCGCGTAGACGGCGCGTAGACGGCGCGTAGACGGCGCGTAGACGGCGCGTAGACGGCGCGTTGACGGCGCGTAGACGGCGCGTAGACGGCGCGTTGACGACGCGTAGACGACGCGTAGACGACGCGTAGACGACGCGTAGACGACGCGTAGACGACGCGTAGACGACGCGTAGACGACGCGTTGACGACGCGTAGACGACGCGTAGACGACGCGTAGACGACGCGTAGACGACGCGTTGACGACGCGTAGACGACGCGTAGACGACGCGTAGACGACGCGTAGACGACGCGTAGACGACGCGTTGACGACGCGTAGACGACGCGTAGACGACGCGTAGACGACGCGTTGACGACGCGTAGACGACGCGTTGACGACGCGTAGACGACGCGTAGACGACGCGTAGACGACGCGTAGACGACGCGTAGACGACGCGTTGACGACGCGTAGACGACGCGTAGACGACGCGTAGACGACGCGTAGACGACGCGTAGACGACGCGTAGACGACGCGTTGACGACGCGTAGACGACGCGTAGACGACGCGTAGACGACGCGTAGACGACGCGTAGACGACAGGTAGACGACACGTAGACGACAAGTAGACATGCTTACCTGAGCAGCTGCAAAGACACGACAGGAAAATCCGACAGTCAGAACATTGAATAAACAACGATTTTAAATCCTGTCATATTATTTTGTGCTCTCAAATTATTATATATGTGACTGTGACATGTGCAAAAAGTTATTAAATACTGTTTGTAAATATTATGATGCTGTGTTATGTTGTGATCTAGATCAGAGGGTGATACTGTGAGAGGTGAGTCATGAAACCTCTCTAGATTCAGTGTGACCTCATCAATTATTCATCAACACAAGTGGAATATAAGATGCTCCTCATATCAGACTCTCAGCATGAAGTAGTTAGCTCATGAAATGCTAACCGTTGGCCTTGAAGCTAACTCTAGTTTCTACTGCATGTATCAGTACTGTTACTACTGTACTGCATGTATTAGTACTGTTACTACTGTACTGCATGTATTAGTACTGTTACTACTGTACTGCATGTATCAGTACTGTTACTACTGTACTGCATGTATTAGTACTGTTACTACTGTACTGCAGGTATTAGTACTGTTACTACTGTACTGTATGTATTAGTACTGTTACTACTGTACTGCATGTATCAGTACTGTTACTACTGTACTGCATGTATCAGTACTGTTACTACTGTACTGCATGTATTAGTACTGTTACTACTGTACTGCATGTATTAGTACTGTTACTACTGTACTGCAGGTATTAGTACTGTTACTACTGTACTGTATGTATTAGTACTGTTACTACTGTACTGCATGTATCAGTACTGTTACTACTGTACTGCATGTATTAGTACTGTTACTACTGTACTGCATGTATCAGTACTGTTACTACTGTACTGTATGTATTAGTACTGTTACTACTGTACTGCATGTATCAGTACTGTTACTACTGTACTGTATGTATTAGTACTGTTACTACTGTACTGCATGTATCAGTACTGTTACTACTGTACTGCATGTATTAGTACTGTTACTACTGTACTGCATGTATCAGTACTGTTACTACTGTACTGCATGTATTAGTACTGTTACTACTGTACTGTATGTATCAGTACTGTTACTACTGTACTGTATGTATCAGTACTGTTACTACTGTACTGTATGTATCAGTACTGTTACTACTGTACTGCAGGTATTAGTACTGTTACTACTGTACTGTATGTATCAGTACTGTTACTACTGTACTGTATGTATCAGTACTGTTACTACTGTACTGCAGGTATTAGTACTGTTACTACTGTACTGTATGTATTAGTACTGTTACTACTGTACTGTATGTATTAGTACTGTTACTACTGTACTGCAGGTATTAGTACTGTTACTACTGTACTGCATGTATTAGTACTGTTACTACTGTACTGCATGTATCAGTACTGTTACTACTGTACTGCATGTATTAGTACTGTTACTACTGTACTGCATGTATTAGTACTGTTACTACTGTACTGCATGTATCAGTACTGTTACTACTGTACTGCATGTATTAGTACTGTTACTACTGTACTGCATGTATTAGTACTGTTACTACTGTACTGCATGTATTAGTACTGTTACTACTGTACTGCAGGTATTAGTACTGTTACTACTGTACTGTATGTATTAGTACTGTTACTACTGTACTGTATGTATTAGTACTGTTACTACTGTACTGCATGTATCAGTACTGTTACTACTGTACTGCATGTATTAGTACTGTTACTACTGTACTGCATGTATCAGTACTGTTACTACTGTCCTGCATGTATTAGTACTGTTACTACTGTACTGCATGTATTAGTACTGTTACTACTGTACTGCAGGTATTAGTACTGTTACTACTGTACTGTATGTATTAGTACTGTTACTACTGTACTGCATGTATCAGTACTGTTACTACTGTACTGCATGTATTAGTACTGTTACTACTGTACTGCATGTATCAGTACTGTTACTACTGTACTGTATGTATTAGTACTGTTACTACTGTACTGCATGTATCAGTACTGTTACTACTGTACTGTATGTATTAGTACTGTTACTACTGTACTGCATGTATCAGTACTGTTACTACTGTACTGCATGTATTAGTACTGTTACTACTGTACTGCATGTATCAGTACTGTTACTACTGTACTGCATGTATTAGTACTGTTACTACTGTACTGTATGTATTAGTACTGTTACTACTGTACTGTATGTATTAGTACTGTTACTACTGTACTGCAGGTATTAGTACTGTTACTACTGTACTGTATGTATCAGTACTGTTACTACTGTACTGCATGTATCAGTACTGTTACTACTGTACTGTATGTATCAGTACTGTTACTACTGTACTGCAGGTATTAGTACTGTTACTACTGTACTGTATGTATCAGTACTGTTACTACTGTACTGTATGTATCAGTACTGTTACTACTGTACTGCAGGTATTAGTACTGTTACTACTGTACTGTATGTATTAGTACTGTTACTACTGTACTGTATGTATTAGTACTGTTACTACTGTACTGCAGGTATTAGTACTGTTACTACTGTACTGTATGTATCAGTACTGTTACTACTGTACTGCAGGTATTAGTACTGTTACTACTGTACTGTATGTATCAGTACTGTTACTACTGTACTGTATGTATCAGTACTGTTACTACTGTACTGCATGTATCAGTACTGTTACTACTGTACTGCATGTATTAGTACTGTTACTACTGTACTGTATGTATTAGTACTGTTACTACTGTACTGTATGTATTAGTACTGTTACTACTGTACTGCAGGTATTAGTACTGTTACTACTGTACTGCAGGTATTAGTACTGTTACTACTGTACTGTATGTATTAGTACTGTTACTACTGTACTACATGTATTAGTACTGTTACTACTGTACTGCAGGTATTAGTACTGTTACTACTGTACTGCATGTATTAGTACTGTTACTACTGTACTGTATGTATTAGTACTGTTACTACTGTACTGCAGGTATTAGTACTGTTACTACTGTACTGCAGGTATTAGTACTGTTACTACTGTACTGTATGTATTAGTACTGTTACTACTGTACTGTATGTATTAGTACTGTTACTACTGTACTGCAGGTATTAGTACTGTTACTACTGTACTGCATGTATTAGTACTGTTACTACTGTACTGTATGTATTAGTACTGTTACTACTGTACTGCATGTATTAGTACTGTTACTACTGTACTGTATGTATTAGTACTGTTACTACTGTACTGCAGGTATTAGTACTGTTACTACTGTACTGCAGGTATTAGTACTGTTACTACTGTACTGTATGTATTAGTACTGTTACTACTGTACTGTATGTATTAGTACTGTTACTACTGTACTGCAGGTATTAGTACTGTTACTACTGTACTGCATGTATTAGTACTGTTACTACTGTACTGTATGTATTAGTACTGTTACTACTGTACTGTATGTATTAGTACTGTTACTACTGTACTGCAGGTATTAGTACTGTTACTACTGTACTGTATGTATTAGTACTGTTACTACTGTACTGCAGGTATTAGTACTGTTACTACTGTACTGCATGTATTAGTACTGTTACTACTGTACTGCAGGTATTAGTACTGTTACTACTGTACTGCATGTATTAGTACTGTTACTACTGTACTGCAGGTATTAGTACTGTTACTACTGTACTGCATGTATCAGTACTGTTACTACTGTACTGCATGTATCAGTACTGTTACTACTGCACTGTATGTATTAGTACTGTTACTACTGTACTGTATGTATCAGTACTGTTACTACTGTACTGCATGTATTAGTACTGTTACTACTGTACTGTATGTATTAGTACTGTTACTACTGTACTGCAGGTATTAGTACTGTTACTACTGTACTGTATGTATTAGTACTGTTACTACTGTACTGCAGGTATTAGTACTGTTACTACTGTACTGCATGTATTAGTACTGTTACTACTGTACTGCAGGTATTAGTACTGTTACTACTGTACTGCATGTATTAGTACTGTTACTACTGTACTGCAGGCATTAGTACTGTTACTACTGTACTGCATGTATCAGTACTGTTACTACTGTACTGCATGTATCAGTACTGTTACTACTGCACTGTATGTATTAGTACTGTTACTACTGTACTGTATGTATCAGTACTGTTACTACTGTACTGCATGTATCAGTACTGTTACTACTGTACTGCATGTATTAGTACTGTTACTACTGTACTGCATGTATCAGTACTGTTACTACTGTACTGCATGTATTAGTACTGTTACTACTGTACTGCATGTATCAGTACTGTTACTACTGTACTGCATGTATTAGTACTGTTACTACTGTACTGTATGTATTAGTACTGTTACTACTGTACTGCATGTATTAGTACTGTTACTACTGTACTGCAGGTATTAGTACTGTTACTACTGTACTGTATGTATTAGTACTGTTACTACTGTACTGCATGTATCAGTACTGTTACTACTGTACTGCATGTATTAGTACTGTTACTACTGTACTGCATGTATCAGTACTGTTACTACTGTACTGTATGTATCAGTACTGTTACTACTGTACTGCATGTATCAGTACTGTTACTACTGTACTGCATGTATTAGTACTGTTACTACTGTACTGTATGTATTAGTACTGTTACTACTGTACTGTATGTATTAGTGCTGTTACTACTGTACTGCAGGTATTAGTACTGTTACTACTGTACTGCAGGTATTAGTACTGTTACTACTGTACTGTATGTATTAGTACTGTTACTACTGTACTACATGTATTAGTACTGTTACTACTGTACTGCATGTATTAGTACTGTTACTACTGTACTGCAGGTATTAGTACTGTTACTACTGTACTGCATGTATTAGTACTGTTACTACTGTACTGTATGTATTAGTACTGTTACTACTGTACTGCAGGTATTAGTACTGTTACTACTGTACTGTATGTATTAGTACTGTTACTACTGTACTGCAGGTATTAGTACTGTTACTACTGTACTGTATGTATTAGTACTGTTACTACTGTACTGCAGGTATTAGTACTGTTACTACTGTACTGCATGTATTAGTACTGTTACTACTGTACTGTATGTATTAGTACTGTTACTACTGTACTGCATGTATTAGTACTGTTACTACTGTACTGTATGTATTAGTACTGTTACTACTGTACTGCAGGTATTAGTACTGTTACTACTGTACTGTATGTATTAGTACTGTTACTACTGTACTGCAGGTATTAGTACTGTTACTACTGTACTGTATGTATTAGTACTGTTACTACTGTACTGCAGGTATTAGTACTGTTACTACTGTACTGCATGTATTAGTACTGTTACTACTGTACTGTATGTATTAGTACTGTTACTACTGTACTGCAGGTATTAGTACTGTTACTACTGTACTGTATGTATCAGTACTGTTACTACTGTACTGATACATACAGTACAGTAGTAACAGTACTGCATGTATCAGTACTGTTACTACTGTACTGCAGGTATTAGTACTGTTACTACTGTACTGCAGGTATTAGTACTGTTACTACTGTACTGTAGGTATTAGTACTGTTACTACTGTACTGCAGGTATTAGTACTGTTACTACTGTACTGTATGTATTAGTACTGTTACTACTGTACTGTATGTATCAGTACTGTTACTACTGTACTGCAGGTATTAGTACTGTTACTACTGTACTGTATGTATTAGTACTGTTACTACTGTACTGCAGGTATTAGTACTGTTACTACTGTACTGTATGTATCAGTACTGTTACTACTGTACTGCAGGTATTAGTACTGTTACTACTGTACTGCAGGTATTAGTACTGTTACTACTGTACTGCAGGTATTAGTACTGTTACTACTGTACTGTATGTATTAGTACTGTTACTACTGTACTGTATGTATTAGTACTGTTACTACTGTACTGCAGGTATTAGTACTGTTACTACTGTACTGTATGTATCAGTACTGTTACTACTGTACTGCAGGTATTAGTACTGTTACTACTGTACTGTATGTATCAGTACTGTTACTACTGTACTGTATGTATCAGTACTGTTACTACTGTACTGCAGGTATTAGTACTGTTACTACTGTACTGCATGTATTAGTACTGTTACTACTGTACTGCATGTATCAGTACTGTTACTACTGTACTGCATGTATCAGTACTGTTACTACTGTACTGCATGTATTAGTACTGTTACTACTGTACTGCATGTATCAGTACTGTTACTACTGTACTGCATGTATTAGTACTGTTACTACTGTACTGCAGGTATTAGTACTGTTACTACTGTACTGTATGTATTAGTACTGTTACTACTGTACTGCATGTATCAGTACTGTTACTACTGTACTGCATGTATTAGTACTGTTACTACTGTACTGTATGTATTAGTACTGTTACTACTGTACTGCATGTATTAGTACTGTTACTACTGTACTGTATGTATTAGTACTGTTACTACTGTACTGCAGGTATTAGTACTGTTACTACTGTACTGTATGTATTAGTACTGTTACTACTGTACTGCAGGTATTAGTACTGTTACTACTGTACTGTATGTATTAGTACTGTTACTACTGTACTGCAGGTATTAGTACTGTTACTACTGTACTGCATGTATTAGTACTGTTACTACTGTACTGTATGTATTAGTACTGTTACTACTGTACTGCAGGTATTAGTACTGTTACTACTGTACTGTATGTATCAGTACTGTTACTACTGTACTGATACATACAGTACAGTAGTAACAGTACTGCATGTATCAGTACTGTTACTACTGTACTGCAGGTATTAGTACTGTTACTACTGTACTGCAGGTATTAGTACTGTTACTACTGTACTGTAGGTATTAGTACTGTTACTACTGTACTGCAGGTATTAGTACTGTTACTACTGTACTGTATGTATTAGTACTGTTACTACTGTACTGCAGGTATTAGTACTGTTACTACTGTACTGTATGTATCAGTACTGTTACTACTGTACTGCAGGTATTAGTACTGTTACTACTGTACTGTATGTATTAGTACTGTTACTACTGTACTGCAGGTATTAGTACTGTTACTACTGTACTGTATGTATCAGTACTGTTACTACTGTACTGCAGGTATTAGTACTGTTACTACTGTACTGCAGGTATTAGTACTGTTACTACTGTACTGCAGGTATTAGTACTGTTACTACTGTACTGTATGTATTAGTACTGTTACTACTGTACTGTATGTATTAGTACTGTTACTACTGTACTGCAGGTATTAGTACTGTTACTACTGTACTGTATGTATCAGTACTGTTACTACTGTACTGCAGGTATTAGTACTGTTACTACTGTACTGTATGTATCAGTACTGTTACTACTGTACTGTATGTATCAGTACTGTTACTACTGTACTGCAGGTATTAGTACTGTTACTACTGTACTGCATGTATTAGTACTGTTACTACTGTACTGCAGGTATTAGTACTGTTACTACTGTACTGCATGTATCAGTACTGTTACTACTGTACTGCATGTATTAGTACTGTTACTACTGTACTGCAGGTATTAGTACTGTTACTACTGTACTGTAGGTATTAGTACTGTTACTACTGTACTGCAGGTATTAGTACTGTTACTACTGTACTGCATGTATTAGTACTGTTACTACTGTACTGCAGGTATTAGTACTGTTACTACTGTACTGTATGTATCAGTACTGTTACTACTGTACTGCAGGTATTAGTACTGTTACTACTGTACTGTATGTATCAGTACTGTTACTACTGTACTGCATGTATCAGTACTGTTACTACTGTACTGCAGGTATTAGTACTGTTACTACTGTACTGCAGGTATTAGTACTGTTACTACTGTACTGCATGTATCAGTACTGTTACTACTGTACTGCAGGTATTAGTACTATTAATACTGTACTGTATGTATTAGTACTGTTACTACTGTACTGCAGGTATTAGTACTGTTACTACTGTACTGTATGTATCAGTACTGTTACTACTGTACTGCATGTATCAGTACTGTTACTACTGTACTGCATGTATTAGTACTGTTACTACTGTACTGCAGGTATTAGTACTGTTACTACTGTACTGTATGTATCAGTACTGTTACTACTGTACTGCAGGTATTAGTACTGTTACTACTGTACTGTATGTATCAGTACTGTTACTACTGTACTGCATGTATCAGTACTGTTACTACTGTACTGCAGGTATTAGTACTGTTACTACTGTACTGCAGGTATTAGTACTGTTACTACTGTACTGCATGTATCAGTACTGTTACTACTGTACTGCAGGTATTAGTACTGTTAATACTGTACTGTATGTATTAGTACTGTTACTACTGTACTGCAGGTATTAGTACTGTTACTACTGTACTGCAGGTATTAGTACTGTTACTACTGTACTGCATGTATTAGTACTGTTACTACTGTACTGCAGGTATCAGTACTGTTACTACTGTACTGATACATACAGTACAGTAGTAACAGTACTGCATGTATCAGTACTGTTACTACTGTACTGCAGGTATTAGTACTGTTACTACTGTACTGCAGGTATTAGTACTGTTACTACTGTACTGCATGTATTAGTACTGTTACTACTGTACTGCAGGTATTAGTACTGTTACTACTGTACTGTAGGTATTAGTACTGTTACTACTGTACTGCAGGTATTAGTACTGTTACTACTGTACTGTATGTATTAGTACTGTTACTACTGTACTGCAGGTATTAGTACTGTTACTACTGTACTGTATGTATCAGTACTGTTACTACTGTACTGCAGGTATTAGTACTGTTACTACTGTACTGCAGGTATTAGTACTGTTACTACTGTACTGTATGTATTAGTACTGTTACTACTGTACTGCAGGTATTAGTACTGTTACTACTGTACTGCAGGTATTAGTACTGTTACTACTGTACTGCATGTATTAGTACTGTTACTACTGTACTGTATGTATCAGTACTGTTACTACTGTACTGCAGGTATTAGTACTGTTACTACTGTACTGCAGGTATTAGTACTGTTACTACTGTACTGCATGTATTAGTACTGTTACTACTGTACTGCAGGTATTAGTACTGTTACTACTGTACTGCATGTATCAGTACTGTTACTACTGTACTGCAGGTATTAGTACTGTTACTACTGTACTGCATGTATTAGTACTGTTACTACTGTACTGCAGGTATTAGTACTGTTACTACTGTACTGTATGTATTAGTACTGTTACTACTGTACTGCAGGTATTAGTACTGTTACTACTGTACTGCAGGTATTAGTACTGTTACTACTGTACTGCAGGTATTAGTACTGTTACTACTGTACTGTATGTATCAGTACTGTTACTACTGTACTGTATGTATCAGTTCTGTTACTACTGTACTGCAGGTATTAGTACTGTTACTACTGTACTGCATGTATTAGTACTGTTACTACTGTACTGCAGGTATTAGTACTGTTACTACTGTACTGTATGTATTAGTACTGTTACTACTGTACTGCAGGTATTAGTACTGTTACTACTGTACTGCAGGTATTAGTACTGTTACTACTGTACTGCAGGTATTAGTACTGTTACTACTGTACTGTATGTATCAGTACTGTTACTACTGTACTGTATGTATCAGTTCTGTTACTACTGTACTGCAGGTATTAGTACTGTTACTACTGTACTGCAGGTATTAGTACTGTTACTACTGTACTGCAGGTATTAGTACTGTTACTACTGTACTGTATGTATTAGTACTGTTACTACTGTACTGTATGTATCAGTTCTGTTACTACTGTACTGCATGTATCAGTACTGTTACTACTGTACTGCAGGTATTAGTACTGTTACTACTGTACTGCATGTATTAGTACTGTTACTACTGTACTGCATGTATCAGTACTGTTACTACTGTACTGCATGTATTAGTACTGTTACTACTGTACTGCAGGTATTAGTACTGTTACTACTGTACTGCATGTATTAGTACTGTTACTACTGTACTGCAGGTATTAGTACTGTTACTACTGTACTGCATGTATCAGTACTGTTACTACTGTACTGCATGTATTAGTACTGTTACTACTGTACTGCATGTATCAGTACTGTTACTACTGTACTGCATGTATTAGTACTGTTACTACTGTACTGCAGGTATTAGTACTGTTACTTCTCTTTGAAGGATACGTTGTGTTTCCTTTATTCGTGATGCATTTGTGTAACTCTGTAAAACTGAACCCTTCAGGGTAGAACTTCTACCTGCTTCTCCTTTATCTCCGTCTGTGGTGAACTCTGCAGACTGCATCTGCAAACACAAAGAAAATCATTTTACATTTGATACTAAACATTTCAACAAAATGTGTTTTTTATGCTCCCTAGAAATAGAACAATTTAGATTTCATAGATTTAATCTCTATCTGCGGTGCTGGGCAGAAACACACAGAATACCAGATCATCAAACTTTACATTTACATGTCAAACACCAGGACATCGTCTTCATCACATCAACAGATATACCAACTGGTATTTCTGATGTATGTTTACTGACAGTCCACAGAAGACCTGTGTTCACTGTCCAACCCGATCAGAACACCATCAGCTCAGTGGATCATCGCTACGTCGTGTGTTCTCCTCCTGTTGTAATTGAACTTGATCAGAACCACATTGGTGGTGAAGGTGAAGCTGCAGCAGCTCTCATCACTTACTCTGGTCAGAGCCGGGCCGGAGTGTGAAGGAGACTTTGATGCACCAGCTGACAAACCTGCAGACAAACAAAAGGAAGTGTTGAGATCAGATCCACCCCGAACACAAAGACGCGCCCACAGAGAGTCTTACTGGTGTGCATGTGCGTTCTGTCCGGCAGCGACTGCGTCTTCCTCCGACAGTGAACGGCCTTCTCTGTCTCCTCCTTCAGGATGAGGCGACCCAGGTTGGACTTGATCTGATCTCACCACCAACACAGAACCCATCAGTTACTTCTGCTTATTTCTGTTTGTGTTGCTCTGATGTTTAACTGACGAACCTTTTCCAGAGCTTGTTCCTGCAGGATCTCCGCTTCTCCTGTCAGGTCTTCAAACTCGTCTTCCTCCTGCAGCTCCTTCTTCTTCCTCCACTCCGTCTCTAATAGAGTTCAAGCTCAAAGTTAGGTCGAGCTACAGACACAGTCTGTCACTTAGCATCTCATTATCTTCAGAGCTATCAGGGTTTAAAAGCTGAGACCTGAGATCATATCACACACACCTGAGGAGAGGAGCTAATACCACATACGAATTCAACCAACTCATAGAAATACAGCTAAAATAACTCCTTACAGTCTGGAATATATCACTTCACATTTAAACCGCTTTGAATAAATCGAGGATTATATTAGATTCGATTTCAGCTAAACCTCGGTTAAACCGGATCAGCGGCAGGTTTTAGGTTTTGTTAAACCTCGATTAAACCAGGTGAGCATCAGGTTAACCGTTGACCTGTAGTGGCGTTTCACAGCAGCTGCTTTGGACTACAGTCGATACTATACACCCTGTAGAGTGTATAGTACACACCCTGTAGAGTGTGTGTACTATACACCCTGTAGAGTGTGTGTACTATACACCCTGTAGAGTGTGTGTACTATACACCCTGTAGAGTGTGTGTACTATACACCCTGTAGGGTGTATTTTGGGTGTATTTTGCTTGTGGAGGGATACTGAACTACCGACTCACCTAGAATAGACTTAAATATATTGTTCTTGCTTTTACATGTTGTTATTAGCTGTACCTGCTGCTTCAGTGTGAGGGAGGTGTTTAGTTTCACCTGGTTAATTGCTCTGTTAAGTGGCGGTCCTGAACCACTGCTGGTGGCTGGAAGCGTCGGGCAAACGAAGGCAACAGGGCAACTTTTTCAAGCGTGTACTTGCGGGTCAATAATCTGTTTATGTTGACTACCATGTGTTTGATCCTATTTCTGTCCGTTCTTCTGCTCGGTGGTCACGTAGACGTTGGGACACTCCCAGGTGCCGTGACCTCACTAACCTCATCTCTCCCACTCTCTCAGCTCATGGTGAGCGAGTGGTAGCGGGGGGGCTCTGGAATTGCCAGTCGGCAGTGCCGAAAGCTGAGTTGATCTCGGGCTACGCTTCCTTGCTCTCCCTCAGCTTTCCTGCTCTAACTGAGACCTGGATCACACCAGTAAACACCATCACACCCACAGCTCTGTCACAAGTGGACTCTGTCTCTCACACTGCAGAGCTGTGAGGCGGGTGGTGGTGCTGGCCTGCTACTCTCCCCAAAATGGAAACACTCTCTTGTCTCGGTTCCTCAGTTCTCCTCGTCCTCTTTCGAATTTCATGCGGTTACTGTCACGGGGGCGACCGTGGCGCACTGGGTTAAGAGGTCGTCTGGGAACCGGAAGGTCAGCGGTTCGATCCCCGACTGGGACGTGTCATGTGTCGAAGTGTACCTGAGCAATACACTGAACCCCTAACGGCTCCTCAATGGCAGCCCACTGCTCCCTGTATACAGGGATGGGTCAAATGCAGTAGTCAAATTTCGTGTATGTGTAAAAATGTATATGACAATAAAAATGGTTTCTTCTTTCTTCTACTTATCCAGTCAAGCTCACCATTGCTGTTGTGTATCGCCCACCGGGGCCTCTTGGTGAGTTCTTGGAAGATCTCGACACATTAGTCTCGCACTTCCATGACGATGGCTCCGCACTCATCCTGCTCGGAGACTTCAACATCCAGACTGATGAGTTTGAACCGCTTCTTTCCTTCCTCTCCTCCTTTGACCTTTTCCACTCCTCTTCTCCTCCGACCCACAAGGCAACCAGCTGAATCTCATCTTCACTAGACTCTGTTCTACTGCTAACCTCTCCGTCAGTCCCCTCCAGCTCTCTGACCACTATTTCATGTCCTACTCCCTCTCCTCTCCCCCCGTACTCCCTCCACCTACCCACATGGTTTCTACCCGTAGTCATCTCTGCTCCCTCTCCCCGGCTGATCTTTCCTCTTCTGTTACCTCTGCTCTCCCTGACCCTGAATCCTTCTCTCTGCTATCCCCTGATACTGCTACTGATCTTCTCCTCTCCACCCTTTCCTCTTCTCTGGACAACCTCTGTCCCTTCACCTCCAGGCCTATGGCTGTCGGACTCAGTGCGTACTGACAGACGGCGCCTAAGAGAGGCTGAGCGAAAATGGAGGAAAGGCAAACTCCCGGGGGACCTTCTTAACTTCCAATCTCTTCTTTCCACTTGTTCCTCCTCTCTTTCTACTGCTGAAGCTGCTTTCTTCTGCTCTAAAATCCTAACCTCTGCTTCCAATCCTAAAAAAATGTTCTCTTCACTTCTCCAACCCCCCCCCCCTCATCCTACTTCCTCCCTTCTCCCTGATGATTTCCCCAACTTCTTTGACAAGAAGGTAAACGATATCAGATCCTCCTCCTCTCAGCCCCCCTGTCCACCCTCTCCCTCTCTACCCTCTCCAGCTCTTCCCCCACAGCTCTCCCTCCCCTCTCCATGCCCCATCTTACTCTATCTGGCTCCCCTCTCCCCCAACGAGGTCCTCGACCTTGTTACATCTAATCGCCCCACCACGTGCTCCCTTGACCCGATCCCCTCCCCTCTTCTTCAGTCTGTTGTGACTGAACTCCTTCCTTTCCTCACCCACCTCATCATCACATCTCTTGTTTCAGGATGCTTTCCCACAGCTTTCAAGACTGCCAGAGTCACCCCCCTTCTGAAGGAACCATCACTTGACCCCTCTGATGTCAAGAACTTCAGACCGGTTTCTCTTCTACCCTTTCGATCCAAAACACTTGAACGTGCTGTCTTTAACCAACTGTCTTCCTATCTCCACCAGAACAGCCTCTTGGACCCCCACCAGTCCGGGTTCAAAGTGGGTCACTCGACAGAGACAGCCCTCCTTGCGGTGACGGAGTCGCTTCACGCAGCGAGAGCTAACTCTCTCTCCTCTGTCCTGATTCTCCTGGACCTGTCTGCAGCGTTTGACACGGTGAACCACCAGATCCTCCTCTCCACCCTCGAGGGGATGGGGTCTCCCTGTTTGCATCCTACCTGACAGGTCGATCCTACCAGGTGACATGGAGGGGGGCCGTGTCGGAACCACGCATGCTGACTACGGGGGTTCCACAAGGTTCAGTTCTGGGCCCCCTTCTCTTCTCGCTCTACACAACATCTCTGGGTTCTGTTATTCGCTCGCATGACTTCTCTTACCATTGCTATGCCGATGAAACCCAGCTGGTCTTGTCATTTCCTCCGGTGACACTCAAGTGGAGGCATCGCTGCGTGCTTGGCTGACATCTTGAAGTGGATGACGACTCACCACCTCAAGCTCAACCTGGACAAAACCGAGCTCCTGTTCCTCCCGGGGAAGGGTTGCCCGCACCGAGACCTGTCCATCACCATTGATGATACCGTGGTGACGCCGACTCGGACTGTGAGGAATCTGGGTGTGACCCTGGACGACCAACTGTCGTTCTCAGCAAACGTTGCATCGGTTACACGCTCCTGCAGATTCCTGCTCTACAACATCAGGAGGATTCACTTCCTCACTGATGAGACGGTGCAGGTGCTCATCCAGGCTGTTGTCATCTCCCGCCTGGACTACTGCAACTCACTACTTGCCGGAAGGACCTCTGAGCGACTAGTCGCCCCGTCGCTCAGAGGTCCCTGCGGCCGATCGACCCGGTCGCGGCTGTTTCCTGTCCTGACCCCTCAGTGGTGGAATGAACTCCCCACTGACGTCAGGACAGCAGAGTCGCTGCCCATCTTTCATCAGGCTGAAGACTCACCTCTTCAAGAAGGCTCTTAGATGCTTGTTTAAAGGAGATGCACTTATGACTTCTGGTGACGAGTAGTTCTCTTGAATATGTTGAATACACTTATTGTAAGTCTGCTACATGACTGTAATGTAATGACTAAACCACAAGTGGAGTTTGGGTTTCAGACATTTAGTTACAACAAAGGTTTAAACCTGTTTTAAACTTAAACTGCAGATTGTGTGTGTGTGCGTGTGTGTGTGCGTGTGCGTGTGCACGTGCGTGTGTGTGTGTGTGTGTGCGTGCGTGTGTGTGTGTGTGTTACCCATGGCAGCCAGTGAGGGGGGGCAGGGCCAGTACTCGGTCTCTATCTTGGACGGCAGGTTTGGATCTGGAGGCTGAGCAGCTGGAAACTTTGCTGACTGAATGACGCCTTCGACATGTTTGTTAACCTCTGAAGAAACCAGAAGAGTATAAACACGAAGAAGAGTGACAGCAGAAACAGTGATGAAGATGAAGAGCTCACCATGTTTGTAGATGGGAGGTTTCATGTAGATATTCGCTCCGTTATCTAAAAACATAGTTCTCACAGTTCAGACTCAGTTTCAGAGTATTACAAAGTATTAATACTAGGGGTGTAACAATACGCGTATTCGTATTGAACCGTTCGGTACGAGGCTGTGTGTGTGTGTGTGTGTGTGTCTGTGTGTGTGTGTGTCTGTGTGTGTGTGTGTGTGTGTCTGTGTGTGTCTGTGTGCGTGTGTGTGTGTGTGTGTGTGCGTGTGTGTGTGCGTTTGTGTGTGTCTGTGTGTGTGTGTGTGTGTGTGTGTCTGTGTGTGTGTGTGTGTGTGCGTGTGTGTGTGTGTGTCTGTGTGTGTGTGTGTGTGTGTGTGCGTGTGTGTGTGTGTGTGTCTGTGTGTGTGTGTGTGTGTGTGTGTGTGTCTGTGTGTGTGTGTGTGTCTGTGTGTCTGTGTGTGTGTGTGTGTGCGTGTGTGTGTGTGCGTGTGTCTGTGTGTGTGTGTGTGTCTGTGTGTCTGTGTGTGTGTGTGTGTGTCTGTGTGTGTGTGTGTGTGTGTGTGTCTGTGTGTCTGTGTGTGTGTGTGTGTGTGTGTGTGTCTGTGTGTGTGTGTGTGTCTGTGTGTGTGTGTGTGCGTGTGTGGGGGGGGGGGGACCTGGTCTGTGGAAGTGCTGCTGGCTTCCACTGGTCTTGCGTCCACTCTGCAGAGTCAGCGTTGATCCTGCAGGTGAGCCGCTGTCGCTCTCTGCTCGGCGTTCCTTCACCTGGAGACGAAACACAAACACATCGTTTTCATCTGAACTTTATTAGATCAACAGATTCGAGCGTCACGTTGGTTGAAAACATGTGAACTATTCTCATCTTCTCTTTGACCTTTCAAAGTAAAATCCTGATGATGAAGAACAACATGACAGAAACAGAGACACTTTGTCCTCAGAGGACAACCAGAGACTTTAAATGTCTCATTTTGAACAAAGACGTGATTGAAACTGAAGACGAGGGCCGAGGATCATCATCATCATCATCATCATCATCACCAGCAGCAGCAGATGAAGGCTGTGAGATGGAGGCAGCAGGTCTTACCTCAGGAGACATGGTAGGAGACGAGGCAGGAGGAGACAGAGACCGCTGCAGACCAGAGAGACACAATGAGACACAAAGAGACACAGTGAGAGACAATGAGACACAGTGAGAGACAATGAGACACAATGAGAGACAAAGAGACACAGTGAGAAACAATGAGACACAATGAGAGACAAAGAGACACAGTGAGAGACAGTGAGAGACAATGAGACACAATGAGAGACAGTGAGACACAATGAGAGACAAAGAGACACAGTGAGAGACAATGAGACACAATGAGAGACAAAGTGAGACACAATGAGACACAATGAGAGACAAAGAGACACAGTGAGACACAATGAGACACAATGAGAGACAAAGAGACACAGTGAGAGACAATGAGACACAATGAGACACAATGAGAGACAAAGAGACACAGTGAGAGACAAAGAGACACAGTGAGAGACAATGAGACACAGTGAGAGACAATGAGACACAATGAGAGACAAAGAGACACAGTGAGAGACAATGAGACACAATGAGAGACAAAGAGACACAGTGAGAGACAATGAGACACAATGAGAGACAAAGAGACACAGTGAGAGACAGTGAGAGACAATGAGACACAATGAGAGACAAAGAGACACAGTGAGACACAATGAGACACAATGAGAGACAAAGAGACACAGTGAGAGACAATGAGACACAATGAGAGACAAAGAGACACAGTGAGACACAATGAGACACAATGAGAGACAAAGAGACACAGTGAGACACAATGAGAGACAAAGAGACACAGTGAGACACAGTGAGACACAAAGTGACACAGTGAGAGACACAATGAGAGACAAAGAGACACAATGAGAGACAAAGAGACACAGTGAGAGACAATGAGAGACAAAGAGACACAATCAGACACAGTGAGAGACACAATGAGACACAAAGAGACACAATGAGACACAATGACACACAAAGAGACACAAAGACACACAATGAGACACAGTGAGCGACAATGAGACACAATGAGAGACAAAGAGACACAGTGAGACACAATGAGAGACAAAGACACACAATGAGAGACAAAGAGACACAGTGAGAGACAATGAGAGACACAATGAGACACAAAGAGACACAATGAGAGACAATGAGACACAGTGAGACACAGTGAGACACAGTGAGAGACACAGTGAGACACAGTGAGACACAATGAGACACAAAGGGACACAAAGAGAGACAATGAGACACAAAGACACACAATGAGACACAGTGAGACACAATGAGACACAAAGAGACACAGTGAGACACAATGAGACACAGTGAGACACAATGAGAGACAAAGAGACACAATGAGAGACAAAGAGACACAATGAGAGACAAAGAGACACAATGAGAGACAATGAGACACAATGAGAGACAATGAGAGACAAAGAGACACAATGAGACACAGTGAGACACAAAGAGACACAAACAGACACAATGAGAGACAAAGAGACACAATGAGAGACAAAGAGACACAATGAGACACAGTGAGACACAAAGATACACAGTGAGACACAATGAGACACAAACAGACACAATGAGAGACAAAGAGACACAGTGAGACACGATGAGACACAGTGAGAGACAATGAGAGACAAAGAGAGACAATGAGACACAAAGAGACACAATGAGACACAATGAGACACAGTGAGACACAATGAGACACAAAGAGACACAGTGAGACACAATGAGACACAGTGAGACACAGTGAGAGACACAATGAGACACAATGAGAGACAAAGAGACACAATGAGACACAGTGAGACACAATAAGACACAGTGAGAGACAAAGAGACACAATGAGAGACAATGAGACACAATGAGAGACAATGAGAGACAAAGAGACACAATGAGACACAGTGAGACACAAAGAGACACAGTGAGACACAATGAGACACAAACAGACACAATGAGAGACAAAGAGACACAATGAGAGACAATGAGAGACAAAGAGACACAATGAGACACAGTGAGACACAAAGATACACAGTGAGACACAATGAGACACAAACAGACACAATGAGAGACAAAGAGACACAGTGAGACACAATGAGACACAGTGAGAGACAATGAGAGACAAAGAGAGACAATGAGACACAATGAGACATAATGAGAGACAAAGAGACACAGTGAGACACAATGAGAGACAAAGAGACACAGTGAGACACAATGAGAGACAAAGAGACACAATGAGAGACAATGAGACACAATGAGAGACAAAGACACAATGAGACACAAAGAGACACAAAGAGACACAATGAGAGGCAATGAGACACAATGAGACACAATGAGAGACAAAGAGACACAATGAGACACAAAGAGACATAGTGAGAGACAATGAGACACAATGAGAGACAAAGAGACACAGTGAGACACAATGAGAGACAAAGAGACACAATGAGAGACAAAGAGACACAGTGAGACACAGTGAGACACAGTGAGAGACACAATGAGACACAGTGAGAGACACAATGAGACACAGTGAGAGACACAATGAGACACAGAGACACAATGAGACACAATGAGACACAAAGAGACACAATGAGACACAATGAGACACAGTGAGCGACAATGAGACACAATGAGAGACAAAGAGACAAAGTGAGACACAATGAGAGACAAAGACACACAATGAGAGACAAAGAGACACAGTGAGAGACAATGAGAGACACAGTGAGACACAATGAGACACAAAGAGACACAATGAGAGACAATGAGACACAAAGAGACACAATGAGAGACAATGAGACACAATGAGACACAGTGAGACACAATGAGACACAAAGAGACACAATGAGACACAATGAGACACAGTGAGACACAATGAGACACAGTGAGACACAATGAGACACAGTGAGAGACAAAGAGACACAATGAGAGACAATGAGACACAATGAGAAACAATGAGAGACAAAGAGACACAATGAGACACAGTGAGACACAAAGAGACACAATGAGACACAAACAGAAACAATGAGAGACAAAGAGACACAATGAGACACAGTGAGAGACAATGAGAGACAAAGAGACACAATGAGACACAGTGAGACACAAAGATACACAGTGAGACACAATGAGACACAAACAGACACAATGAGAGTCAAAGAGACACAGTGAGAGATAGTGAGAGACAATGAGACACAATGAGAGACAGTGAGACACAATGAGAGACAAAGAGACACAGTGAGAGACAATGAGACACAATGAGAGACAAAGTGAGACACAATGAGACACAATGAGAGACAAAGAGACACAGTGAGACACAATGAGACACAATGAGAGACAAAGAGACACAGTGAGAGACAATGAGACACAATGAGAGACAAAGAGACACAGTGAGAGACAATGAGACACAATGAGAGACAAAGAGACACAGTGAGAGACAGTGAGAGACAATGAGACACAATGAGAGACAAAGAGACACAGTGAGAGACAATGAGACACAATGAGAGACAAAGAGACACAGTGAGAGACAGTGAGAGACAATGAGACACAATGAGAGACAGTGAGACACAATGAGAGACAAAGAGACACAGTGAGAGACAATGAGACACAATGAGAGACAAAGTGAGACACAATGAGACACAATGAGAGACAAAGAGACACAGTGAGAGACAATAAGACACAATGAGAGACAAAGAGACACAGTGAGACACAATGAGACACAATGAGAGACAAAGAGACACAGTGAGAGACAATGAGACACAATGAGAGACAAAGAGACACAGTGAGACACAATGAGACACAATGAGAGACAAAGAGACACAGTGAGACACAATGAGACACAATGAGAGACAAAGAGACACAGTGAGACACAGTGAGACACAAAGAGACACAGTGAGACACAATGAGAGACAAAGAGACACAGTGAGACAGAATGAGAGACAAAGAGACACAGTGAGACACAATGAGAGACAAAGAGACACAATGAGAGACAAAGAGACACAGTGAGAGACAATGAGAGACAAAGAGACACAATGAGACACAGTGAGACACAGTGAGAGACACAATGAGACACAGTGAGAGACACAATGAGACACAAAGAGACACAATGAGACACAATGAGAGACAAAGAGACACAGTGAGAGACAATGAGACACAATGAGAGACAAAGAGACACAGTGAGACACAATGAGACACAATGAGAGACAAAGAGACACAGTGAGAGACAATGAGACACAATGAGAGACAAAGAGACACAGTGAGACACAATGAGAGACAAAGAGACACAATGAGAGACAAAGAGACAGAGTGAGAGACAATGAGAGACAAAGAGACACAATGAGACACAGTGAGACACAGTGAGACACAGTGAGACACACAATGAGACACAAAGAGACACAAAGAGACACAATGAGAAACAAAGAGACACAATGAGACACAATGAGACACAGTGAGCGACAATGAGACACAATGAGAGACAAAGAGACACAGTGAGACACAATGAGAGACAAAGACACACAATGAGAGACAAAGAGACACAGTGAGAGACAATGAGAGACACAATGAGACACAAAGAGACACAATGAGAGACAATGAGACACAATGAGACACAGTGAGACACAGTGAGAGACACAGTGAGACACAATGAGACACAAAGAGACACAATGAGAGACAATGAGAGACAAAGAGACACAATGAGACACAGTGAGACACAGTGAGAGACACAGTGAGACACAATGAGACACAAAGAGACACAATGAGAGCCAATGAGACACAAAGAGACACAATGAGAGACAATGAGACACAATGAGACACAGTGAGACACAATGAGACACAAAGAGACACAGTGAGACACAATGAGACACAATGAGACACAGTGAGACACAGTGAGAGACACAGTGAGACACAATGAGAGACAAAGAGACACAATGAGACACAATGAGACACAGTGAGACACAATGAGACACAGTGAGAGACAAAGAGACACAGTGAGAGACAAAGAGACACAATGAGACACAGTGAGACACAAAGAGACACAGTGAGACACAATGAGAGACAAACAGACACAATGAGAGACAAAGAGACACAATGAGAGACAATGAGAGACAAAGAGACACAATGAGACACAGTGAGACACAAAGATACACAGTGAGACACAATGAGACACAAACAGACACAATGAGAGACAAAGAGACACAGTGAGACACAATGAGACACAGTGAGAGACAATGAGAGACAAAGAGAGACAATGAGACATAATGAGACACAATGAGAGACAAAGAGACACAGTGAGACACAATGAGACACAAAGAGACACAATGAGAGACAATGAGACACAATGAGAGACAAAGACACAATGAGACACAAAGAGACACAAAGAGACACAATGAGAGGCAATGAGACACAATGAGACACAATGAGAGACAAAGAGACACAGTGAGACACAATGAGACACAAAGAGACACAGTGAGAGACAATGAGACACAATGAGAGACAAAGAGACACAGTGAGACACAATGAGAGACAAAGAGACACAATGAGAGACAAAGAGACACAGTGAGAGATAATGAGAGACAAAGAGACACAATGAGACACAGTGAGACACAGTGAGACACAGTGAGACACACAATGAGACACAGTGAGAGACACAATGAGACACAGTGAGAGACACAATGAGACACAAAGAGACACAATGAGACACAAAGAGACACAGTGAGACACAGTGAGCGACAATGAGAGACAAAGAGACACAGTGAGACACAATGAGAGACAAAGACACACAATGAGAGACAAAGAGACACAGTGAGAGACAATGAGAGACACAATGAGACACAAAGAGACACAATGAGAGACAATGAGACACAATGAGACACAGTGAGACACAGTGAGAGACACAGTGAGACACAATGAGACACAAAGAGACACAATGAGAGACAATGAGAGACAAAGAGACACAATGAGACACAGTGAGACACAGTGAGAGACACAGTGAGACACAATGAGACACAAAGAGACACAATGAGAGACAATGAGACACAAAGAGACACAATGAGACACAAAGAGACACAGTGAGACACAATGAGACACAGTGAGACACAGTGAGACACAGTGAGAGACACAGTGAGACACAATGAGAGACAAAGAGACACAATGAGACACAGTGAGACACAAAGAGACACAGTGAGACACAATGAGACACAAACAGACACAATGAGAGACAAAGAGACACAGTGAGACACAGTGAGAGACAATGAGAGACAAAGAGACACAATGAGACACAGTGAGACACAAAGATACACAGTGAGACACAATGAGACACAAACAGACACAATGAGAGACAAAGAGACACAGTGAGACACAATGAGACACAGTGAGAGACAATGAGAGACAAAGAGAGACAATGAGACACAATGAGACACAATGAGAGACAAAGAGACACAGTGAGACACAATGAGACACAAAGAGACACAATGAGAGACAATGAGACACAATGAGAGACAAAGACACAATGAGACACAAAGAGACACAAAGAGACACAATGAGAGACAATGAGAGACAAAGAGACACAATGAGACACAGTGAGACACAGTGAGAGACACAGTGAGACACAATGAGACACAATGAGAGACAAAGAGACACAGTGAGAGACAATGAGAGACAATGAGAGACAAAGAGACACAGTGAGACACAATGAGACACAATGAGAGACAAAGAGACACAGTGAGACACAATGAGACACAATGAGAGACAAAGAGACACAGTGAGACACAGTGAGACACAATGAGAGACAAAGAGACACAGTGAGACAGAATGAGAGACAAAGAGACACAGTGAGACACAATGAGAGACAAAGAGACACAATGAGAGACAAAGAGACACAGTGAGAGACAATGAGAGACAAAGAGACACAATGAGACACAGTGAGACACAGTGAGACACAGTGAGAGACACAATGAGACACAGTGAGAGACACAATGAGACACAAAGAGACACAATGAGACACAATGAGAGACAAAGAGACACAGTGAGAGACAATGAGACACAATGAGAGACAAAGAGACACAGTGAGACACAATGAGACACAATGAGAGACAAAGAGACACAATGAGAGACAAAGAGACACAGTGAGACACAATGAGAGACAAAGAGACACAATGAGAGACAAAGAGACACAGTGAGAGACAATGAGAGACAAAGAGACACAATGAGACACAGTGAGACACAGTGAGACACAGTGAGACACACAATGAGACACAAAGAGACACAATGAGAAACAAAGAGACACAATGAGACACAATGAGACACAGTGAGCGACAATGAGACACAATGAGAGACAAAGAGACACAGTGAGACACAATGAGAGACAAAGACACACAATGAGAGACAAAGAGACACAGTGAGAGACAATGAGAGACACAATGAGACACAAAGAGACACAATGAGAGACAATGAGACACAATGAGACACAATGAGAGACAATGAGAGACAAAGAGACACAATGAGACACAGTGAGACACAGTGAGAGACACAGTGAGACACAATGAGACACAAAGAGACACAATGAGAGCCAATGAGACACAAAGAGACACAATGAGAGACAATGAGACACAATGAGACACAGTGAGACACAATGAGACACAAAGAGACACAGTGAGACACAATGAGACACAATGAGACACAGTGAGACACAGTGAGAGACACAGTGAGACACAATGAGAGGCAATGAGACAGAATGAGACACAATGAGAGACAAAGAGACACAGTGAGACACAATGAGAGACAAAGAGACACAATGAGACACAATGAGACACAGTGAGACACAATGAGACACAGTGAGACACAGTGAGAGACACAGTGAGACACAATGAGAGACAAAGAGACACAATGAGACACAATGAGACACAGTGAGACACAATGAGACACAGTGAGAGACAAAGAGACACAGTGAGAGACAAAGAGACACAATGAGACACAGTGAGACACAAAGAGACACAGTGAGACACAATGATACACAGTGAGACACAATGAGACACAAACAGACACAATGAGAGACAAAGAGACACAGTGAGACACAGTGAGACACAATGAGACACAGTGAGAGACAATGGGAGACAAAGAGAGACAATGAGACATAAAGAGAGACAATGAGACATAATGAGACACAATGAGAGACAAAGAGACACAGTGAGACACAATGAGACACAAAGAGACACAATGAGAGACAATGAGACACAATGAGAGACAAAGACACAATGAGACACAAAGAGACACAAAGAGACACAATGAGAGGCAATGAGACAGAATGAGACACAATGAGAGACAAAGAGACACAGTGAGACACAATGAGACACAAAGAGACACAGTGAGAGACAATGAGACACAATGAGAGACAAAGAGACACAGTGAGACACAATGAGAGACAAAGAGACACAATGAGAGACAAAGAGACACAGTGAGAGATAATGAGAGACAAAGAGACACAATGAGACACAGTGAGACACAGTGAGACACAGTGAGAGACACAATGAGACACAGTGAGAGACACAATGAGACACAATGAGACACAATGAGACACAATGAGACACAAAGAGACACAATGAGACACAATGAGACACAGTGAGCGACAATGAGAGACAAAGAGACACAGTGAGACACAATGAGAGATAAATACACACAATGAGAGACAAAGAGACACAGTGAGAGACAATGAGAGACACAATGAGACACAAAGAGACACAATGAGAGACAATGAGACACAATGAGACACAGTGAGACACAGTGAGAGACACAGTGAGACACAATGAGACACAAAGAGACACAATGAGACACAATGAGAGACAAAGAGACACAATGAGACACAGTGAGACACAGTGAGAGACACAGTGAGACACAATGAGACACAAAGAGACACAATGAGAGACAATGAGACACAAAGAGACACAATGAGAGACAATGAGACACAAAGAGACACAATGAGACACAAAGAGACACAGTGAGACACAATGAGACACAGTGAGACACAGTGAGACACAGTGAGAGACACAGTGAGACACAATGAGAGACAAAGAGACACAATGAGACACAATGAGACACAGTGAGACACAATGAGACACAGTGAGACACAAAGAGACACAGTGAGACACAATGAGAGACAAAGAGACACAATGAGACACAGTGAGAGACAATGAGAGACAAAGAGACACAATGAGACACAGTGAGACACAAAGATACACAGTGAAACACAATGAGACACAAACAGACACAATGAGAGACAAAGAGACACAGTGAGACACAATGAGACACAGTGAGAGACAATGAGAGACAAAGAGAGACAATGAGACACAATGAGACACAATGAGAGACAAAGAGACACAGTGAGACACAATGAGACACAAAGAGACACAATGAGAGACAATGAGACACAATGAGAGACAAAGACACAATGAGACACAAAGAGACACAATGAGAGGCAATGAGACACAATGAGAGACAAAGAGACACAGTGAGACACAATGAGACACAAAGAGACACAATGAGAGACAATGAGACACAATGAGAGACAGTGAGACACAGTGAGACACAATGAGACACAAAGAGACACAATGAGAGACAATGAGAGACACAATGAGAGACAATGAGACACAATGAGAGACAAAGAGACAGAGTGAGACACAATGAGAGACAAAGAGACACAATGAGAGACAATGAGACACAGTGAGACACAGTGAGACACAATGAGACACAAAGAGAGACAATGAGACACAATGAGAGACAAAGAGACAGAGTGAGACACAATGAGAGACAAAGAGACACAATGAGAGACAATGAGACACAGTGAGACACAAAGAGAGACAATGACACACAGTGAGACACAATGAGACACAATGAGAGACAATGAGACACAATGAGAGACAAAGAGACAGAGTGAGACACAATGAGAGACACAATGAGACACAATGAGACACAATGAGAGACAATGAGACACAATGAGAGACAAAGAGACACAATAAGAGACAAAGAGACACATTAACACTCAAACTGAGAGGAAGGTTCATGTTTTCAGGCTGAATGAAACAAACTTAACATAAAGTAACCTAATGATTATTATTATATCATTAATAATATTAATATTGTTTTTGTTATTACTCTCATATGTTAGTTCACACTCTGACCTGTTTGTGTTTTCAGGGACGACAAAATAATAATGGAGAGATTTCACCTGCTGAACGTGTCTACAGGTGTTTCAGGTGAGAAGATTCCAGACTATTCACTTTAGTGTGTGTGTGTGTGTGTGTGTGTACTTGTCTGCGGGGCGGGTCGAGCTGGGAGAAGGTGAGGTGTGGTTGGTAGGTCATCAGGTCGGGTCTCTCCACCTGAAGGATAGCTTTATCTCTGGGCAGAGCTGCCAGGTCTCTGTAGCCGACCACCTGGTCGTTCACTCGCGCCTGGACGCAGCACACACACACAAACAGATGTTTGAGGTGTGTGTCAGGTGTGTTTCATGTGTGTGTCAGGTGTGTTTCAGCTGTGTTTCCAGTGTGTTCCAGGTGTGTTTCAGGTGTTTGTTTTAGTTGTGTTTCAGGTGTGTGTGTCAGCCGTGTTTCAAGTGTGTTTCAGGTGTGTTTCAGGTGTGTGTCAGCTGTGTTTCCAGTGTGTTTCAGGTGTGTGTTTCAGGTGTGTTTCAGGTGTTTGTTTTAGTTGTGTTTCAGGTGTGTTTCAGGTGTGTGTCAGCTGTGTGTTTTAGTTGTGTTTCAAGTGTGTGTTTTAGTTGTGTTTGAGGTGTGTTTGAGGTGTGTGTCAGCTGTGTTTCCAGTGTGTTTCAGGTGTGTGTTTCAGGTGTGTTTCAGGTGTGTGTCAGGTGTTTGTTTTAGTTGTGTTTTAGTTGTGTTTCAGGTGTTTGTTTTAGTTGTGTTTCAGGTGTGTGTCAGGTGTTTGTTTTAGTTGTGTTTCAGGTGTGTGTCAGGTGTTTGTTTTAGTTGTGTTTTAGTTGTGTTTTAGTTGTGTTTTAGTTGTGTTTCAGGTGTGTGTTTTAGTTGTGTTTCAGGTGTTTCAGGTGTGTGTCAGCTGTGTTTCCAGTGTGTGTCAGGTGTGTTTCAGGTGTGTTTCAGGTGTTTGTTTTAGTTGTGTTTCAGGTGTGTTTCAGGTGTGTGTTTTAGTTGTGTTTCAGGTGTGTGTCAGGTGTTTGTTTTAGTTGTGTTTTAGTTGTGTTTCAGGTGTGTTTCAGGTGTGTGTCATCTGTGTTTCCAGTGTGTGTCAGGTGTGTTTCAGGTGTGTTTCAGGTGTTTGTTTTAGTTGTGTTTCAGGTGTGTTTCAGGTGTGTGTTTTAGTTGTGTTTCAGGTGTGTTTCAGGTGTGTGTTTTAGTTGTGTTTCAGGTGTTTGTTTTAGTTGTGTTTTAGTTGTGTTTCAGGTGTGTTTCAGCTGTGTTTCCAGTGTGTGTCCGGTGTGTTTCAGGTGTGTTTCAGGTGTTTGTTTTAGTTGTGTTTCAGGTGTGTGTTTTAGTTGTGTTTCAGGTGTGTTTCAGGTGTGTGTTTTAGTTGTGTTTCAGGTGTGTTTCAGGTGTGTGTTTTAGTTGTGTTTCAGGTGTGTGTCAGGTGTTTGTTTTAGTTGTGTTTTAGTTGTGTTTCAGGTGTTTGTTTTAGTTGTGTTCCAGGTGTGTTCCAGGTGTGTGTCAGCTGTGTTTCCAGTGTGTTTCAGGTGTGTGTTTTAGTTGTGTTTCAGGTGTGTTCCAGGTGTGTGTCAGCTGTGTTTCCAGTGTGTTTCAGGTGTGTTGGAGCAGGTGTTACCATGATGCCAGTAGCAGGAGACCCCGGGGTGTTCGGGCCCCTGGATGACGGCAGGTTGACCGGTGTCCCCCGTCCCTCCACCTGAGACCATCACACACATTCAGGAGGTGAAGTCTTTCCTGTTTTCTACAACCTGGATGTTGTTTTTATGGTTTTATCCGTCTTTCTATTTGAGATATTAACATTGAGCTTTAAGTCATAAAATATATATAAAATATGTGCAAACAATGTTATTAGAAAACAAAGGTGAACAGGTAACATTAATAATAGAGTAATAATGTTTTAACAAACATTAGCATTGAGCTGGATTCAACTCAATGCTACTAAGCTAACATGCTATAAAGAGTAGCTTGCTGTATATACAGTGACGTTGTGTTTGTCATTAAAAATAGTGGAAATCATTTGTATTTTTCTATTTTATGTTTTAAAAGCTGAAAGCAGAAATTATGTTGATGCTCATTCTGAGCATGAAGGTTATTAAAAATACTAGAAATCATTTTGATTTCGATTTTTAATAAGTAAATACATTTTATTCATTATTTCACATTTATTTGATAATTAAGGTTTTAATTTCTACGTCTTTCTTTTTCTTTTTATGTATTTATTTATTGCGTCATTTATTTATTTAATATTTCATGTCATACAACATCATCGTTCGTCCTCCGTAATCCTAACATTCAGTTCGCTGTATTCAGAGATATTGTGTTTGTCAATAAAGTTCCGGTTCCTCTCATTCAGAAGGACGGAACTAAACAATAATAAAATGTTTCCTTCTTGAAAATGTTTTGAAAAAATGTAGTAACAAAGTTAGTAAACGTAAAAGTTAGCTGTAAATGATACAGTAATATTGATAGTCTTTCACTGATTATTGATTATTGATTACCTTCTGCATGACTGCACAGAAACCTTCCTCTTGTTGGTTTGAACCTGCCGGAACAGAAACAAACAGAAGTATTATTATTATATATATTATATAATTATATTATAGTTATATAACATTAAATATTATACAGCATTTTATCAACGAGGTTCAGAATGACTCGTCTGAACCTCGAGTCTGAGGACAAAACAACCAAGTCATGAAATCTAATTTCTGCTGCAGAGGAGGAAGAGGAAGAGGAAAAAGAGGAGGAGGAGGAGGAGGATGTTTCTTCCTGTGAACCACCTCCCTCGTGTCGCGTCTTCTCTTTCACCCCCCCCCCCCTCCTGTTTATCAGCTCCTCCAGTCAGGCCAACGCCCTGCTGCTCCTCAACAGTCTCTCTGTGGTTACACTCCTCCTCCAGAGACTCACAAACAGCTTCACTTCCTGTTTCATGACTCCAGACCTGAACTCATCTGAACTCTGCATGTTCCTGTCTGTTAGCATGTTCCTGTCTGTTAGCATGTTCATGTATGTTACATGAACATGCTGCTACCTTATGAACCATCCCGACCCCTCAGGTCATCTGGGACCGGTCTACTTTCTGTTCCCAGAGTCAGAACTAAACATGGAGAAGCAGCGTTCAGTTTTTCTGCTCCACATATCTGGAACAAAGTCCCAGAAAGCTGCAGGTCTGCTGAGACCCTCAGCTCATTTAAATCAAGATTGAAGACCTTTCTGTTTGCTGCTGCCTTTAATTGAACCACATTCAATTAATATATTAATCAATTTCCTGCATTTCTGCATTTTACTACTGAATTTTATTTCTTACACTGTTTCTTTAATTGTTTTTAAATCTCCTTTTCTTTTGCCTTATGTTTTGATGCTTTTAATGGTTTTATGTGAAGTTTAATCGTTTTAAAAGGACTGCACAATATATCGCCATTTCCTCCGGGACCGAGTTCGTGCAAGGCGTACACTATAAAACGCAGATCGGCAGAGATCTTTTCCAGACGTGGTCTGTGTGCGAGTAATTGCAGAATTGCGGCAGTGTATGGTTGATTGCGTGCAGCGTAATGTCTCAGGGAGACATCGATTCAAATTTAGAAAGTGCACAATATGTCGCCATTTCCTCCGGGACCGAGTTCGTGCAAGGCGTACACTATAAAACGCAGATCGGCAGAGATCTTTTCCAGACGTGGTTTGTGTGCGAGTAATTGCAGAATTGCGGCAGTGTATGGTTGATTGCGTGCAGCGAAATGTCTCAGGGAGACATCAATTATTGTTTCAATGTATGTTTTAAATCTCCTTTACTTTTGCCTTTATGCTTTTAATGGTTTCATGTGAAGCACTTTGAATTACCTTGTTGTTGAAATGTGCTATACAAATAAACTTGCCTTGCCTTGCCTATGTTAGCATGTTCATGTATGTTAGCATGTTCCTGTCTGTTAACATGTTCATGTCTGTTAGCATGTTCATGTATGTTAGCATGTTCCTGTCTGTTAGCATGTTCCTGTCTGTTAACATGTTCATGTCTGTTAGCATGTTCCTGTCTGTTAACATGTTCCTGTCTGTTAACATGTTCATGTCTGTTAGCATGTTCCTGTCTGTTAACCTGTTCCTGTCTGTTAACATGTTCATGTCTGTTAGCATGTTCCTGTCTGTTAACATGTTCCTGTCTGTTAACATGTTCATGTATGTTAGCATGTTCCTGTCTGTTAGCATGTTCCTGTCTGTTAACATGTTCATGTCTGTCAGCATGTTCCTGTCTGTTAACCTGTTCCTGTCTGTTAACATGTTCATGTCTGTTAGCATGTTCCTGTCTGTTAACATGTTCCTGTCTGTTAGCATGTTCATGTCTGTTAGCATGTTCCTGTCTGTTAACATGTTCCTGTCTGTTAACATGTTCATGTCTGTTAGCATGTTCCTGTCTGTTAACATGTTCCTGTCTGTTAGCATGTTCATGTCTGTTAGCATGTTCCTGTCTGTTAACATGTTCATGTCTGTTAGCATGTTCCTGTCTGTTAACATGTTCCTGTCTGTTAACATGTTCATGTATGTTAGCATGTTCCTGTCTGTTAACATGTTCATGTCTGTTAGCATGTTCCTGTCTGTTAACATGTTCATGTCTGTTAGCATGTTCCTGTCTGTTAACATGTTCCTGTCTGTTAACATGTTCATGCATGAGGTAATAGAGCAGACAGAGGTAGTAGAGCAGACAGGGGTAGTAGTGCAGACAGGGGTAGTAGTGCAGACAGAGGTAGTAGAGCAGACAGAGGTAGTAGTGCAGACAGAGGTAATAGAGCAGACAGAGGTAGTAGTGCAGACAGAGGTAATAGAGCAGACAGAGGTAGTAGTGCAGACAGAGGTAGTAGAGCAGACAGAGGTAGTAGTGGAGTAGAGCGGACAGAGGTAGTAGAGCAGACGGAGGTAGTAGAGCGGACAGAGGTAGTAGTGCATACAGAGGTAGTAGAGCAGACAGAGGTAGTAGAGCGGACAGAGGTAGTAGTGCATACAGAGGTAGTAGAGCAGACAGAGGTAGTAGTGCAGACAGAGGTAGTAGAGCAGACAGAGGTAGTAGTGCAGACAGAGGTAATAGAGCAGACAGAGGTAGTAGAGCAGACAGAGGTAGGAGTGCAGACAGAGGTAATAGAGCAGACAGAGGTAGTAGTGCAGACAGAGGTAGTAGTGCAGACAGAGGTAGTAGAACCAACAGAGGTAATAGTGCAGACAGAGGTAGTAGAGCAGACAGAGGTAGTAGTGCAGACAGAGTTAGTAGAGCAGACAGAGGTAGTAGTGCAGACAGAGGTAGTAGAACAGACAGAGGTAATAGTGCAGACAGAGGTAGTAGAGCAGACAGAGGTAGTAGTGCAGACAGAGGTAATAGAGCAGACAGAGGTAGTAGTGCAGACAGAGGTAGTAGTGCAGACAGAGGTAGTAGTGCAGACAGAGGTAATAGAGCAGACAGAGGTAGTAGTGCAGACAGAGGTAATAGAGCAGACAGAGGTAGTAGTGCAGACAGAGGTAATAGAGCAGACAGAGGTAGTAGTGCAGACAGAGGTAGTAGAGCAGACAGAGGTAGTAGTGCAGACAGAGGTAGTAGAGCAGACAAAGGTAGTAGTGCAGACAGAGGTAATAGAGCAGACAGAGGTAGTAGTGCAGACAGAGGTAGTAGTGCAGACAGAGGTAGTAGTGCAGACAGAGATAGTAGAGCAGACAGAGGTAGTAGTGCAGACAGAGGTAATATAGCAGACAGAGGTAGTAGTGCAGACAGAGGTAATAGAGCAGACAGAGGTAGTAGTGCAGACAGAGGTAGTAGAGCAGACAGAGGTAGTAGTGCAGACAGAGGTAGTAGAGCGGACAGAGGTAGTAGTGCAGACAGAGGTAGTAGTGCAGACAGAGGTAGTAGAGCGGACAGAGGTAGTAGTGCAGACAGAGGTAGTAGAGCAGACAGAGGTAGTAGTGCAGACAGAGGTAGTAGAGCAGACAGAGGTAGTGGAGCAGACAGAGGTAGTAGTGCAGTCAGAGGTAGTAGAGCGGACAGAGGTAGTAGTGCAGACAGAGGTAGTAGAGCAGACAGAGGTAGCAGTGCAGACAGAGGTAGTAGAGCAGACAGAGGTAGTAGAGCAGACAGAGGTAATAGAGCAGACAGAGGTAGTAGTGCAGACAGAGGTAGTAGAGCGGACAGAGGTAGTAGAGCGGACAGAGGTAGTAGTGCAGACAGAGGTAGTAGTGCAGACAGAGGTAGTAGAGCAGACAGAGGTAATAGAGCAGACAGAGGTAGTAGAGCAGACAGAGGTAGTAGAGCGGACAGAGGTAGTAGTGCAGACAGAGGTAGTAGAGCAGACAGAGGTAGTAGTGCAGACAGAGGTAGTAGAGCGGACAGAGGTAGTAGTGCAGACAGAGGTAGTAGAGCAGACAGAGGTAGTAGTGCAGACAGAGGTAGTAGAGCAGACAGAGGTAGTGGAGCAGACAGAGGTAGTAGTGCAGTCAGAGGTAGTAGAGCGGACAGAGGTAGTAGTGCAGACAGAGGTAGTAGAGCAGACAGAGGTAGCAGTGCAGACAGAGGTAGTAGAGCAGACAGAGGTAGTAGAGCAGACAGAGGTAATAGAGCAGACAGAGGTAGTAGTGCAGACAGAGGTAGTAGAGCGGACAGAGGTAGTAGAGCGGACAGAGGTAGTAGTGCAGACAGAGGTAGTAGTGCAGACAGAGGTAGTAGAGCAGACAGAGGTAATAGAGCAGACAGAGGTAGTAGAGCAGACAGAGGTAGTAGAGCAGACAGAGGTAGTAGTGCAATATATCTTCAAACTAATGTTGTGCTTTCATGAATATTAGTCTTATTTTTACTCTTTTAAACTTAGTTTGTTTCTAACAGTTTCCCTTTGTTCCCAGTCTTTATGCTAAGCTAAGCTAATCAGCTTCATGTTTACAGACGTCTGACTCTGAGAATTAGTTTTCACACTTTCAGAGCTTTTTTAAAAATCAAATTGAGTTTTTAACTTTTTGTCAATGACGTCAAAAACTAAATATTTCTTTTAATGAGCTGCTTTTTCTGACTAATATTTAAGAAGTTTTTCTGTTTTCTAGTTTTAATTATAAACATGTTTAATGTATTTTAGATAAAGCTTTAATCTACAAACTAACTCCACATGAACATTAAAATGTTTTAAAACAGAATAACATTCAATTCAATTCAATTCAATTAATTTTTGTATAGCCCAAAATCACAAATTACAAATTTGCCTCAGAGGGCTTTACAATATGTACACATTTGACATCCTCTTGTCCCGGAACCCTCACATCAGAACAGGAAAAACTCCCCAAAAACCCCTTTAACGGGGAGGAAAGAGGAAGAAACCTGTGGGAGAGCAATAGAGGAGGGAACATGATATTATATCATATAACAAAGTACTTCTGCTGATTATACTTGTGTACTTTAACTGAAGGAACATGTAATTATCTTTTAGTTTGAGGTATTTGTACTTTTACTGAAGTAAATGATCGAAGTACTTCTGAACTTAACTCGACATCTGTTTGAGTCTCTGAGGACGAACTGATCGTCTGAGAGCTTCATGTTCTCATCAGTAAGAGCTTCAACTGTGTGTGTGTGTGTGTGTGTGTGTGGACTAACGGACCACACACACAAACACACGTCATTTAAACACGTGATCAGACAGAATCCTACACATTTATTCTACAATAACAAATAAAGATAAATATAATGATCAATAACTTTGTTTATACATATATCTATGTATATATGTATATATCTATGTATATATATACATATATACATAGATCTATGTATATATATATATATATATATGCGTATTCGTATTGAACCGTTCGGTACGAGGTTCACGGTTCGGTACGCATGACGAACCGAATACGTTTGAAAAAAAAAACAGCATAAACCTTTATTTAACCAGGTAGTCCCATTGCGATTAAAAATCTCTTTTGCAAGATGTAAGTAACAATACTACATAACATTAAGGAGCAGTTTTTGTTTTTTATGCTTATGTGTTGCTAAGAAGACACCCCAGAAGATGGGTCACTCAGGTATAGTTCCATCATTGTTCAAAGTCAAAGAATAACTTTATGATGTTAGTTGTAATGAATAAATATATTTTAAAGTCAAGTACATTTCTCTGGCATTTATAGTTTTCTACTGTACCGAAACGTACCGAACCGTGGCTCCACTGTATCGTACCGAACCCAACCCCTAATACATATATATATATATGTATATGTATATATATATATAATATATATATATATATATATTATATATATATATAATATATATCTATATATTATAATATATAGAATATAATTTAAGCAGTAAAATATATTTATAACTAAATCAATCATTTTGAGACGATATTAAACGTTTTTCTGCTCCTTTTATTAATAATCGATCAGATGAATCAACCAGTTGATTGATTGTTTCACAGTAAACTGAACAAGATATTAAAATATTTCACCAACATTAATCAACTTATTGATCTTCAATGGAGCCTTAAATATTCAAATATGAGCTAATGTTTATTATTGTTATTATTAATATAAATATGATGTCTGACTTGATATTTCAACATATTCACTATTTGCTGACCTTGCGGACTAATTCATGTAAAGTAATATAATTAAACTTGGAGGCTGATGTCTGAGTATCGATCCGCATCATCGTCACAATATTATTATGATTATTGTAATAAACACGCTGCTGGAAACAGAATATTAACGTAATAAAGATCAAACGGAGAAAACGAGCATTCGACGTTAAAACAGAAGCTCGTGGACGATGGAGGAGGAGGAAGAGGAGGAGGAGGAGGAGGAGGAGAGGAGACAAGTGCGCTGCAGCAACACGATAAAAACACAGCACGAATACTCCGGTTCAAAACGGAAAAGATCCGGGACCCGGTCTCATGATCCCGGGCTCATGGTCCCGGTCCTCTTACCTCCAAACACTGAAGAATGAAGCACACAGATCCGCCCGAACCTGACCGGAGGACCGGAGACCGGAGGACCGACGGGGACGAGCCGCTCTAGAGCCGAGGAGGAAGGGCGGAGGAGATGAGGAGGGAGGGCGGAGGAGATGAGGAGGGAGCGAGGGGGGGCTATGTGATGAGGCGGCAGACTGCTTTAAGGCCGAGCAGGGGGGCTGATGTGACCTCCGGAGTAGGAGGAGGAGGAGAAAGATGTGAACAATCACCGCTGTGTTATGATGACTTTACATAATGTCTGAAACATGATTCAGCATCTTCTTGCAGACAGAGAGGAATATTAATATTAATATTATGAACCATTGCACCAACATTAAATTCAGTCCTGTTGATTATTGATCAATACGTCATCATGTTTCATAACCTAAACCTGTTATTCTCTCTATTGTTTTTAAAATTTATTTTCATTTGTATCTATTTAAATATTTCTTGATGTGTTTTCGTAGCTTTTCGTAGATTTATTATTTTTCATCTCAATAAAACTCAAACCGGATAAAAACTTAAATAAAATTAAAAACGAGAGAAAGTGAAGAGGAAGAAAAGATGAAGTTCACATTTTGTCCACAAGGTGGTGGAATAAACTCCTGAACGTGATTAGAAGAAAGAAGAAGAAGAAACCATTTTTATTGTCATTTACACATACACGAAATTTGACTTATGCATTTGACCCATCCCTGTGTATAGGGAGCAGTGGGCTGCCATTGATAGGCGCCCGGGGAAAATACTAAATTAAATACTTTATGTATATGAAATGACTATTGAAACAATCTTTATCTTTTAATTCATTTTATAACAATGTTTTGAAGTGTTCAAGTTTTCAAACAAATAACAAATACAACATATTAAATAAATAAATAAAAATAATTATGCTTAAAGAAATAGAATTGGAAAGCTTTAATAACATCAAATCATAATGACAGTAATAATACATTATTCTTCTGTACTGTTTAAAATATATTCTTTAAATTCAAATAAAAATCATTCTGTTCATTTGAATTCATGTATGTCAAATTCACCATAAATAATTACTAAGTTAACAATGAATTCTATGTTATTTTTCTCATATTCAAAATGCAAAATTACATTTTTACACAAAAAAACAGATTTAATGATTCATTTTACACTAAATATATTCTTTCATTCGTGTCCAAAAGGTAAATAAAAGTAGACAATGGTAAAAATAAATTCTGGTTCATCATTTAAAAAAGTTACATTTGTTGTCAATATCTGAGAATTTGGAGAAATATCGATTTATAGAATATTTTTTGGTGTGACGGCTCACTCGTCTTTAATTGTGACACTGGCCCTTTAAATGACGTGATAGCACCGAGGAGTCAAAGTTGAACGCAGAGAGTAAATAAATAAATGATGGTTCACTCCGTTCGATGATAGTCTGCCTACAATGGTTTGGTTACTGCAATGATCCGTGGGGATCCATCAACTGAACAATAACCCATACAATGACATGAAAGATACAATAATATATTCAATATTCCTATTCTATTATCTCTGCTTTTGTATTTCATCGCTATAGCTCTTGGGAGACGAACTCGAACGAACAGCGCATGCGTACAGCTAAAACAATCGTAGTTCTGCATTTCTATCTCAAAGACGATCTTTGGCTGAGTGAAAATGGCGTCTGAAGAAGCGCTGGCCTCTCTGGTAAATGTTCTCTAACGTTAATATTATTATTAATTATTATTACCGAGCTGCTTCACCAACGAGTCCGTACTGAGTCTGAGGGATGAGTAAGATTAAAGTTTAAAGGTTTACCGATGCACGAGAGCTAGCTAACTGTGCTATTGAGCTAACTGTGCTAATGCTAGCTAGCTTAGAATGAAAACACGTGTAGAAACAGCTCTGACACGTGGTATTATATTACATATTATGTGTTTTATTTATTAAATCTGATGAGTAACAGAGTCCCGATGATTTATTATTATGTCTTTATTAAGTGTTTATTGTGATTTATTATTGTGTTTATTATTTATTATTATGTGTTATGTTTATTTTGTGTATATTATGATTTATGATTATGTGTTCATTATTATTTATTATTAAGTGTTCATTATGATTTATTATTATGATTTATTAAGTGTTTATTATGATTTATTATTATGTGTTTATTATGATTTAATATGTGTTTATTATGTTTTGTGTTTATGATTTATTATTAAGTGTTTATTATGATTAGTTCACATTGCGTTCACGCTATTTTTCCAGCTAAACTATAAATATGTACATGTGACACTGAACGTGAGCCATCGATGGATAAACTAGAAAACCAGAAAAGAGATTAAAATGAAACAGTTCCTGTAATATTTGTAGTCCTGTTTTAGTTACAGTGTAATATTTGTACTTCCTGTTAGTTGCAGTGTGCTGTTTGTACTTCCTGTTAGTTCCAGTGTGCTGTTTGTACTTCCTGTTAGTTGCAGTGTGCTGTTTGTACTTCCTGTTAGTTGCAGTGTGCTGTTTGTACTTCCTCTTAGTTGCAGTGTGCCGTTTGTACTTCCTGTTAGTTCCAGTGTGCCGTTTGTACTTCCTGTTAGTTCCAGTGTGCTGTTTGTACTTCCTGTTAGTTCCAGTGTGCTGTTTGTACTTCCTGTTAGTTCCAGTGTGCTGTTTGTACTTCCTGTTAGTTCCAGTGTGCTGTTTGTACTTCCTGTTAGTTCCAGTGTGCCGCTTGTACTTCCTGTTAGTTCCAGTGTGCTGTTTGTACTTCCTCTTAGTTGCAGTGTGCTGTTTGTACTTCCTCTTAGTTGCAGTGTGCCGTTTGTACTTCCTGTTAGTTCCAGTGTGCCGTTTGTACTTCCTGTTAGTTCCAGTGTGCCGCTTGTACTTTCTGTTAGTTGCAGTGTGCCGTTTGTACTTCCTGTTAGTTGCAGTGTGCCGTTTGTACTTCCTGTTAGTTCCAGTGTGCCGCTTGTACTTCCTGTTAGTTCCAGTGTGCTGTTTGTACTTCCTCTTAGTTGCAGTGTGCCGTTTGTACTTCCTGTTAGTTGCAGTGTGCCGTTTGTACTTCCTGTTAGTTGCAGTGTGCCGTTTGTACTTCCTGTTAGTTGCAGTGTGCCGTTTGTACTTCCTGTTAGTTGCAGTGTGCCGCCTGTACTTCCTGTTAGTTGGAGTGTGCTGCTTGTACTTCCTGTTAGTTGCAGTGTGCTGCTTGTACTTCCTGTTAGTTGCAGTGTGCTGTTTGTACTTCCTGTTAGTTCCAGTGTGCTGTTTATACTTCCTGTTAGTTCCAGTGTGCTGTTTGTACTTCCTGTTAGTTGCAGTGTGCCGTTTGTACTTCCTGTTAGTTGCAGTGTGCCGTTTGTACTTCCTGTTAGTTCCAGTGTGCCGCTTGTACTTCCTGTTAGTTGCAGTGTGCTGCTTGTACTTCCTGTTAGTTGCAGTGTGCTGTTTGTACTTCCTGTTAGTTGCAGTGTGCTGTTTGTACTTCCTGTTAGTTGCAGTGTGCTGTTTGTACTTCCTGTTAGTTGCAGTGTGCTGTTTGTACTTCCTGTTAGTTGCAGTGTGCTGTTTGTACTTCCTGTTAGTTGCAGTGTGCTGTTTGTACTTCCTGTTAGTTGCAGTGTGCTGTTTGTACTTCCTGTTAGTTGCAGTGTGCTGTTTGTACTTCCTGTTAGTTACAGTGTGTTCTGGTTCTCAGGGAGTGGGTGGAGCCTCAGCTGCTGCTCATGCTCTGTCTCTCCCAGCAGACGCGTATGGAAATGACGTAAGTGTTTGTTTTTATATTTTCAATCTTTAATCCTTTATTGGTAGTGGTGGAGGAATACAAGTATTAAAACCACACTGTGATGTTTGCAATTACAATGTTACTTCAGTAACACTCATACTAGTACTCATGTACTACTATTAAAGTAGAGAAAGTACACACATGCTAATACAGTTCCAGGTACTACATCGACAATACAAAGTAAACTTCATAATATTTATTCTATTAATGTGTATTTGTGACCGCCGTGAAATGTTCTCTGTTCTGAATGCTCTAACTGTTATATACAAATATATATATATATATATTTATATATAAATATTTATATAAATTATCATCTAATTCTTTTTCCGTCAATCAATTAATCGACTAATTGTTTTCATTTGTTTTGTGTTTAATAATCTTAATCTGTTAAAGCTGTCGGAGAAATAATAAAAAGTAAATTAATTAATATAAAGATAATAAATAAATAAAATAAAGTATCAGTTTTTGAAAATGCTCAAGTAAAGTACAAGTACCTCAACTTAGTATTTAAGTACATTACTTGTAGTTACTTTCCACGTCACGTTTTTATCACCAACTTACAAAAACATAAGTTTCTTTAAAATCAATAATTAAATAAAGTTCAGCGTTAATAATGTGAATGAAAATATGAATTCTCTCATAAAGCTGCTTTAACACACTGAACAAGATATAATAAGTAAACATATAAAAAGATTTAATAGAGATATATTAAATATATATATATATATATATATATACTAGTGTTTGGCAACGATTACAATGTTTAACCGCGATTAATCTCATTGTTATGGTAAAGTTCATTAATGAATTCATAAGTAGTGTTTTGTGCACTTTTATTTTAAAGTGCTGCTCTATGAACAACAGGTGAATAACATCGTGTGTGAACACTTTAAACACATCAGGTTGTTGTTAGCAGCAGTGTTCTCTTCACACAGCAGCAGTTCTATCTCTTCTATATCTGTGCTCAGTGTGTGACTGTGTGTGAAACGTTCCACTGCTGTGAACAGAACAACATGTTTCACACGTTCATCTACATGTGTGTGTTGAGTCTTCATCACAGTCAGAGCATGTGATGCAGCGCTACTCTTCATCACTATGATGCAGCTCTACTCTTCATCACTATGATGCTGCTCTACTCTTCATCACTATGATGCTGCTCTACTCTTCATCACTATGATGCAGCTCTACTCTTCATCACTATGATGCAGCTCTACTCTTCATCACTATGATGCAGCTCTACTCTTCATCACTATGATGCTGTAACTCAGAGGTGATGAAGGTGATCCAGCTCTACTCTTCATCACTATGATGCTGTAACTCAGAGATGATGAAGGTGATCCAGCTCTACTCTTCATCACTATGATGCTGTAACTCAGAGGTGATGAAGGTGATCCAGCTCTACTCTTCATCACTATGATGCTGTAACTCAGAGGTGATGAAGGTGACCCAGCTCTACTCTTCATCACTATGATGCTGTAACTCAGAGGTGATGAAGGTGACCCAGTGATGTCCAGTAGTCTCCAGTGAGAGCAGCAGCTGCTGCTCGTTGTAACGCGTGGCTTTAGTCGTCCTCTCCTTTAACACAACTCGTGTGTTCTTCTGCTGACGGTGCGTCTTGAGGCTCATACGTGACGTCATTCGTTGAGATCCTAAAGCTGCGTTCACACCAAACGCGACGTGAACGCAGCTTGAGAACGTTCCTCAGACCGACATCTCCCACAACACTCACCTGCAGTTTGTCTCCACTTCTCTGTAGCATGTTAGCTTGTGTTGCTTTAGTTTATCTCCACTTCTCTGTAGCATGTTAGCTTGTGTTGCTTTAGTTTATCTCCACTTCTCTGTAGCATCTGTTAGCTTGTGTTGCTTTAGTTTATCTAAACTTCTCTGTAGCATCTGTTAGCTTGTGTTGCTTTAGTTTATCTCCACTTCTCTGTAGCATGTTAGCTTGTGTTGCTTTAGTTTATCTCCACTTCTCTGTAGCATCTGTTAGCTTGTGTTGCTTTAGTTTATCTCTACTTCTCTGTAGCGTCTGTTAGCTTGTGTTGCTTTAGTTTCTCTACTTCTCTGTAGCATCTGTTAGCTTGTGTTGCTTTAGTTTCTCTACTTATCTGTAGCATCTGTCAGCTTGTGTTGCTTTAGTTTATCTCTACTTCTCTGTAGCATCTGTTAGCTTGTGTTGCTTTAGTTTATCTCTACTTCTCTGTAGCATCTGTTAGCTTGTGTTGCTTTAGTTTATCTCTACTTCTCTGTAGCGTCTGTTAGCTTGTGTTGCTTTAGTTTATCTCTACTTCTCTGTAGCATATGTTAGCTTGTGTTGCTTTAGTTTATCTCTACTTCTCTGTAGCATATGTTAGCTTGTGTTGCTTTAGTTTATCTCTACTTCTCTGTAGCATCTGTTAGCTTGTGTTGCTTTAGTTTATCTCTACTTCTCTGTAGCATCTGTTAGCTCGTGTTGCTTTAGTTTATCTCTACTTCTCTGTAGCATCTGTTAGCTTGTGTTGCTTTAGTTTCTCTACTTATCTGTAGCATCTGTTAGCTTGTGTTGCTTTAGTTTATCTCTACTTCTCTGTAGCATCTGTTAGCTTGTGTTGCTTTAGTTTATCTCTACTTCTCTGTAGCATCTGTTAGCTTGTGTTGCTTTAGTTTATCTCTACTTCTCTGTAGCATCTGTTAGCTTGTGTTGCTTTAGTTTATCTCCACTTCTCTGTAGCGTCTGTTAGCTTGTGTTGCTTTAGTTTATCTCTACTTCTCTGTAGCATGTTAGCTTGTGTTGCTTTAGTTTATCTCCACTTCTCTGTAGCATGTTAGCTTGTGTTGCTTTAGGTTATCTCTACTTCTCTGTAGCGTCTGTTAGCTTGTGTTGCTTTAGTTTATCTCTACTTCTCTGTAGCGTCTGTTAGCTTGTGTTGCTTTAGTTTATCTCTACTTCTCTGTAGCATCTGTTAGCTTGTGTTGCTTTAGTTTATCTCTACTTCTCTGTAGCATCTGTCAGCTTGTGTTGCTTTATTTTATCTCTACTTCTCTGTAGCATCTGTTAGCTTGTGTTGCTTTAGTTTATCTCTACTTCTCTGTAGCATCTGTTAGCTTGTGTTGCTTTAGTTTATCTCCACTTCTCTGTTGCATCTGTTAGCTTGTGTTGCTTTAGTTTATCTCCACTTCTCTGTAGCATCTGTTAGCTTGTGTTGCTTTAGTTTATCTCCACTTCTCTGTAGCATCTGTTAGCTTGTGTTGCTTTAGTTTATCTCTACTTCTCTGTAGCATGTTAGCTTGTGTTGCTTTAGTTTATCTCTACTTCTCTGTAGCATGTTAGCTTGTGTTGCTTTAGTTTATCTAAACTCCTCCCACACGCTGCACCAACGTAGTCTGAAGACTTCCTCCACCGCTGCCAGTGAGCAACGCACTTTACTAATCATAACTAAAAACCTGCGTGAACGCATGATGAAATAATTGTCGGCGTTAATGACTGAATGCGTTAACTTGCCCAGCACTAATATATATACAGTTGAATCCACATTATTGCTCTTATTGTACAGTTTAGGCATTTAACACTTCAATAACAGACATATTTTACATACTTATATATTGTTGGTTTATCATATTTTATTGTAAATGTTCATATTTTTAATTTCGTTTTCATTCTCGTTCACTAATCACTAAATAAATATAAATGTTTTGTTTGTTCAACAGCAGAAGATTGTGATGAGTCAGCAGCTCACACACAGAAATAAGTTCAATTATAAAAGATACGACGACAACATGAAGGCAAGGCAAGGCAAGTTTATTTGTATAGCACATTTCAACAACAAGGTAATTCAAAGTGCTTCACATAAAACCATTAAAAGCATCAAAACATAAGGCAAAAGAAAAGGAGATTTCAAAAACAATTAAAAAACTGTAAGAAATAAAATGCAGTAGTAAAATGCAGAAATGCAGGAAATTGATTAATATATTAATTGAATGTGGTTCAATTAAAGGCAGCAGCAAACAGAAAGGTCTTCAATCTTGATTTAAATGAGCTGAGGGTCTCAGCAGACCTGCAGCTTTCTGGGACTTTGTTCCAGATATGTGGAGCAGAAAAACTGAACGCTGCTTCTCCATGTTTAGTTCTGACTCTGGGAACAGAAAGTAGACCGGTCCCAGACGACCTGAGGGGTCGGGATGGTTCATAAGGTAGCAGCAGATCAGAGATGTATTTTGGCCCAAAACCATTCAGTGCTTTGTAAACCAACAGCAGGATTTTAAAGTCAAGTCTTTGTTGGACAGGAAGCCAGTGCAAAGACCTCAGAACTGGAGTGATGTGATCCACCCTCCTGGTCTTAGTGAGGACTCGAGCTGCAGCGTTCTGAATCAGCTGCAGCTTTCTGACGGACTTTTTACAGAGACCTGTAAACACACCGTTACAGTAGTCCAGTCTGCTGAAGATAAATGCGTGGACAAGTTTTTCCAAATCCTGTTGAGACATAAGTCCTCTAATCCTTGATATATTCTTCAGGTGATAGTAGGCTGATTTTGTAATTGTCTTGATATGGCTGTTCAGGTTGAGGTCTGAATCCATAACTACACCTAGATTTCTGGCTTGGTTTGTGGGTTTTAACATCAGTGACTGAAGCTGAGCGGTGATTTTCAATTGTTCGTCCTTGGTACCAAAAACAATTACTTCTGTTTTATCTTTGTTTAATTGAAGAAAATTCTGGCACATCCAGTTGTTGATTTGTTCAATGCAGTTACCCAGCCCTTGTATGGGATTATAGTCCCCTGGTGACATAGTTATGTAGATTTGTGTGTCGTCTGCATAATTATGATAACACACTTTGTTGTTTTCCATAATCTGAGCTAGTGGAAGCATGTAGATGTTGAACAGAAGAGGCCCCAGTATTGAACCTTGGGGAACACCACATGTCATTTTAGTCAGCTCTGATGTGTAATCAGCTACAGACACAAAGTATTCTCGGCCCTTCAAGTAGGATTCAAACCAGTTAAGTGCTGTGCCAGAGAGTCCCACCCAGATTTTTAGTCTTTCTAGGAGTATGGCATGGTCGACCGTGTCGAATGCAGCACTGAGATCTAGTAACACTAAGACTGAACTTCTGCCATTGTCTATGTTTAAGTGGATGTCGTTGAAAACCTTAACAAGAGCAGTTTCAGTGCTGTGGTGCTGTCGAAAGCCTGACTGGAAAACATCAAAGCAGTTATTTACGGTCAAGAAGTTGGTCAGCTGTTGGAAAACCGCTTTTTCAATTATTTTACTTAAAAATGGGAGGTTTGATATTGGCCTATAATTTTTCATCGTTGCGGAGTCTAAACTAGCCTTCTTTAGGAGTGGTTTAACAACTGCAGTTTTTAGGGCTTGTGGGAAGACACCTGAGAGAAGGGATGTGTTTACAATTTGTAAAAGATCAGTGGTCATGCAGTTTGAAATATTTTTGAAAAAGTGTGTTGGTAGAATATCCAAGCAGCAGGAGGATGACTTCAGATGTTGTATAATGTCTTCTAGGCTTCTACGGTCGATTGAATGAAATTGTGTCATGATATTTGAATGGATGTTATTCAGAGATCGGGACAACACATATCCTGTGGTTGGTGTGGAGGCACTGACTGCTTGTCTAATTTTCTGAATTTTGTCAGTAAAAAAGGTGGCAAATTGATTGCATGCCCAGGTGGATTGGAGTTCAGCAGCTACCGACACTGGAGGGTTTGTTAGCCTGTCGACGGTAGCAAATAAGGCGCGTGTATTGTTCTTGTTTTTGGTTATGATGTCAGAGAAGAACGACTGCCTTGCATTTCTATGTTCCAAATTATAATTGCGAAGTCTCTCTTTATAGATGTCACAGTGAACCTGGAGATTAGTTTTTCGCCACCTGCGCTCAGCTTTCCGACACTCTCGTTTCTCTATTTTGACCAGCGTAGCATTTCTCCAAGGAGATCTTTGCTTACCCGAGACAACCTTCACTTTAGTGGGTGCAATGGCATCAATAATATTTTTTACTTTAAAATTGAAGCCATCTACAAGCTCATTGACTGAGAGGCAAGAGAGGGCTGGTGTGGAGGAGAACTTCTGAATAAATAGTTCACTGGTGTTTTCAGAGATGTAACGCTTTGTCACAACCTTGGTTTGGACATTTGTGTGCAAGGAGATTGCACTCTCAAAGAAAACACAGAAATGATCAGAGAGTGCAACATCAGTCACAGCAACCTTGGAAATGTTTACACCTTTGGTGATGATTAGGTCCAGAGTGTGCCCCCTGTTGTGGGTGGGTCCTGTCACATGCTGAGTCAGATCATAGTTATCAAGGACACCACATAGTTCTATAGACTCTCTGTCCTGGGGATTATCAACATGGATATTAAAGTCACCAACAATAACAACACAGTCAAAATCAATACAGATTACAGACAGCAGTTCAGTAAACTCATCAAAGAAGGTCGCACAGTATTTAGGCGGTCTGTAAATGTTTAGGAATAAAGCTTGAGTGGAATTCAGAGCCACATATTCAAAAGAACTAAAATGATCAAAGGACATCTGCTTGCATTGAAGAGAATCATTAAATAAAACAGCAACTCCACCTCCTTTCTTATGCGCTCTTGTTTCACTCATGAAACTGAAGTTGGGAGGTGTTGATTCAATAAGAACAGCTGCACTGTTATCTTGATTTAACCAAGTTTCAGTTAAAAACAAAATGTCCAGTTTGTGCCGAACAATAAAATCATTGATTAAAAATGTTTTTCCTGACAGAGACCTGACATTTAATAAAGCTAAGTTTAATGTGGTTAAAGCTTTCTTTGCCCAATTTATTTGGACAGGCTGACGAGGAATGTATGCTAAGTTTGATAAGTTTGCAGGTTTACTATTGTTTCTTCGCACCTTTCCTTTTCTATGAACTTGCAGGACAGGAATTGAGACGGCTAGCTGCATACAGGGCCCCGACTTTTCCTGGAGAGAGTCATTGGTATCATTAGCCTTGTAGCCTGGACCCAGAAGATATCAATTATGAAGAAGAAAGTCTCAACACTTAAAGTCATGTGATTAATAGCAGCAAATCCAAAATGATCAATAAATCATTCAAATACTTCTTGATTAATTATCCGTCAACCTTCTGAACTCGACACGGTTTCACTTTCTGTTTATCTGTTTATCTATCGCTATAGAAACACAAGCAGCACGAGTACACGTAGAATTACAACACGTCTTCAGTGACAACAGCACAGTTCCACTGAAAACAATAGAATGTAAATATCCAACATGTTAACAATGTTAGAAGAAATATTAAACTATGTACATGTTTTCAGCCTCTCTCCTCTCCTCTCTCTCCTCTCCTCTCTCTCCTCTCCTCTCCTCTCCTCTCCTCTCGTCTTCTCTCCTCTCCTCTCCTCTCCTCTCTCCTCTCCTCTCCTCTCTCTCCTCTCCTCTCCTCTCCTCTCCTCTCCTCTCCTCTCCTCTCGTCTTCTCTCCTCTCCTCTCCTCTCTCCTCTCTCTCCTCTCCTCTCCTCCTCTCCTCCTCTC
>JAFEUB010000350.1:0-103419 GCA_024529925.1 Ophthalmolycus amberensis
GTGAAGCATTTCATAGCACATGGCTGGGACTCACTCAGGACCACTGTTATAGAAAGCAACACAGAGTGGAATGTGTCACAAAGGAGACACAAGGAGAGAGTCTGGATCGCCAGATTAGGCACCAGAACACCGGGGGGCCTCAATGAGTGCTGAGGGTTCCTGGGTTGGGCGGGTTATGTGACAGTGCATCGGCAAACCCATTGCTTTACGGCAGTGGGCTAGCCAAAACAAACGATTTCCCTAACCCTAACCCTAACCCTAACATATTGTGCACAACTTTCCTCTGCTCTCTATAACATAAGACAACAGGTGGCAGCTGCCCTCCCGAGGCCAGCGGAGGGACCGCTCCACAAGCTGAAACCCGGTGACTTCGTAGTGGTGAAAGATTTAAGGCGAAAGAACTGGAGAGCACAACGCTGGTTGGGCCCGTTCCAGATCCTCCTCATCACCCACACGGCAGTAAAGGTAGCTGAAAGAGCAACTTGGGTCCACGCGTCACACTGCAAAAAGGTTCCAGACCCAGGAGAAGCTTCAGGTGAGCAGACACCTGCATCAAGTGTCAGCCAATCGGCTGAACCAACATCGCAGGAGGACAAGCAGTGATTCACGGACGGGATCACAACGGGCAGTGGCCGACAGACACTTGCGTGATCTGTGCTAACTGTCTACAACTCATCTTATGCCACGAGGGAAAAGAGGAGGACAACAACCCGCTACCCATCACAACCTCAACGTGTTTCCTGAGAAGTAGGGCTCGTAACGGAGCACACCCAAGGCCGTCATCAAGAAGCAGTGTTGGGAGCAGGGATTTTTTTTTTGATTTGTTTTATGTTTCTTTCATGATTTAGCTAGGAACAGACTCCTCAAGACAGAGGCATAATAATCCTCTGGGGTCTGATGAGACAAAGGCAGTCGACCCTTTGTCTCTAGTCAGTATTTTTACATTTTTACTATGTTTAATTGTGGTTATGTTGTAACCAAAAGAGTGGATTGTAATGGTAAAAATGTTTTAACATGTCCTCCTCATATTCTCTGTGTGATATGTTGCTGTTAGAAAATTCATTTTCACAGGCGTCTGGATGTCTGGACAAATTGACATATTTGTTCTGGTACAGAGGTCACCTTTCTATCTTATTCTATCTTTCTACTGACGTGGTCTTTCTGTAATCAACTGCTTCTTGTTAGACTAAACATGTCTGCCTCTGTCTCCTGTGTGTTATCTGCTCCTCAGGGCCTGAGTATAAATACCTTGTTTTGGTTCTGCGTCTTTAGAGCATATTCACAGTTCACTGCAATACGTGGTGGTGTTTTTGTGTTCTCTGTTTGCAAACATTAAATTGACTTTTTGAAACTTTGATCAGTCATCAAGACTCTGTTTTATGTTAAGCATTTTGGATAAAACCAACTTCACTCCTGAACTTGTCAAGGAAATATTCCACAACAAGAGAGAGGAGAGAGAGAAGGAAGAGAAGGAAGAGAAGGAAGAGAAGAGAGAGAAGAGAGAGAAGGAAGAGAGAGAAGAGAAGGAAGAGAGAGACTCTCTACAGCCTCTGTCGCAGTCAGGAGGCGTTCGTGCTGCAGCAGACGGAGGAGAAGAACGTGACGAGCAGCGCTCTGCTCTGCATCGCCGAGGTGGTTGGAGCGCTGATGGCCCTCGCCATCCCTCAGCTACCGAGGTATATAAATATAACACACATAATATGTACCTCTGAACGTTATTGATAGTAACTCCTCTGTTCTGTCCCCAGGTTCTCCCTCGCCACCCGGCTGCCCCCCAGGGTCCTGCTGCCCACCCTCACCAGGTGCTGGACAGGAAGGTAGAGATGAACTGCTTCCTGTAGTTCTCTACACTCGTAAACAAAGAACGTCAAAGAAGCTGAAGGATAGAAGTCAACTACTTCTCCCAGAATGCATTTCACTAAAAACATAACATATCTGAATCTGTCACGAACATAAAGCATAATAATCACAGATCGGCTGTGCTTCCCTGCAGCGTCAGCTGGGGGCGCTGATGAGCATCCTGAATCGCTCACAGTCGGAGAAAGACCAGCTCAACTTCCACCAATCATGGTCCTCCATGTTCCTCGTGGCCCTGGACTTCAGAGCCCAACACTGTCAGGTGAGTCCGATGTTTACGCCTCGTTGTTGTTGTTGTTGTTTACAGGTGTTGATGTAAACAAAGTGTCTCACGTTCAATCTCTAGTTTCAAGTCTTCTTCAATACAGCATGATGTTCATTTAGTACATTATGGTCCATTTAGAGTCAAGCAGGGGATGCTTTAGGGTTACACGTTGATTGATCCCCATCATCATCATCATCCCCATCATCATCATCATCATCCCCATCACCATCACCATGAAGGACAATGCAAAGAAATAAAGAATAGTGTAAAAAGTGTTTTTCACAGCGATCTGCAATAAGGAAACTGTAACTCTAACAAGTGAAACTATCTTCATCATCATCATCATCATCATGACAATAAAACCATTTGTGGAACATTAAAGCGTGTTTGTTGTTTTCTTTGAGAACATGAATCGACTGTTAAATAAGAATTGTTTAGGTAAATACTAGTGCTGGGCAACGATTACAATTTGTTATCGTGATTCATTTCATTGTTATGCACAAAGTTCAATAATGAATTCATAAATACCCAAACTTTAATAATAAGAATTTTTATTTTATGTTCCTGATAGAAATGAAAGACATGTTGAGATTTAGGCCGACAGTATATTATTATTATCATTATTATTATTATTATTATTAGTATTATTATTATCATCATGATTATTAGTATTATTATTATTATTTTTATATTTTACACTCGTTAAAACCCAGAAGTCCTCGTGACGCCCTGAACATAATAAAGATAATATAAACATAATGAATCGTGACGAAGCTCCAGTGACGTGTGAGAGGATATAGAACATGTATTTCATGTTTTATATATTATATAATTTATGTAATATTTAGATGTAGAAGAAATGTCAAACTAATTCATCGTATTAATTATATTTTGTCTCGTTATCGTATTATTTTCTTTTTATATAAAATGTTTATTCATGTTTTTATTTCTTTTTGTGATATTATGCCATCATATTGTTTGTTTGTGTTATTTTGCCTTTATTAAACAAATCAAACAAATGTAATCTGAAGAAGTTCAGTAAAAGCAGTTTTGGGTTCCTGAAGATATTTCTGAATTATTATAGTGAGTGTTTATAAAATAATAGCAACAATAACAATAATAATATGGTTATTATAATAATAAACGTGTAGAGGAGGGTCTAATAATCATAATAATATGGTTATTATAATAATAAACGTGTAGAGGGTCTAATAATCATAATAATATGGTTATTATAATAATAAACGTGTGGAGGAGGGTCTAATAATCATAATAATATGGTTATTATAATAATAAACGTGTAGAGGAGGGTCTAATAATCATAATAATATGGTTATTATAATAATAAACGTGACTGACATGAAGAGGCGGGTCTACGGTGGCCGTGGTGGGTCTTGAGCTCGCTCCGCGCTCCGTCCCGGTGGTCTCTTGCGGTAGTAATGGAGTAATGGAGGGGGTCACAGTCGGACAGGTATTTGATGCAGAATGCATCCTCAGCAAACGGCTCAGAAAGGTAAGACACGCTCCGGGGGGTGCGTCGTCTCGTGACGTGTCTCGTGTGCTGACCTCTCGTGTCGTCTCTCCACAGGGCAAGTTTGAGTATCTGGTGAAGTGGAGAGGGTGGTCGTCCAAGTAAGTGGAGCTAGCTAACGACACACAACACTCCACTAAAAAAAAAGATGGCGCCCAACCAGCGGTGTCAGGGTTTAAATATCCGAGCAGAGGGAATCAAACTGCGGGCTTTTATTTTATTATCTTCAACACAATGCCGGACACACCCATTTCTTAAATAAATACCCAAACTTTAATAATAATAATTTTCGAAACACAGGAGAGGAGGGGGGACGTGACTCATTCGGCACCTCAGACTGACGTGATCCGGGGGAGGAGAGGACGCACGGACGGGGGGAGCGACTGCCAGCCCCAGGCCTCTGATGCAGGGAAGTGATATGCACACACACATGCACGACACACTCAAACATACATTTGCTCGCAATGAAGATCTGCTTCGCACGCTCAGTGACACATGCACGCATACAGGCACGACACACTCAAACAATCATTCCTCCTTTTCCCCTGACACACACACACACACACACATACTCCAGAACAGATGGCCGCTCTCCTATTCGCCATTTCACATTTGGAGCAACAGCACCTGCTCTCATCCCAACGACACACACACACACATATGCAATGTTTTCATCACATTCTTTTAAAGACATGCCGACTATTAAAGTTGTTGTTGAGGGAAAGGAGTTAGAGTTTTTGGTAGATTCAGGGGCCACTCACTCAGTCATTCAACAGAAACATTTTCCTCATCAGAAGATGAGCGGGCGGTATGTTTATTCACAAGGGGCTTCTGGTTTGACAGTAACTGAAAAATTTAGCAGTCCAATGACAAGTGTGCACACTGACCTGACTGACGAAAAACCTGACATTAGAGTGAAACATTCGTTTTTACTTTCGCCACTCTGTCCCATTAATCTGATGGGCAGAGACCTGATGTGCGCTTATGGCATCTGTTTGACATCATCCCCTGACGGACTGAAAGTGACTAGACACAGAGCCATACAACATATGATGCAGATGGCTGCTCCTGTTCCACTTCATGTTTATCAGTGGTGGATTCCTGTTGAAGAAGCCACACGACTTGTTAAAGAAGTTGACACTCGTGTCTCGCCTCATGCAGTACGCATGAATCCAGAACATCTCCACTGCACCTCCTATGTCTCTGAGGGTGCAGATGAATCCTACGAGGATACGTTTTTTGAAGGCATCAATGATGCGATTGTTTGTTCTACCTTGTTTTGGTCAACATACAAATCTGCTGTTTCTGTGTCTCTCTCTCCCACACAGAAAGAACTGTTTCAAGTGGCAGACTCGTCTCCTCACATCTCGCTGTCCAAGGGTCGAACTGACCAATGGCGAGATCTGGGACCGTTCGTGGCACAATGCGAAGCGCTCACTGACTGGGAATCAACAAATGATCCACTCGTGTTACGCTCAAAGTCGACTGGGTACCATCGTGGTTTTTGTGTTCTCCTGACGGCAGCTTCACGTTCTGTCTATGTTTTTCATGAACATAACAACAAAGCTAAAACGTTCGTCTCTAACGCTGTCTCTATTTCTCCCGCTCTTGCCTCTGTTCCACAGACACTCTGGGCGGCGCACAAATATGACGTGGGTTTGATCAAGAACTGCCAACCGGTCGTCATTACTCCACGCTCTGACTTCCGACCACACAAACACCAATATCCCCTGCGACAGGAGGCCATTGACGGTATTACACCAGTGTTTGAATCACTCCTGAAAGCAGGAGTGATCGTTCCATGTCCGAATTCGCCAGTACGGACACCGATTTTTCCTGTGAAAAAGGTCAGAGACAAAGACAAACCCACTGAGTGGCGTTTTGTGCAGGATCTGAAAGCAGTAAACGCTTCAGTCCACGCACGCGCCCCGAATGTGCCTAATCCATATACTATTCTAGCTCAGATTCCACCTGACGCTAAATGGTTTTCTGTTGTTGACCTGTCAAATGCTTTTTTCAGTGTCCCAGTCGACAAAGATTCTCAATTTTGGTTCGCCTTTAACTTCAATGGGAAACCTTACACCTTCACACGGCTGTGTCAGGGATATACAGAATCACCAACGATCTACAATGACGCTCTTAGGGAAAGTTTAGAAAGTCTAACTCTCTCACCAGGCTCTGCCCTACTTCAGTATGTTGACGACTGCCTTATCGCAGCTCCTACTCAGGCACAGTGTCAGAAAGATACATTAAAGCTGCTACAGCACCTAGCACAGGAAGGCCACAAGGCCAGTCTCTCAAAGTTACAGTTTGTAACACAAAACGTTCATTTTCTTGGCCATGACATTTCAGGAGAAGGTAAGACTCTCTCCCCCAAAAGAATCGCTTCAATTGTTTCGTTGCCTCAACCTAACACTAAAAAACAGATGATGTCCTTTCTAGGAATGTGTTCATACTGTCGGTCTTTCATACTTAACTACTCACAAATGGAACAGCCATTGTCATCTTTGATCTACGGTAAGAATCTCACAGCACATGACAAAATAATTTGGACAAAAGAAGGCCATGACGCTTTCACACAAATGAAATGTGCTTTGCAAACTCCTCCTACTCTAGGGTTGCCAGATCCGCATAAGCCGTTCACTCAAACAGTAGATGAAAGACAGAGCTGCATGACTTCTGTGTTGCTACAATCTCATGGCGACAAACTCAGACCAGTTGCGTATTTCTCCGCAAAACTCGATCCAGTCGCTGCTGGCCTGCCACAATGTTTGCGTGCTGTGGCCGCGTGCGAAAGAGCGCTCGCTGCATCACGTGACATTGTCGGTTACGCGCCGCTGACACTGCTCGTACCTCACTCAGTCTCTTTGATCCTCCTCGAACAAAAGTCCTCCCATCTCTCTGCAGCGCGATACTTGCGTTATCACACGTCTCCTAGACATGCCGAACGTAACTGTCAAACGCTGTACTAATCTTAACCCTGCATCGTTACTTCCTATTCCTGGGGATGGGGAGGGGCACAACTGTTTGGCTGAGCTCCAAGCTCAGTGCACTCCTCGTCCTGACCTGTTGGACACTCCGCTGCACAACAGCGAGATGGTAATGTATGTAGACGGATCAGCCTCTCGCGATCCTCAGACTGGTACTAATCTTGTGGGTTTCGCTGTTGTTTCTGACTCTGATGTGCTGTGTTCAGGTTCCCTACCATGTCACCTCTCAGCCCAGGCAGCTGAGCTCATTGCACTCACTGAAGCATGTAAACTTGCTAAAGGTAAAACCGTTACTATCCACACTGACTCTCGTTACGCCTTCGGCGTCGTGCACGATTTTGGCGCTTTGTGGAAACATCGCAAATTCTTGAAGTCTGACGGTAAGCCTGTCCTTCATCACACACTCATTGCTGAGCTGTTAGAGGCCATTCTTTTGCCTACAGCCATTGCAGTATGTAAGTGTGCAGCACACACTAATCAGACTAATAACGTACCAACAGGAAATGCACGCGCAGACACGGCTGCTAAAGCTGCTGCTCGACGTCCTGTCCCCACTTCCTCTGCTCTCGCGTTTTTATGCGTGCAAGTTCCTTCTTCTCTTATAGCAATGCAAACTCTCTCCACTCCGGAAGAGCGACGGCTGTGGTCTAGTTCAGGTTGTATTTACACAGATGGACTTTGGGTAGGACCTGATGCTAAGCCATGTCTGCCTAAGCACTATTTCAATCATTATGCTAAGTTGACACATGGGTTTGACCACGTGTCAAAAGGAGGAATGGTGAGCGCATTAAATGAAACGTGGTTCACAAAGGGGTTCACCTCATATGCACAAAAATTTTGTTCTGCATGTGTAACCTGTTCTACTCACAATGTAGGCAGACCTGTAGCGGTGTCCAGCCAAGCTGCACATCCGCCTCCAACACGGCCTTTTGAACACATTATGATGGACTTTGTTGAGCTCTCCATCTGAAGGTAAGAAACACTGTCTGGTGATGGTAGACATGTGGTCAAAGTGGGTTGAAGTTTTTCCATCAAGCAAACAGACCGCTGCAACAGTGGCAAAGGCATTGATTTCTGAAATCATTCCTCGTTGGGGTATTCCTACTAAAATATCAAGCGACAATGGTTCTCATTTTGTAAACCAGGCCATTACAGAACTAAGCGCCTATTTGGGTATCGATTTAAGAACACACTGTGCTTACCATCCTGCCAGTGCTGGCGCTGTTGAACGAGAGAACGGTACCCTTAAAACAAAGTTAGCAAAATGTTGTGCTGACACTGGGTTACCATGGACGAAAGCCCTGCCTCTAGTGCTGATGTACATGCGTATGAGGAAACGAACGCGCAGCAATCTGAGTCCTTTTGAGATATTGTTTGGTTTTCCTCCTCATGTAGGCACAGAAGCACCCAAGGCATCGCTCCCATCAACCGCCTTATGCGAACATGAAATGTTAACATATTGTGCACAACTTTCCTCTGCTCTCTATAACATAAGACAACAGGTGGCAGCTGCCCTCCCGAGGCCAGCGGAGGGACCGCTCCACAAGCTGAAACCCGGTGACTTCGTAGTGGTGAAAGATTTAAGGCGAAAGAACTGGAGAGCACAACGCTGGTTGGGCCCGTTCCAGATCCTCCTCATCACCCACACGGCAGTAAAGGTAGCTGAAAGAGCAACTTGGGTCCACGCGTCACACTGCAAAAAGGTTCCAGACCCAGGAGAAGCTTCAGGTGAGCAGACACCTGCATCAAGTGTCAGCAAATCGGCTGAACCAACATCGCAGGAGGACAAGCAGTGATTCACGGACGGGATCACAACGGGCAGTGGCCGACAGACACTTGCGTGATCTGTGCTAACTGTCTACAACTCATCTTATGCCACGAGGGAAAAGAGGAGGACAACAACCCGCTACCCATCACAACCTCAACGTGTTCCTGAGAAGTAGGGCTCGTAACGGAGCACACCCAAGGCCGTCATCAAGAAGCAGTGTTGGGAGCAGGGATTTTTTTTTGATTTGTTTTATGTTTCTTTCATGATTTAGCTAGGAACAGACTCCTCAAGACAGAGGCATAATAATCCTCTGGGGTCTGATGAGACAAAGGCAGTCGACCCTTTGTCTCTAGTCAGTATTTTTACAATGTTTAATTGTGGTTATGTTGTAACCAAAAGAGTGGATTGTAATGGTAAAAATGTTTTAACATGTCCTCCTCATATTCTCTGTGTGATATGTTGCTGTTAGAAAATTCATTTTCACAGGCGTCTGGATGTCTGGACAAATTGACATATTTGTTCTGGTACAGAGGTCACCTTTCTATCTTATTCTATCTTTCTACTGACGTGGTCTTTCTGTAATCAACTGCTTCTTGTTAGACTAAACATGTCTGCCTCTGTCTCCTGTGTGTTATCTGCTCCTCAGGGCCTGAGTATAAATACCTTGTTTTGGTTCTGCGTCTTTAGAGCATATTCACAGTTCACTGCAATACGTGGTGGTGTTTTTGTGTTCTCTGTTTGCAAACATTAAATTGACTTTTTGAAACTTTGATCAGTCATCAAGACTCTGTTTTATGTTAAGCATTTTGGATAAAACCAACTTCACTCCTGAACTTGTCAAGGAAATATTCCACAACGAGAGAGGAGAGAGAGAAGGAAGAGAAGGAAGAGAAGGAAGAGAAGAGAGAGGAGAGAGAGAAGAGAGAGAAGGAAGAGAGAGAAGAGAAGGAAGAGAGAGACTCTCTACAGCCTCTGTCGCAGTCAGGAGGCGTTCGTGCTGCAGCAGACGGAGGAGAAGAACGTGACGAGCAGCGCTCTGCTCTGCATCGCCGAGGTGGTTGGAGCGCTGATGGCCCTCGCCATCCCTCAGCTACCGAGGTATATAAATATAACACAACATAATATGTACCTCTGAACGTTATTGATAGTAACTCCTCTGTTCTGTCCCCAGGTTCTCCCTCGCCACCCGGCTGCCCCCCAGGGTCCTGCTGCCCACCCTCACCAGGTGCTGGACAGGAAGGTAGAGATGAACTGCTTCCTGTAGTTCTCTACACTCGTAAACAAAGAACGTCAAAGAAGCTGAAGGATAGAAGTCAACTACTTCTCCCAGAATGCATTTCACTAAAAACATAACATATCTGAATCTGTCACGAACATAAAGCATAATAATCACAGATCGGCTGTGCTTCCCTGCAGCGTCAGCTGGGGGCGCTGATGAGCATCCTGAATCGCTCACAGTCGGAGAAAGACCAGCTCAACTTCCACCAATCATGGTCCTCCATGTTCCTCGTGGCCCTGGACTTCAGAGCCCAACACTGTCAGGTGAGTCCGATGTTTACGCCTCGTTGTCGTTGTTGTTGTTTACAGGTGTTGATGTAAACAAAGTGTCTCACGTTCAATCTCTAGTTTCAAGTCTTCTTCAATACAGCATGATGTTCATTTAGTACATTATGGTCCATTTAGAGTCAAACAGACCATAAAGCAGGGGATGCTTTAGGGTTACACGTTGATTGATCCCCATCATCATCATCATCCCCATCATCATCATCTAAACATCACCATGCTCTAAACCCGACCGGAAGTCGGGTATTTTGATTGATGTGTAATTTTTCCATCGATTTCGGCCTATTTCTATTCGCTATACTTTAACGAACTCCTCCTAGGGACTTCATCAGATCCAATTTCAATTTTGCTCGTACCATGTCAAGACCGTTGTGATTAAAAGTTATTAAAATCTCATAAACTAAAAAACAACAACCAGAATGAATGACAGAGGGAGGTGTATCTATCATCTTTGACAGATGTCATTTACTCCTCCCGCCACACGGGGGCGCTGAATCCCGCCGTCTATAAAGCTGTAATTAAATCACGGAGACACCTGCTGCAACAAACACTCCGTGTACGTTTGTGTCGCTAGGTCGTAACGCTACTATTTCTTAAATAGTAGCGTTTCCTGCATCTAGCTGTGAAAAAGTCGCCGTCTTGTTTGGAAGCTCTGCTGAAGGTAAGTTAATTATATCTCGGGAGCTAAAGCTAACGTTAGCAGGTCCAACATTCGTTTTTTCGCCCATCACGGAGTGTGATTGGGCCACTGAGACGTCATCTTTCCGAGCTCCGTGCTGATTGGCTGGACGTCGACGGGACCTTTTAAACTGTACTTGAATGACTGAACACACAATCCTCTTATTGCCTCGCTCCCTAACGTGACAACAATCACAGTAAAAACAAACAAAAGTGATATTTGTATATTAAAAAAACAAATGAACACGGCCTCGATAGGCCACAACAGTAACAGTAACAGTAACAGTGGAAGTTAATATTTAACCATACAGGGTACAATGGAAAGTAATCACTTTATTTTGTATAGGCGATGGTTCTAGCTACTCTTGCTATCTTTGTTTTTATATGACTAAAACTTTAGCTCAATGGATTTTGTCGAAATAAAGGTTAATGATAAGAATATTGATGAAAAAATAAAGCTAACTAGCCAGCTGTGATGATGATGGGGATGAGGATGATGAATGATGATGATGATGGGGATGATGATGATGGGGGTGATGATGATGATGGGGATGATGATGATGGGGGTGAAGTCAAACCGTGCTGCTGAGCGCTCCCTCTTTAACCACGTCCCTAATTCTGCCGCGCGACCTGAGAAAGGAGTCCGACACCCTACAGCCTTGTCTGCCTTGCAAAGCTGACGTGTGGGGCGTGCAGTGAGGGTACGCTGGCGCACGCTGGCGCACGCTGGCGCACGCTGGCGCACGCTGGCGCACGCTGGCGCACGCTGGCAGCCGCTCCTCTTGACACTTTTGTTACCGCTTGTGTGATTTTATGTGATTTTTTACAGCTATTCTATTCAACCCAGTTTTTGTTTTGTTTTGACGTATTTTTGACGTATTTTTGACTGCTCCCTGAGCTGGAATACAGTCGGGATTAATTCGGCCTGTGGTCGTTGCCAGACGGCGCGGCTTGTTTTCTGTTCTATTTTTGACATCGGTGCTGGAAATGATTTCATACACCGCCCTGCAGCTACGGCGTTTGCGGAGCTTCGTGGTTCCATCCTACAAGGGGTTGATATTGTCAGATCCTGTTGTATTACAATGGTTGAGGTTATCAGTGCTAGATTATAATGATATATTGTAAAGTTACTTTAATATTGTGTTGCTCATGTATATTTTGATCTATTTTGGCCCGCAGCCAAGAGTGTGGGATTTTGAAAAACAGACCTCACTACATCCATAGAGGTTCGCGCCGCGGTTTCAACGTACAAACAAAACAAACCCAGGAGTCATCATCGGAAACATCGCGAGACTACCCAATACTAGGCGAAATGGGAAACATGGAGTGGATCGCAGTGTATTACGGAACTTGCAGAGACTTCCACCCTCAGCTCTGTCTCCATGGAGCTGCTAAACACACAATCCCTCACTAATAAATCCCTCCTCATATACGACCATATTCTGGACAAAGGGCTTCATGTGCCTAACTGAAACCTGGCATAAACCAGGGGACTACTCCGTGCTTAATGAAGCATGCCCCCCTGGCTATAACTACATGGAGAAAGCCCGCAGCTCTGGTCGTGGTGGTGGACTAGCCATCATGCACCGGGCTGAACTGAAACTGCATCACTAAAAACATAACATATCTGAATCTGTCACGAACGTAAAGCATAATAATCACAGATCGGCTGTGCTTCCCTGCAGCGTCAGCTGGGGGCGCTGATGAGCATCCTGAATCGCTCACAGTCGGAGAAAGACCAGCTCAACTTCCACCAATCATGGTCCTCCATGTTCCTCGTGGCCCTGGACTTCAGAGCCCAACACTGTCAGGTGAGTCCGATGTTTACGCCTCGTTGTTGTTGTTGTTGTTTACAGGTGTTGATGTAAACAAAGTGTCTCACGTTCAATCTCTAGTTTCAAGTCTTCTTCAATACAGCATGATGTTCATTTAGTACATTATGGTCCATTTAGAGTCAAGCAGGGGATGCTTTAGGGTTACACGTTGATTGATCCCCATCATCATCATCATCCCCATCATCATCATCATCATCCCCATCACCATGAAGGACAATGCAAAGAAATAAAGAATAGTGTAAAAAGTGTTTTTCACAGCGATCTGCAATAAGGAAACTGTAACTCTAACACGTGAAACTATCTTCATCATCATCATCATCATGACAATAAAACCATTTGTGGAACATTAAAGCGTGTTTGTTGTTTTCTTTGAGAACATGAATCGACTGTTAAATAATAATTGTTTAGGTAAATACTAGTGCTGGGCAACGATTACAATTTGTTATCGTGATTCATTTCATTGTTATGCACAAAGTTCAATAATGAATTCATAAATACCCAAACTTTAATAATAAGAATTTTATTTTATGTTCCTGATAGAAATGAAAGACATGTTGAGATTTAGGCCGACAGTATATTATTATTATCATCATTATTATTATTATTATTATTATTAGTATTATTATTATCATCATGATTATTAGTATTATTATTATTATTTTTATATTTTACACTCGTTAAAACCCAGAAGTCCTCGTGACGCCCTGAACATAATAAAGATAATATAAACATAATAATGAATCGTGACGAAGCTCCAGTGACGTGTGAGACGATATAGAACATGTATTTCATGTTTTATATATTATATAATTTATGTAATATTTAGATGTAGAAGAAATGTCAAACTAATTCATCGTATTAATTATATTTTGTCTCGTTATCGTATTATTTTCTTTTTATATAAATGTTTATTCATGTTTTTATTTCTTTTTGTGATATTATGCCATCATATTGTTTGTTTGTGTTATTTTGCCTTTATTAAACAAATCAAACAAATGTAATCTGAAGAAGTTCAGTAAAAGCAGTTTTGGGTTCCTGAAGATATTTCTGAATTATTATAGTGAGTGTTTATAAAATAATAGCAACAATAACAATAATAATATGGTTATTATAATAATAAACGTGTAGAGGAGGGTCTAATAATCATAATAATATGGTTATTATAATAATAAACGTGTAGAGGGTCTAATAATCATAATAATATGGTTATTATAATAATAAACGTGTGGAGGAGGGTCTAATAATCATAATAATATGGTTATTATAATAATAAACGTGTAGAGGGTCTAATAATCATAATAATATGGTTATTATAATAATAAACGTGACTGACATGAAGAGGCGGGTCTACGGTGGCCGTGGTGGGTCTTGAGCTCGCTCCGCGCTCCGTCCCGGTGGTCTCCTGCGGTAGTAATGGAGTAATGGAGGGGGTCACAGTCGGACAGGTATTTGATGCGGAATGCATCCTCAGCAAACGGCTCAGAAAGGTAAGACACGCTCCGGGGGGTGCGTCGTCTCGTGACGTGTCTCGTGTGCTGACCTCTCGTGTCGTCTCTCCACAGGGCAAGTTTGAGTATCTGGTGAAGTGGAGAGGGTGGTCGTCCAAGTAAGTGGAGCTAGCTGCTAGCCACCCGATGCTAACGACACACAACACTCCACTAAAAAAAAAAGATGGCGCCCAACCAGCGGTGTCAGGGTTTAAATATCCGAGCAGAGGGAATCAAACTGCGGGCTTTTATTTTATTATCTTCAACACAATGCCGGACACACCCATTTCTTAAATAAATACCCAAACTTTAATAATAATAATTTTATTTTATGTTCCTGATAGAAATGAAAGACATGTTGCGATTTAGGCCGACAGTATATTATTATTATCATCATCATCATCATTATTATTATTATTATTATCATCATGATTATTAGTATTATTATTATTATTTTTATATTTTACACTCCCACAGCAATGTTTCGTCAACTATTTATTTTTATATTTATCTTACTGTTTAAATACATTGTTTAATTCAAAAAACAGTCTCATAAACTAAAAAACAACAACCAGAATGAATGACAGAGGGAGGTGAACTATCTCACTCTGTATCTATCATCTTGACAGATGTCGTTTACTCCTCCCGCCACACGGGGGCGCTGAATCCCGCCGTCTATAAAGCTGTAATTAAATCACGGAGACACCTGCTGCAACAAACACTCCGTGTACGTTTGTGTCGCTAGGTCGTAACGCTACTATTTCTTAAATAGTAGCGTTTCCTGCATCTAGCTGTGAAAAAGTCGCCGTCTTGTTTGGAAGCTCTGCTGAAGGTAAGTTAATTATATCTCGGGAGCTAAAGCTAACGTTAGCAGGTCCAACATTCGTTTTTCGCCCACCACGGAGTGTGATTGGGCCACTGAGACGTCATCTTTCCGAGCTCCGTGCTGATTGGCTGGACGTCGACGGGACCTTTTAAACTGTACTTGAATGACTGAACACACAATCCTCTTATTGCCTCGCTCCCTAACGTGACAACAATCACAGTAAAAACAAACAAAAGTGATATTTGTATATTAAAAAAAACAAATGAACACGGCCTCGATAGGCCACAACAGTAACAGTAACAGTAACAGTGGAAGTTAATATTTAACCATACAGGGTACAATGGAAAGTAATCACTTTATTTTGTATAGGCGATGGTTCTAGCTACTCTTGCTATCTTTGTTTTTATATGACTAAAACTTTAGCTCAATGGATTTTGTCGAAATAAAGGTTAATGATAAGAATATTGATGAAAAAATAAAGCTAACTAGCCAGCTGTGATGATGATGGGGATGAGGATGATGAATGATGATGATGATGGGGATGATGATGATGGGGGTGATGATGATGGGGGTGAAGTCAAACCGTGCTGCTGAGCGCTCCCTCTTTAACCACGTCCCTAATTCTGCCGCGCGACCTGAGAAAGGAGTCCGACACCCTACAGCGGCCCGCCTGCCTTGCAAAGCTGACGTGTGGGGCGTGCAGTGAGGGTACGCTGGCGCACGCTGGCAGCCGCTCCTCTTGACACTTTTGTTACCGCTTGTGTGATTTTATGTGATTTTTTACAGCTATTCTATTCAACCCAGTTTTTGTTTTGTTTTGACGTATTTTTGACGTATTTTTGACTGCTCCCTGAGCTGGAATACAGTCGGGATTAATTCGGCCTGTGGTCGTTGCCAGACGGCGCGGCTTGTTTTCTGTTCTATTTTTGACATCGGTGCTGGAAATGATTTCATACACCGCCCTGCAGCTACGGCGTTTGCGGAGCTTCGTGGTTCCATCCTACAAGGGGTTGATATTGTCAGATCCTGTTGTATTACAAGCCAAGAGTGTGGGATTTTGAAAAACAGACCTCACTACATCCATAGAGGTTCGCGCCGCGGTTTCAACGTACAAACAAAACAAACCCAGGAGTCATCATCGGAAACATCGCGAGACTACCCAATACTAGGCGAAATGGGAAACATGGAGTGGATCGCAGTGTATTACGGAACTTGCAGAGACTTCCACCCTCAGCTCTGTCTCCATGCTCCACGCTAAACACACAATCCCTCACTAATAAATCCCTCCTCATATACGACCATATTCTGGACAAAGGGCTTCATGTGCCTAACTGAAACCTGGCATAAACCAGGGGACTACTCCGTGCTTAATGAAGCATGCCCCCCTGGCTATAACTACATGGAGAAAGCCCGCAGCTCTGGTCGTGGTGGTGGAGTCATAACACTGGTTGTTATACCAATACTGGTTGTGCACCGGGCTGAACTGAAACTGTCTCCTCTGCCAATGCCTGATCTTTCCTCTATGGAATGCCTGGCCTTCAAATGCAAACCTCCATACTCCATAACAGTGCTTCTCATATACCGTCCTCCGAAACCAAACCCATCTTTTCTACCTGAGATAAGTGATCTGCTTACCTCACTCTGCACTATGTCAACTAACATTGTCATTGTTGGTGATTTAAATATCCATGTCGACAACCCCTCCTGTCAAATTGCAGCAGATTTTCTGAGTATGCTTGAGTGCAGCAGCATGTTGAGGTTCCCACTCACACCAAGGGACACACTCTGGATCTGGTTATCACTGACTCTGCTTCCATCAGTAACCTACAGGTTTATGATCTCGGTGTGTCCGACCACAAGGTGGTCTCAATGGCCTTGACTTTTGTGGTGCCTACTATTAGACCTAAACGTCAAATGTCTTTCCGGAACTGGAAAAACATTGACTCAGCCACAATGACAATGGATCTCCAGCTCATCACCTGCCCAGCCTCTAACACTAACCCTCTAACCCTAACCCTAACACTAACCCTCTAACCCTAACCCTAACCCTAACCGGAACACTATAATACATCCCTGAGCAGTGTTTTTGATCTCCATGCCCCTGTCAAGTCACGTGAGGTAATTTTCTCACGCTCCGCGGTTCACACATGAGCTGCGGAAAATAAAAACAGCTGGGCGTGTTCTGGAACGACGCTGCAGACACTCTGGGCTCACTGTCCACAAACAGGCTTTCCGTGAGCATCAAAGGGCCTACTCCAAATCCCTTAAAGATGCTCGCTCACAGTACTATTCCAGCTTAATCAATAAAAACCCTGGCAACTCTAAACAGCTTTTTTCAACCATAAACCATCTCCTGAAACCACAACCATCCTCTTCAACTGAGGCTACAGAGGCGCAATGCAACAGCTTCATTGACTCTTTCAGATCCAAGGTAAACAACATTCGCTCTCTGATGTCCAGCTCTCCATCTTTGCTTCCCTCTGATACCAACACCTTATCTGCGAGTGTGCTGTCTCCTCTACATCTTGCTGAGGTTCAGGAGAGCCATGTTGAGGAAATCCTCAGAAAAATGAAACCCTGTACCTGTACCCTGGACCCCATTCCTACTGCTCTGCTCAAATCACATATCCCCACTCTGTCCTTTGATCACCAAAGTTGTTAACCTTTCCCTTCAGTCTGGCTGTGTCCCACCTGCTTAATAACAGTAACTAATAATATAATAACTAATAAAGACACACAGTGATCACCACTGTACTTAATAACAGTAACTAATAACACTAATAACTAATAGACAGTGATCACCACTGTACTTAATAACAGTAACTAATAACACTAATAACTAATAAAGACACATAGTGATCACCACTGTACTTAATAACAGTAACTAATAATACTAATAACTAATAAAGACACAGTGATCACCACTGTACTTAATAACAGTAACTAATAACACTAATAACTAATAAAGACACAGTGATCACCACTGTACTTAATAACAGTAACTAATAACACTAATAACTAATAAAGACACAGTGATCACCACTGTACTTAATAACAGTAACTAATAACACTAATAACTAATAAAGACACACAGTGATCACCACTGTACTTAATAACAGTAATTAATAACACTAATAAAGACACACAGTGATCACCACTGTACTTAATAACAGTAACTAATAATACTAATAAAGACACACAGTGATCACCACTGTACTTAATAAACTAATAACACTAATAACTAATAAATACACACAGTGATCACCACTGTACTTAACAGTAACTAATAACACTAATAACTCATAAATACACAGTGATCACCACTGTACTTAATAACAGTAACTAATAATACTAATAACTAATAAATACACAGTGATCACCACTGTAACCTTTTAATATCAGGGAAGGATCAATCTGAAATAATCAGGAGGCAATTGTTAAGCAATTCCTTCTCCCCTTTTTGTTTGTTCGTTTGTCTGTGCGCTCAATCCCATGGTGTTTAAACAATGGCTCCAGTGGGAGACAATGTGCCTTTACATTTCCATGATTATTAGATTATAATGATATGTTGTAAAGTTACTTTAATATTGTGTTGGGGAACCAGCCGGAGAGGATGGAAAGAAGGTATTTTAAATTGCTTCAGGCCATACATCATGCGGAAGTAATTGAGAATACTTATCAGACAGACTGCTTTCCGGTGGGTATGCTGAAGCAAGTGAACAAACTAACAGCATTTATTAAACCATCATCCCCCAATATGGCAACAACTTCTAGGGTCAGGAACAACACTGACCAATGGATGAGAAATAACATGAACATCCTGAAAGATCATTATGATTCGGTGATTGTCCTCGCCTTGGAGGACCTCCCGGTGTTTGATAGGGTGGCATGGGATAAAGCAATGGCATACGGTAGAGGCAGATACAAACGACGCCTCACCGAGACCTCCATTGCCACCCTCTCAACCTTAGTGGGGGGACCCCCCATGGTGGGGGGATTGGGTGTTGTGGCTGGGGAGCTGAGTGATGGGGAGTGGCCTATTTTGCCACCAACAGACCGGGTCAGGCGGAACAACTGCTCAGGCCCTTTTTCTGGCAGTGGTCTTGGGCCTGGAGTGGTCCAGACACCTTTGCCACCTCGGGCAGACTGGCCACGTCGTCCAATTCTTGGGCCTCGTTCCACTTCTGGCCCTGACTTTGGTCCTAGTTCTGACCCTGGTCTTCCTTCCGTCCTCGGACCCTGCCCCGGCCTAAACCCTAACCCCAACCAATTGCTTAATCTTGGCCCCGATTCAGGCCCTCGCCCCAACTTAACTCTTAAACCTGGTTGTGAGGGGAATGGGATTCGGGATAGCCTTTTTAAAGGGACCCCCCCAAGAGTTACTCCACACCCTGTATCTGGCCCCATTGTAGGGGAGTCCATCCGGGCTGACTCAGAGTTGGAATTGGCAGGGAGTCCTCAGGTCTGCAGAGTAGACATCCATCTAGCGACACTTACCAGTAGTCTAGACGGCAACCTGGGGCTCCGACCCAATTTTGAACTAAATATGTCCAAGAGTTTAGAACTGAAGGAGGCAGGGTGCGATGAGGGGTTTGATCTGTCTGACCTTGAAGAGGGCGAGGCTCCACGTACCAATGTGGCAGTGGTCTTACGTGATTCACAACAAATGGTGGAGGAGGGGAGTCAGTCTACCTTGGAGGGAGAGGCTTCCCCTAGACGGGAGGCTCACCCCCCTGAGGGACGAGTCCTCACCTACCACCATACCACTCGCCACCTTACTACTTTTTATAAAGTAAGGGACTGGAGCCTGGTTATTACACAATCGGTGTTGGTGATTGGGGATTCAAATCTGTCCAGGATCCCACGCCACCAGTACCCCTTGGTCCAGATAGATAGTTTCCCGGGGGCTCAAATACACCATCTAAAAGAGATCCTGGGTAAACTGGACCCCTGCCTCACAGTTCAGAAAGTCGTCCTCGCGGTGGGCTTGAACAACTGCCTTAGGAATAACCAGCTCGGGACCATGACTAAACAGTTTCAACTGTTATTGTCATGTGCGAAAACGGTCTTCCCTCGAGCAGAGATTGTGGTCCCGATGATCCAGTTCTCCCCGCAGCTTCAGTTGGAGCGAAGAACCCTCTTGGGGAAACTCAACCAGGTTCTGGAGGAGAACTTTAAAATCTTAAAAGGGATCACAGAGGACCAATTTCGGGTTAACCAAGATCTTATTCATTGGACTCCAGAGACTGCCAAAAAGATTTTTCATTCTTGGATGTTACAATTAAACTGAGTAAAATCAATGAAGTAACTTACCTCTATGAACACTTTAGACAATATGGGAGGGAAAACCTCCTCATCATGGGGTTGGAGTCAGGATCCTGGTGGTCGGATAGACAGCGACGGGCAAAAGAAAGACAGTGGATTAATAAACTTAATACAGTTTATCCACATGGTCTTAAACAAAATAATTTGAGCCAGTGGATCAAACAATGGACTTACCTCCTCTGATGAGGGCGGGGACACCTCCTCTTGGAGACCCGCATGGACACCTGCAAAATATTAAAAATATAAAAATATACAACACATAATACAAAACCCTTTTGAGAATTACAAGTTTTAATGCCTAAAAATTGTGCGCCCGTGCCCTCTGACTGCCTAAAGGCAGCCAGAGCTTCTTTTTTTCCCCTGCACCTAACCTGCCAGTGCCACAATGTGTGCTTTGACTTGTTTTTAGAAACTCACTGGGTGGAGATGGAAACACAGTGAAGTGAATTTGTTGACCCACTTTGGGACCCCTATATGTTTTATAACAAGGGACCCAGTGACTTATGGGGAATAATACACCCTGGGGGACATGGAGAGGTGTATTTTATTCACTTGGTGCTTGTGCTCCGTTTCCTTTTTGTATTTAGGATGGCCCTTAACTGGTGGTTTTACACCCAGTAGGGACTAGGCCTTGGGTGTCGATTAAGACAGGTTTTTCCCCCTGATTGCCAGGTGTTCAATTAGACAGCTGAGACGGCTTAGTCATCTGATTAGAGGGAGTTCCAGCCTATCAGAAGCTCCCTGGTTGCTCCGCCTGGGGAAGGTATAAATACCTCCAGTCTTTCTTTCATTTCTTATTCTCCTCTGAGGAAGGCACAACTTGCCGAAACGTTAGGAGCTCCATTTTAAAACTGTATCAGTCCCACTGATTCTTTCAGACCAGAGATTAGTCTCAGTCCATCCTATTGTGTTTAGAAACACTTATTTGTTCACCCTATTCTTGAGAATAAAAGGTTTTTTTTAAAACTGAGCTGCAGTAGTCCCTACACGATCCTTCCATTTTATTGGTGGAGGAGCCTTTTCCAATTGGGTTAGCAGTCCGCTCTCATTATTGCATGCGCTTGGTTGTTTGCTGAGATCTTACTTTGTATGAGAGTGCCTCTTTTGGGAGGGTTTTTAAAAAAAAACATTTTTTGGACGTGTTTTGCGGTGGTTTGCACAGTGCTAGTTACATAGGTGCCTTCTTAGAGGGGCTGCCCCCAGGAAGGGTTCTTTAGACCGCCTGTGTTTTGGGAGAACCTTGTAATAAGGGACTTATAGGCCCCCCTACCCCCCAGAGAAGAAATAAATATAAATTTCTTCCTATAGTTGTTGGGAAGGAAGGGGCTTTTCTTTCCATAATTATTGGGAGGGAGGGGGTTTCTTGTGGTAGAAAGAGTGAATAATTTGATAAAAATCAGCGGGTTTCAATTCCCCGGAAAAAAATCTTTTTTAGTTATTGGACTGAGTTCTTTTGGCCTGGGGTTTTGTAAAATAACTTATTGGTTCACCATTTGGGGTGAATAATAAGACATAAATCAGTGGGTTTAGAAAATAAATTTGTTTTTCCTTTTTTTCTCCTTGTTTGAGTTTGACATCCAGGACTTTACATTTGAGAGGGTATGGAGGAATGGACCACAGTGGTCAGAAGGGGGAGGAGGGGGGGTAGTAGAGCCCCCCAACACAACGGGGGAAGAGGGTACCTGGAGAGGGAGGGGGTATTGGGGAACCAGCCGGAGAGGATGGAAAGAAGGTATTTTAAATTGCTTCAGGCCATACATCATGCGGAAGTAATTGAGAATACTTATCAGACAGACTGCTTTCCGGTGGGTATGCTGAAGCAAGTGAACAAACTAACAGCATTTATTAAACCATCATCCCCCAATATGGCAACAACTTCTAGGGTCAGGAACAACACTGACCAATGGATGAGAAATAACATGAACATCCTGAAAGATCATTATGATTCGGTGATTGTCCTCGCCTTGGAGGACCTCCCGGTGTTTGATAGGGTGGCATGGGATAAAGCAATGGCATACGGTAGAGGCAGATACAAACGACGCCTCACCGAGACCTCCATTGCCACCCTCTCAACCTTAGTGGGGGGACCCCCCATGGTGGGGGGATTGGGTGTTGTGGCTGGGGAGCTGAGTGATGGGGAGTGGCCTATTTTGCCACCAACAGACCGGGTCAGGCGGAACAACTGCTCAGGCCCTTTTTCTGGCAGTGGTCTTGGGCCTGGAGTGGTCCAGACACCTTTGCCACCTCGGGCAGACTGGCCACGTCGTCCAATTCTTGGGCCTCGTTCCACTTCTGGCCCTGACTTTGGTCCTAGTTCTGACCCTGGTCTTCCTTCCGTCCTCGGACCCTGCCCCGGCCTAAACCCTAACCCCAACCAATTGCTTAATCTTGGCCCCGATTCAGGCCCTCGCCCCAACTTAACTCTTAAACCTGGTTGTGAGGGGAATGGGATTCGGGATAGCCTTTTTAAAGGGACCCCCCCAAGAGTTACTCCACACCCTGTATCTGGCCCCATTGTAGGGGAGTCCATCCGGGCTGACTCAGAGTTGGAATTGGCAGGGAGTCCTCAGGTCTGCAGAGTAGACATCCATCTAGCGACACTTACCAGTAGTCTAGACGGCAACCTGGGGCTCCGACCCAATTTTGAACTAAATATGTCCAAGAGTTTAGAACTGAAGGAGGCAGGGTGCGATGAGGGGTTTGATCTGTCTGACCTTGAAGAGGGCGAGGCTCCACGTACCAATGTGGCAGTGGTCTTACGTGATTCACAACAAATGGTGGAGGAGGGGAGTCAGTCTACCTTGGAGGGAGAGGCTTCCCCTAGACGGGAGGCTCACCCCCCTGAGGGACGAGTCCTCACCTACCACCATACCACTCGCCACCTTACTACTTTTTATAAAGTAAGGGACTGGAGCCTGGTTATTACACAATCGGTGTTGGTGATTGGGGATTCAAATCTGTCCAGGATCCCACGCCACCAGTACCCCTTGGTCCAGATAGATAGTTTCCCGGGGGCTCAAATACACCATCTAAAAGAGATCCTGGGTAAACTGGACCCCTGCCTCACAGTTCAGAAAGTCGTCCTCGCGGTGGGCTTGAACAACTGCCTTAGGAATAACCAGCTCGGGACCATGACTAAACAGTTTCAACTGTTATTGTCATGTGCGAAAACGGTCTTCCCTCGAGCAGAGATTGTGGTCCCGATGATCCAGTTCTCCCCGCAGCTTCAGTTGGAGCGAAGAACCCTCTTGGGGAAACTCAACCAGGTTCTGGAGGAGAACTTTAAAATCTTAAAAGGGATCACAGAGGACCAATTTCGGGTTAACCAAGATCTTATTCATTGGACTCCAGAGACTGCCAAAAAGATTTTTCATTCTTGGATGTTACAATTAAACTGAGTAAAATCAATGAAGTAACTTACCTCTATGAACACTTTAGACAATATGGGAGGGAAAACCTCCTCATCATGGGGCTGGAGTCAGGATCCTGGTGGTCGGATAGACAGCGACGGGCAAAAGAAAGACAGTGGATTAATAAACTTAATACAGTTTATCCACATGGTCTTAAACAAAATAATTTGAGCCAGTGGATCAAACAATGGACTTACCTCCTCTGATGAGGGCGGGGACACCTCCTCTTGGAGACCCGCATGGACACCTGCAAAATATTAAAAATATAAAAATATACAACACATAATACAAAACCCTTTTGAGAATTACAAGTTTTAATGCCTAAAAATTGTGCGCCCGTGCCCTCTGACTGCCTAAAGGCAGCCAGAGCTTCTTTTTTTCCCCTGCACCTAACCTGCCAGTGCCACAATGTGTGCTTTGACTTGTTTTTAGAAACTCACTGGGTGGAGATGGAAACACAGTGAAGTGAATTTGTTGACCCACTTTGGGACCCCTATATGTTTTATAACAAGGGACCCAGTGACTTATGGGGAATAATACACCCTGGGGGACATGGAGAGGTGTATTTTATTCACTTGGTGCTTGTGCTCCGTTTCCTTTTTGTATTTAGGATGGCCCTTAACTGGTGGTTTTACACCCAGTAGGGACTAGGCCTTGGGTGTCGATTAAGACAGGTTTTTCCCCCTGATTGCCAGGTGTTCAATTAGACAGCTGAGACGGCTTAGTCATCTGATTAGAGGGAGTTCCAGCCTATCAGAAGCTCCCTGGTTGCTCCGCCTGGGGAAGGTATAAATACCTCCAGTCTTTCTTTCATTTCTTATTCTCCTCTGAGGAAGGCACAACTTGCCGAAACGTTAGGAGCTCCATTTTAAAACTGTATCAGTCCCACTGATTCTTTCAGACCAGAGATTAGTCTCAGTCCATCCTATTGTGTTTAGAAACACTTATTTGTTCACCCTATTCTTGAGAATAAAAGGTTTTTTTTAAAACTGAGCTGCAGTAGTCCCTACACGATCCTTCCATTTTATTGGTGGAGGAGCCTTTTCCAATTGGGTTAGCAGTCCGCTCTCATTATTGCATGCGCTTGGTTGTTTGCTGAGATCTTACTTTGTATGAGAGTGCCTCTTTTGGGAGGGTTTTTAAAAAAAAACATTTTTTGGACGTGTTTTGCGGTGGTTTGCACAGTGCTAGTTACATAGGTGCCTTCTTAGAGGGGCTGCCCCCAGGAAGGGTTCTTTAGACCGCCTGTGTTTTGGGAGAACCTTGTAATAAGGGACTTATAGGCCCCCCTACCCCCCAGAGAAGAAATAAATATAAATTTCTTCCTATAGTTGTTGGGAAGGAAGGGGCTTTTCTTTCCATAATTATTGGGAGGGAGGGGGTTTCTTGTGGTAGAAAGAGTGAATAATTTGATAAAAATCAGCGGGTTTCAATTCCCCGGAAAAAAATCTTTTTTAGTTATTGGACTGAGTTCTTTTGGCCTGGGGTTTTGTAAAATAACTTATTGGTTCACCATTTGGGGTGAATAATAAGACATAAATCAGTGGGTTTAGAAAATAAATTTGTTTTTCCTTTTTTTCTCCTTGTTTGAGTTTGACATCCAGGACTTTACATTTGAGAGGGTATGGAGGAATGGACCACAGTGGTCAGAAGGGGGAGGAGGGGGGGTAGTAGAGCCCCCCAACACAACGGGGGAAGAGGGTACCTGGAGAGGGAGGGGGTATTGGGGAACCAGCCGGAGAGGATGGAAAGAAGGTATTTTAAATTGCTTCAGGCCATACATCATGCGGAAGTAATTGAGAATACTTATCAGACAGACTGCTTTCCGGTGGGTATGCTGAAGCAAGTGAACAAACTAACAGCATTTATTAAACCATCATCCCCCAATATGGCAACAACTTCTAGGGTCAGGAACAACACTGACCAATGGATGAGAAATAACATGAACATCCTGAAAGATCATTATGATTCGGTGATTGTCCTCGCCTTGGAGGACCTCCCGGTGTTTGATAGGGTGGCATGGGATAAAGCAATGGCATACGGTAGAGGCAGATACAAACGACGCCTCACCGAGACCTCCATTGCCACCCTCTCAACCTTAGTGGGGGGACCCCCCATGGTGGGGGGATTGGGTGTTGTGGCTGGGGAGCTGAGTGATGGGGAGTGGCCTATTTTGCCACCAACAGACCGGGTCAGGCGGAACAACTGCTCAGGCCCTTTTTCTGGCAGTGGTCTTGGGCCTGGAGTGGTCCAGACACCTTTGCCACCTCGGGCAGACTGGCCACGTCGTCCAATTCTTGGGCCTCGTTCCACTTCTGGCCCTGACTTTGGTCCTAGTTCTGACCCTGGTCTTCCTTCCGTCCTCGGACCCTGCCCCGGCCTAAACCCTAACCCCAACCAATTGCTTAATCTTGGCCCCGATTCAGGCCCTCGCCCCAACTTAACTCTTAAACCTGGTTGTGAGGGGAATGGGATTCGGGATAGCCTTTTTAAAGGGACCCCCCCAAGAGTTACTCCACACCCTGTATCTGGCCCCATTGTAGGGGAGTCCATCCGGGCTGACTCAGAGTTGGAATTGGCAGGGAGTCCTCAGGTCTGCAGAGTAGACATCCATCTAGCGACACTTACCAGTAGTCTAGACGGCAACCTGGGGCTCCGACCCAATTTTGAACTAAATATGTCCAAGAGTTTAGAACTGAAGGAGGCAGGGTGCGATGAGGGGTTTGATCTGTCTGACCTTGAAGAGGGCGAGGCTCCACGTACCAATGTGGCAGTGGTCTTACGTGATTCACAACAAATGGTGGAGGAGGGGAGTCAGTCTACCTTGGAGGGAGAGGCTTCCCCTAGACGGGAGGCTCACCCCCCTGAGGGACGAGTCCTCACCTACCACCATACCACTCGCCACCTTACTACTTTTTATAAAGTAAGGGACTGGAGCCTGGTTATTACACAATCGGTGTTGGTGATTGGGGATTCAAATCTGTCCAGGATCCCACGCCACCAGTACCCCTTGGTCCAGATAGATAGTTTCCCGGGGGCTCAAATACACCATCTAAAAGAGATCCTGGGTAAACTGGACCCCTGCCTCACAGTTCAGAAAGTCGTCCTCGCGGTGGGCTTGAACAACTGCCTTAGGAATAACCAGCTCGGGACCATGACTAAACAGTTTCAACTGTTATTGTCATGTGCGAAAACGGTCTTCCCTCGAGCAGAGATTGTGGTCCCGATGATCCAGTTCTCCCCGCAGCTTCAGTTGGAGCGAAGAACCCTCTTGGGGAAACTCAACCAGGTTCTGGAGGAGAACTTTAAAATCTTAAAAGGGATCACAGAGGACCAATTTCGGGTTAACCAAGATCTTATTCATTGGACTCCAGAGACTGCCAAAAAGATTTTTCATTCTTGGATGTTACAATTAAACTGAGTAAAATCAATGAAGTAACTTACCTCTATGAACACTTTAGACAATATGGGAGGGAAAACCTCCTCATCATGGGGCTGGAGTCAGGATCCTGGTGGTCGGATAGACAGCGACGGGCAAAAGAAAGACAGTGGATTAATAAACTTAATACAGTTTATCCACATGGTCTTAAACAAAATAATTTGAGCCAGTGGATCAAACAATGGACTTACCTCCTCTGATGAGGGCGGGGACACCTCCTCTTGGAGACCCGCATGGACACCTGCAAAATATTAAAAATATAAAAATATACAACACATAATACAAAACCCTTTTGAGAATTACAAGTTTTAATGCCTAAAAATTGTGCGCCCGTGCCCTCTGACTGCCTAAAGGCAGCCAGAGCTTCTTTTTTTCCCCTGCACCTAACCTGCCAGTGCCACAATGTGTGCTTTGACTTGTTTTTAGAAACTCACTGGGTGGAGATGGAAACACAGTGAAGTGAATTTGTTGACCCACTTTGGGACCCCTATATGTTTTATAACAAGGGACCCAGTGACTTATGGGGAATAATACACCCTGGGGGACATGGAGAGGTGTATTTTATTCACTTGGTGCTTGTGCTCCGTTTCCTTTTTGTATTTAGGATGGCCCTTAACTGGTGGTTTTACACCCAGTAGGGACTAGGCCTTGGGTGTCGATTAAGACAGGTTTTTCCCCCTGATTGCCAGGTGTTCAATTAGACAGCTGAGACGGCTTAGTCATCTGATTAGAGGGAGTTCCAGCCTATCAGAAGCTCCCTGGTTGCTCCGCCTGGGGAAGGTATAAATACCTCCAGTCTTTCTTTCATTTCTTATTCTCCTCTGAGGAAGGCACAACTTGCCGAAACGTTAGGAGCTCCATTTTAAAACTGTATCAGTCCCACTGATTCTTTCAGACCAGAGATTAGTCTCAGTCCATCCTATTGTGTTTAGAAACACTTATTTGTTCACCCTATTCTTGAGAATAAAAGGTTTTTTTTAAAACTGAGCTGCAGTAGTCCCTACACGATCCTTCCATTTTATTGGTGGAGGAGCCTTTTCCAATTGGGTTAGCAGTCCGCTCTCATTATTGCATGCGCTTGGTTGTTTGCTGAGATCTTACTTTGTATGAGAGTGCCTCTTTTGGGAGGGTTTTTAAAAAAAAACATTTTTTGGACGTGTTTTGCGGTGGTTTGCACAGTGCTAGTTACATAGGTGCCTTCTTAGAGGGGCTGCCCCCAGGAAGGGTTCTTTAGACCGCCTGTGTTTTGGGAGAACCTTGTAATAAGGGACTTATAGGCCCCCCTACCCCCCAGAGAAGAAATAAATATAAATTTCTTCCTATAGTTGTTGGGAAGGAAGGGGCTTTTCTTTCCATAATTATTGGGAGGGAGGGGGTTTCTTGTGGTAGAAAGAGTGAATAATTTGATAAAAATCAGCGGGTTTCAATTCCCCGGAAAAAAATCTTTTTTAGTTATTGGACTGAGTTCTTTTGGCCTGGGGTTTTGTAAAATAACTTATTGGTTCACCATTTGGGGTGAATAATAAGACATAAATCAGTGGGTTTAGAAAATAAATTTGTTTTTCCTTTTTTTCTCCTTGTTTGAGTTTGACATCCAGGACTTTACATTTGAGAGGGTATGGAGGAATGGACCACAGTGGTCAGAAGGGGGAGGAGGGGGGGTAGTAGAGCCCCCCAACACAACGGGGGAAGAGGGTACCTGGAGAGGGAGGGGGTATTGGGGAACCAGCCGGAGAGGATGGAAAGAAGGTATTTTAAATTGCTTCAGGCCATACATCATGCGGAAGTAATTGAGAATACTTATCAGACAGACTGCTTTCCGGTGGGTATGCTGAAGCAAGTGAACAAACTAACAGCATTTATTAAACCATCATCCCCCAATATGGCAACAACTTCTAGGGTCAGGAACAACACTGACCAATGGATGAGAAATAACATGAACATCCTGAAAGATCATTATGATTCGGTGATTGTCCTCGCCTTGGAGGACCTCCCGGTGTTTGATAGGGTGGCATGGGATAAAGCAATGGCATACGGTAGAGGCAGATACAAACGACGCCTCACCGAGACCTCCATTGCCACCCTCTCAACCTTAGTGGGGGGACCCCCCATGGTGGGGGGATTGGGTGTTGTGGCTGGGGAGCTGAGTGATGGGGAGTGGCCTATTTTGCCACCAACAGACCGGGTCAGGCGGAACAACTGCTCAGGCCCTTTTTCTGGCAGTGGTCTTGGGCCTGGAGTGGTCCAGACACCTTTGCCACCTCGGGCAGACTGGCCACGTCGTCCAATTCTTGGGCCTCGTTCCACTTCTGGCCCTGACTTTGGTCCTAGTTCTGACCCTGGTCTTCCTTCCGTCCTCGGACCCTGCCCCGGCCTAAACCCTAACCCCAACCAATTGCTTAATCTTGGCCCCGATTCAGGCCCTCGCCCCAACTTAACTCTTAAACCTGGTTGTGAGGGGAATGGGATTCGGGATAGCCTTTTTAAAGGGACCCCCCCAAGAGTTACTCCACACCCTGTATCTGGCCCCATTGTAGGGGAGTCCATCCGGGCTGACTCAGAGTTGGAATTGGCAGGGAGTCCTCAGGTCTGCAGAGTAGACATCCATCTAGCGACACTTACCAGTAGTCTAGACGGCAACCTGGGGCTCCGACCCAATTTTGAACTAAATATGTCCAAGAGTTTAGAACTGAAGGAGGCAGGGTGCGATGAGGGGTTTGATCTGTCTGACCTTGAAGAGGGCGAGGCTCCACGTACCAATGTGGCAGTGGTCTTACGTGATTCACAACAAATGGTGGAGGAGGGGAGTCAGTCTACCTTGGAGGGAGAGGCTTCCCCTAGACGGGAGGCTCACCCCCCTGAGGGACGAGTCCTCACCTACCACCATACCACTCGCCACCTTACTACTTTTTATAAAGTAAGGGACTGGAGCCTGGTTATTACACAATCGGTGTTGGTGATTGGGGATTCAAATCTGTCCAGGATCCCACGCCACCAGTACCCCTTGGTCCAGATAGATAGTTTCCCGGGGGCTCAAATACACCATCTAAAAGAGATCCTGGGTAAACTGGACCCCTGCCTCACAGTTCAGAAAGTCGTCCTCGCGGTGGGCTTGAACAACTGCCTTAGGAATAACCAGCTCGGGACCATGACTAAACAGTTTCAACTGTTATTGTCATGTGCGAAAACGGTCTTCCCTCGAGCAGAGATTGTGGTCCCGATGATCCAGTTCTCCCCGCAGCTTCAGTTGGAGCGAAGAACCCTCTTGGGGAAACTCAACCAGGTTCTGGAGGAGAACTTTAAAATCTTAAAAGGGATCACAGAGGACCAATTTCGGGTTAACCAAGATCTTATTCATTGGACTCCAGAGACTGCCAAAAAGATTTTTCATTCTTGGATGTTACAATTAAACTGAGTAAAATCAATGAAGTAACTTACCTCTATGAACACTTTAGACAATATGGGAGGGAAAACCTCCTCATCATGGGGTTGGAGTCAGGATCCTGGTGGTCGGATAGACAGCGACGGGCAAAAGAAAGACAGTGGATTAATAAACTTAATACAGTTTATCCACATGGTCTTAAACAAAATAATTTGAGCCAGTGGATCAAACAATGGACTTACCTCCTCTGATGAGGGCGGGGACACCTCCTCTTGGAGACCCGCATGGACACCTGCAAAATATTAAAAATATAAAAATATACAACACATAATACAAAACCCTTTTGAGAATTACAAGTTTTAATGCCTAAAAATTGTGCGCCCGTGCCCTCTGACTGCCTAAAGGCAGCCAGAGCTTCTTTTTTTCCCCTGCACCTAACCTGCCAGTGCCACAATGTGTGCTTTGACTTGTTTTTAGAAACTCACTGGGTGGAGATGGAAACACAGTGAAGTGAATTTGTTGACCCACTTTGGGACCCCTATATGTTTTATAACAAGGGACCCAGTGACTTATGGGGAATAATACACCCTGGGGGACATGGAGAGGTGTATTTTATTCACTTGGTGCTTGTGCTCCGTTTCCTTTTTGTATTTAGGATGGCCCTTAACTGGTGGTTTTACACCCAGTAGGGACTAGGCCTTGGGTGTCGATTAAGACAGGTTTTTCCCCCTGATTGCCAGGTGTTCAATTAGACAGCTGAGACGGCTTAGTCATCTGATTAGAGGGAGTTCCAGCCTATCAGAAGCTCCCTGGTTGCTCCGCCTGGGGAAGGTATAAATACCTCCAGTCTTTCTTTCATTTCTTATTCTCCTCTGAGGAAGGCACAACTTGCCGAAACGTTAGGAGCTCCATTTTAAAACTGTATCAGTCCCACTGATTCTTTCAGACCAGAGATTAGTCTCAGTCCATCCTATTGTGTTTAGAAACACTTATTTGTTCACCCTATTCTTGAGAATAAAAGGTTTTTTTTAAAACTGAGCTGCAGTAGTCCCTACACGATCCTTCCATTTTATTGGTGGAGGAGCCTTTTCCAATTGGGTTAGCAGTCCGCTCTCATTATTGCATGCGCTTGGTTGTTTGCTGAGATCTTACTTTGTATGAGAGTGCCTCTTTTGGGAGGGTTTTTAAAAAAAAACATTTTTTGGACGTGTTTTGCGGTGGTTTGCACAGTGCTAGTTACATAGGTGCCTTCTTAGAGGGGCTGCCCCCAGGAAGGGTTCTTTAGACCGCCTGTGTTTTGGGAGAACCTTGTAATAAGGGACTTATAGGCCCCCCTACCCCCCAGAGAAGAAATAAATATAAATTTCTTCCTATAGTTGTTGGGAAGGAAGGGGCTTTTCTTTCCATAATTATTGGGAGGGAGGGGGTTTCTTGTGGTAGAAAGAGTGAATAATTTGATAAAAATCAGCGGGTTTCAATTCCCCGGAAAAAAATCTTTTTTAGTTATTGGACTGAGTTCTTTTGGCCTGGGGTTTTGTAAAATAACTTATTGGTTCACCATTTGGGGTGAATAATAAGACATAAATCAGTGGGTTTAGAAAATAAATTTGTTTTTCCTTTTTTTCTCCTTGTTTGAGTTTGACATCCAGGACTTTACATTTGAGAGGGTATGGAGGAATGGACCACAGTGGTCAGAAGGGGGAGGAGGGGGGGTAGTAGAGCCCCCCAACACAACGGGGGAAGAGGGTACCTGGAGAGGGAGGGGGTATTGGGGAACCAGCCGGAGAGGATGGAAAGAAGGTATTTTAAATTGCTTCAGGCCATACATCATGCGGAAGTAATTGAGAATACTTATCAGACAGACTGCTTTCCGGTGGGTATGCTGAAGCAAGTGAACAAACTAACAGCATTTATTAAACCATCATCCCCCAATATGGCAACAACTTCTAGGGTCAGGAACAACACTGACCAATGGATGAGAAATAACATGAACATCCTGAAAGATCATTATGATTCGGTGATTGTCCTCGCCTTGGAGGACCTCCCGGTGTTTGATAGGGTGGCATGGGATAAAGCAATGGCATACGGTAGAGGCAGATACAAACGACGCCTCACCGAGACCTCCATTGCCACCCTCTCAACCTTAGTGGGGGGACCCCCCATGGTGGGGGGATTGGGTGTTGTGGCTGGGGAGCTGAGTGATGGGGAGTGGCCTATTTTGCCACCAACAGACCGGGTCAGGCGGAACAACTGCTCAGGCCCTTTTTCTGGCAGTGGTCTTGGGCCTGGAGTGGTCCAGACACCTTTGCCACCTCGGGCAGACTGGCCACGTCGTCCAATTCTTGGGCCTCGTTCCACTTCTGGCCCTGACTTTGGTCCTAGTTCTGACCCTGGTCTTCCTTCCGTCCTCGGACCCTGCCCCGGCCTAAACCCTAACCCCAACCAATTGCTTAATCTTGGCCCCGATTCAGGCCCTCGCCCCAACTTAACTCTTAAACCTGGTTGTGAGGGGAATGGGATTCGGGATAGCCTTTTTAAAGGGACCCCCCCAAGAGTTACTCCACACCCTGTATCTGGCCCCATTGTAGGGGAGTCCATCCGGGCTGACTCAGAGTTGGAATTGGCAGGGAGTCCTCAGGTCTGCAGAGTAGACATCCATCTAGCGACACTTACCAGTAGTCTAGACGGCAACCTGGGGCTCCGACCCAATTTTGAACTAAATATGTCCAAGAGTTTAGAACTGAAGGAGGCAGGGTGCGATGAGGGGTTTGATCTGTCTGACCTTGAAGAGGGCGAGGCTCCACGTACCAATGTGGCAGTGGTCTTACGTGATTCACAACAAATGGTGGAGGAGGGGAGTCAGTCTACCTTGGAGGGAGAGGCTTCCCCTAGACGGGAGGCTCACCCCCCTGAGGGACGAGTCCTCACCTACCACCATACCACTCGCCACCTTACTACTTTTTATAAAGTAAGGGACTGGAGCCTGGTTATTACACAATCGGTGTTGGTGATTGGGGATTCAAATCTGTCCAGGATCCCACGCCACCAGTACCCCTTGGTCCAGATAGATAGTTTCCCGGGGGCTCAAATACACCATCTAAAAGAGATCCTGGGTAAACTGGACCCCTGCCTCACAGTTCAGAAAGTCGTCCTCGCGGTGGGCTTGAACAACTGCCTTAGGAATAACCAGCTCGGGACCATGACTAAACAGTTTCAACTGTTATTGTCATGTGCGAAAACGGTCTTCCCTCGAGCAGAGATTGTGGTCCCGATGATCCAGTTCTCCCCGCAGCTTCAGTTGGAGCGAAGAACCCTCTTGGGGAAACTCAACCAGGTTCTGGAGGAGAACTTTAAAATCTTAAAAGGGATCACAGAGGACCAATTTCGGGTTAACCAAGATCTTATTCATTGGACTCCAGAGACTGCCAAAAAGATTTTTCATTCTTGGATGTTACAATTAAACTGAGTAAAATCAATGAAGTAACTTACCTCTATGAACACTTTAGACAATATGGGAGGGAAAACCTCCTCATCATGGGGTTGGAGTCAGGATCCTGGTGGTCGGATAGACAGCGACGGGCAAAAGAAAGACAGTGGATTAATAAACTTAATACAGTTTATCCACATGGTCTTAAACAAAATAATTTGAGCCAGTGGATCAAACAATGGACTTACCTCCTCTGATGAGGGCGGGGACACCTCCTCTTGGAGACCCGCAAGGACACCTGCAAAATATTAAAAATATAAAAATATACAACACATAATACAAAACCCTTTTGAGAATTACAAGTTTTAATGCCTAAAAATTGTGCGCCCGTGCCCTCTGACTGCCTAAAGGCAGCCAGAGCTTCTTTTTTTCCCCTGCACCTAACCCTAACCCTAACCCTAACCCTAACAAAATCAAAGCAATCGTTGTACCGCCTGAAGCAATGCTTTTCACAATCGATGTAGACGCTCTGTATACTAATATTGATACGGAATTGGGCTTAAGAGCAGTAAAACAGGCTTTTAATAGATATCCCGATCCGGCCAGACCGGATGAGGCCCTTCTCTCGCTTCTGGAACTAGGTTTAACTAGAAACGACTTTGAGTTCGACTCAAAGTATTATCTCCAGGTACATGGGACAGCTATGGGTAAGAGGTTTGCCCCATCATATGCCAACATATATATGGCAGATTGGGAGCAGACTGTCTTGCCCAAATGCGCTAAAACCCCGCTATTATACATTCGTTACCTGGATGATATCTTTGGAGTCTGGAGCTATTCGGAGTCGGATTTCGAACATTTCATCATTGAACGGGCACCATAATTCGATAACTGTAAAATACAATTTACAGATTGAAAAAATCGAATTTTTAGACACTGAGGTTTTTAGGATAAGGGGGGATGAGGATAGTGATGGTGGCCTGGGCACTAGAGTATTCTTTAAACCGACCGACACCCATGCCTTATTACATAAAACTAGCTACCACCCTAAACACACCTATAGGGGCATTGTGAAATCACAACTTACAAGGTTTAGCAGGATATGTACAAGGCCGGATGATGTCGAGGTGGCAACAAGGGTGCTTTTTAAAGCCCTTCGAACCAGGGGATATAGTGACACTTTTCTTCGCTCTATTAAAGCCGAAACACAACAGAGCTTGCATCAGGTTGAAATATCCAATAGAGTGAACCAGGGTGCCCACATTGTCCCGTTTGTGACCACATTTTCCCCTGCCTCATTAAAACTGAACTTCAGTGTCAAAATGCAATTTAAAAAGCTCCAGAACATGATCAAGCCCCTGTTAGGTTTTAAAATTATATCAGCTTTTAAGAGGAATACAAACCTGAAGGATTTGTTGGTTCATGCCTCCTTAAACAGTGGAAAACAACAAAGAAAGAATGCACATTTTAGATCAATAAAATATGTTACCAATAGACACACGGGTCTCGGTGCTCCGGTTTGGCAGACCTTCCATTTGGCTTCGTCAAATTTGGTGTATGGGATAGAGTGTCAAATTTGTAATAAATTATATGTTGGACAGACCAAAAATACACTCCAACAACGTCTGAAACAACATATATATTGTATTGATCATCTGGAAAAAGAAACAGAAATATATGTGCACTTTCGGAGACATGGCAAAAACAACTTACTCATTTCAGGACTTGAGTCCGGGGTGGGGTGGTCTGGGGCCCAAAGATGGGCCGCAGAAAGACGCTGGATCAGGAAATTGAAAACGATGCTGCCCAGCGGCTTAAACGAAGCATAATAAAAAATTTGAAGGAGTGACTGATTGGGAGTCAGAAGAGGGATTAACCTTATGTGCCCGTGCTCTCTGCTTACCTTATGGTAAGCAGAAAACTAATTTCTCCTAACCCTAACCCTAACCCTAACCCTAAACCCTAAACCCTAACCCTAACCCTAACCCTCACGTGACCGAGAATTAAGCCATTTGCCTGAAGAAGGAGTAATGTCTCCGAAACGTTGCACGATTGGCTTAATTTGGAGAGCAGGGCCAAGACCATTTAGTCTGCGAGGAGTGCAGGACAAGTTCGGTCTGCTCTGAGCGCAGGGTTGCGACCACAGTCTGCTTGGAGAGCAGGGTTCATACCATCATACCATACAGTCTGCGATAATGTTTATGAAGACAAAACAGTCTAAATTTTTAAGCGTGTGTGTACGCTGAAGTGTGCTTGTGGAACATCGGGGGTTACGTCGGTGGGAGAATGGACGGATCAATTTGGTTAAGGCCAGGACACCGGGGGTGGTGGTCGCTTTGCTGGCAACTCAGAGTCGGTTTATGGACAGTGCATTTCTCTCGGACGTTGTCATGACGTTCGGGAGGCAAAAAAACCCTAACCTAACTTAGCCCGTGCCTTTACCGGACTCGCTGCGTGGAATGTTGTCGGTGAGGTGGCTATCGCCCTCCGGCCCAGCCTCCATTTTATTATCCAGTCCCTGTACTGTTGCCCTAAACTTAACCTCACTGGGGGAGACGGCAATTAGATACAGTTCCGCAAGGTACAATTAAACGGTCACGAAATTCACGTGACCGAGAATTAAGCCATTTGCCTGAAGAAGGAGTAATGTCTCCGAAACGTTGCACGATTGGCTTAATTTGGAGAGCAGGGCCAAGACCATTTAGTCTGCGAGGAGTGCAGGACAAGTTCGGTCTGCTCTGAGCGCAGGGTTGCGACCACAGTCTGCTTGGAGAGCAGGGTTCATACCATCATACCATACAGTCTGTGATAATGTTTATGAAGACAAAACAGTCTAAATTTTTAAGCGTGTGTGTACGCTGAAGTGTGCTTGTGGAACATCGGGGGTTACGTCGGTGGGAGAATGGACGGATCAATTTGGTTAAGGCCAGGACACCGGGGGTGGTGGTCGCTTTGCTGGCAACTCAGAGTCGGTTTATGGACAGTGCATTTCTCTCGGACGTTGTCATGACGTTCGGGAGGCAAAAAAACCCTAACCTAACCCTAACCCTAACCCCTAACCCTAACCCTATGAAGACAAAACAGTCTAAAATTTTTAAGCGTGTGTGTACGCTGAAGTGTGCTTGTGGAACATCGGGGGTTACGTCGGTGGGAGAATGGACGGATCAATTTGGTTAAGGCCAGGACACCGGGGGTGGTGGTCGCTTTGCTGGCAACTCAGAGTCGGTTTATGGACAGTGCATTTCTCTCGGACGTTGTCATGACGTTCGGGAGGCAAAAAACCCTAACCTAACCCTCTAACCCTAACCCTAACCCTAACCACCACCGGACCAGCCCGGTAAGAAGAACAGAAAGAGACTATTACAGCCGGAGAGGCCATGTTTCCGGCTCGCGCCGCGGCTCGCTGGAGCGAGTTCGCGGAGCGCGCGCCCCTATCGTGAGGAGCGCATTTCAACGCGATACAAGACAACGACGCGACCCGCCCCGGGGGACCAGGGAGGGAGAGCATGGTCGTAGAAGAGCTCGAGACCACAGCACCCGTCGACCACGGACCGGGGAGGGCCACAACAACACGCACAGAGCAGGACTACACGACGGCGGGCGCAGAACGACGCGGCAACGCTCCCGCAGCCGCGAACAACGGGAGGACAGCGGACCCAGGTCGGACGACCCGGACTTTGCTTTGAAGTGCCGCATTCTATTCAAGGTGATAAAGACATTACATCATTTTCGAAATGTCACAAATGAAAAACCTCCTTTGACTATAGAAAAAATGACAAAACATCTGACCACAGCCATCAAACCTGCAATCCCAAATCCCAACGTTTTAAAGACAATTGAAGGCAACGCCAAGACTTGGGCCAAAAACACTTTAAAAACACTCAAAGAGCATTATGAGAAGACAGCGGAAGTTGAACTGGAGGCACTCTCGAAGCTCAGAGTTAAAGAATGGGAAGCTCCTTTTCAAATAGCCTCAAATTGGGCTAGAAAGAGCCTGGGAAAGAGATTAGCTGGTGACACACTAGAAAATGCAAAGCAGGTGGTCACAGACACATTGAGGCAGCTCACGGAAGAGGAAGAGGAGGGCGATGATTCCTCCAGCAGCACAGATCCGGAGTCAGCAGATGAATCACCAACACCGAGGGACAGGTCTCCTGTGCCTGTAGCACAGGGGGCGACGGCAACAGGTGAGGCAGAGCAGAGTGCACCCAGCACCCCCATCTTGTCCCAGTCCCAGAGGGAGGACCTCCCCCCTCCAGCACGAGGGGATGAGGACACGCCTGGCATCGCTGGGGCCACGCCCACTAACCCTCAACATCTTTCCCCACGTCCACAGAGGATACAGGACCGAACTGCCGGCCGCCGTTACACGGGAGGCTCCTTCTTCTCTCTCGTGCCGAGAAAACCAACAGGACCCAACCCTCTGACCCGCCCCAGAGTGGCCCCTCCCAGGACACAAAGTCCTGACAGCCAAAATGCGCTGTCCACCACCAGCTCCCCTGAGGAACTCTCCCAGGAGCTCACAGCTCCTGGGGACCGAGATTCGGGCAACACATCCCACACAAGCGGGAATATGGGCCCAGTGTCACTCACCCCTGGTGGAGGGAACAGACTCCAGACTGCAGTACAGACCCAACTGGGCCGCACACCTGGGGACGTCACCACGCCACAGGGAGCCGGACCCTGTCATCCCACCAGACACCTGACATCATCCAGAAAGGCACACGATTGGATCCTCTATATTAAAGAAAAATGCATCATAATTGGAGACTCGAATGTTAACAGATTTCCCGCATATAACGTCACAGGGCTGCAGGTCGACGGCTTCCCGGGAGCCAACCTCAGAAATGCTGAAGACATTCTGGAAAACACCAGGACCACAGGACCAGTGGAGAAAATCATCCTCGCCTTCGGCCTGAACAACAGAGCTCAGAAATCCAAAGAGACTGCAGTCAAACAGCTGCAGAGAACACTGAGAATGTGTAAGCTCAGGTTTCCTCTTGCACAGGTACTGGTCCCACAAATCAACTTCTCCCCCGGCCTCCCTCTGCAGGAAAAACGGCGGCTGACTCACCTGAACACCCACATTGCCGCCCTGGAGAACAACATCCCTACAGTGCAGGAGGAGGTATTCAGGACGGACCAGAACCACATCCATTGGACACCTCGAACAGCAAAGGTCATCTTTAATCATTGGTGTAGTCATCTTGGTTTAAACTAGAAGCCCCCACTAACCTACCTGTTAAGGAGGGGGACAAAATAGTTATCAATTTGGCCACAAATTTCAGATGCACCGCTAACCAACTTTCTCTCCTTAATAAAGGATTGAGTTTTATTCCCACTAAAGGCACTAATGAGGACATCAAATTACAAGCTAGATTTGACTTACAACAGTATCACAGGAGACTGAAATTAGCAGCCTATTACGAGGACTCACCTGAAACAACCGGATTAAGATTCATTCGCAAATCTAACTGGTCTCCCCCACAATCAGTAATCCCCCAAGAGATAGTTAAAATTATCAGGGCCGACACAAAGTACTTTCAAGAGTACTTCACTAATCACCAGACACCTCCAAATTTGACCCCTCAAGAACATCTTGCCCTATTGGAATTGACAAAAAACAAAAGATTAGTCATTAAACCAGCGGATAAAGGCAGCTCAATTGTAATTATGGACAGAGAACAGTACTTATGGGAGGGTTACAGACAATTGAACGATCCTAAATATTATGTCAAATTAGACAAACCTATCTATTTGGAAACAATACCTATGGTGAACAAAATCCTAAATTCTCTCTGTGTAAAGGGTTTCATAAATAAAAAACAAAAGCATTATCTGATGGGGGACAATGAACCCAGAGCCAGAATATTTTACATGTTGCCAAAAATCCACAAGGATGCGGCAAAGTGGAGCATACCACATATCATTCCTCCGGGGAGACCTATAGTTTCAGACTGCAGTAGTGAGACATATTATACAGCAGAATACTTGGACTACTTTCTCAATCCACTCTCAATTATACATCCAAGCTACATCAAAGATACGTATCACTTTGTAAACCTGGTGAAAGAACTAACTATTCCAGAAGATGCTATTCTATTTACCATCGACATCGACAGCTTGTACACAAATATAGATATTAAGGAGGGCATGCAAGCCATAAAAAATATCTTTCAAAGAAATCCCAACAAGCACAGGCCAGACAAGGAGCTATTGCAACTCCTAGAAATTAATCTCATGAGAAACGACTTTGTTTTCAATCAAGATATCTTTTTGCAGATCAAGGGAACAGCTATGGGTAAGAAATTCGCTCCAGCATACGCAAACATCTTCATGGCAGAGTGGGAAGAATCAGCCCTTAAGGCCTGCACACTGAGACCACTGCATTATTACAGGTTTCTAGACGACATCTGGGGAATATGGCAACATTCCAGAGAAGAATTTGACACATTTCTCAATACTCTACATAATCACAGAGAATCTATAAAAATTAAATCCACACATAGCCTCACAACAGTTGATTTTTTGGACACAACCACTTATAAAGGAGACAAATTCAAAGAAAAAAACACACTGGACGTTAAGGTCTTCTTTAAAGAAACAGACACACATGCTCTACTTTTCAAGACCAGTTTCCACCCCAAACATACATATGCAGGACTCATAAAGTCACAACTACTTAGATTTCATAGGATTTGCACCAGGTCTGAAGATTTCCACAAAGCGGTCAAAATCCTATTCACGGCTTTGTCCACCAGGGGGTACTCCAGGACCTTCTTCAGAAACTGTTACAGGACATTTCTGGAAACCAAACCTATCATGGTCACATGTAACATTCCGCTGATCACCAGGTTTTCACCATCCACCAGGGAGCTATCCAATAAATGTAAAAAAAACTTCCAGAGAATCACCACAGGGTCGAAGATTTTACAAAATCATAGCATTCTTCCTGCATACAGGAGAAATAAAAATTTAAAAGATCTCCTCGTGAGGGCCAAACTAGGATCTGCCTCGGTCCCTATACTTAATAAATCAGAGACATACTTTAAACACAAACAGTGGATACAGAACCAAAAGACTGAAGAAACTTTCCAAAATAAGACGAGGGGGAGTCTGAAAACCACAAATTGTGTTTATTTAATTTATTGTACAGCATGCAAGTCTCAATATGTGGGAGAAACGGGTAACTCAGTCTCCACCAGGTTTACCCAGCACAGATACAACATTCTCAGGAAGAAAAAGGCAGACACACACCTGGTGAAGCATTTCATAGCACATGGCTGGGACTCACTCAGGACCACTGTTATAGAAAGCAACACAGAGTGGAATGTGTCACAAAGGAGACACAAGGAGAGAGTCTGGATCGCCAGATTAGGCACCAGAACACCGGGGGGCCTCAATGAGTGCTGAGGGTTCCTGGGTTGGGCGGGTTATGTGACAGTGCATCGGCAAACCCATTGCTTTACGGCAGTGGGCTAGCCAAAACAAACGATTTCCCTAACCCTAACCCTAACCCTAACATATTGTGCACAACTTTCCTCTGCTCTCTATAACATAAGACAACAGGTGGCAGCTGCCCTCCCGAGGCCAGCGGAGGGACCGCTCCACAAGCTGAAACCCGGTGACTTCGTAGTGGTGAAAGATTTAAGGCGAAAGAACTGGAGAGCACAACGCTGGTTGGGCCCGTTCCAGATCCTCCTCATCACCCACACGGCAGTAAAGGTAGCTGAAAGAGCAACTTGGGTCCACGCGTCACACTGCAAAAAGGTTCCAGACCCAGGAGAAGCTTCAGGTGAGCAGACACCTGCATCAAGTGTCAGCCAATCGGCTGAACCAACATCGCAGGAGGACAAGCAGTGATTCACGGACGGGATCACAACGGGCAGTGGCCGACAGACACTTGCGTGATCTGTGCTAACTGTCTACAACTCATCTTATGCCACGAGGGAAAAGAGGAGGACAACAACCCGCTACCCATCACAACCTCAACGTGTTCCTGAGAAGTAGGGCTCGTAACGGAGCACACCCAAGGCCGTCATCAAGAAGCAGTGTTGGGAGCAGGGATTTTTTTTTGATTTGTTTTATGTTTCTTTCATGATTTAGCTAGGAACAGACTCCTCAAGACAGAGGCATAATAATCCTCTGGGGTCTGATGAGACAAAGGCAGTCGACCCTTTGTCTCTAGTCAGTATTTTTACATTTTTACTATGTTTAATTGTGGTTATGTTGTAACCAAAAGAGTGGATTGTAATGGTAAAAATGTTTTAACATGTCCTCCTCATATTCTCTGTGTGATATGTTGCTGTTAGAAAATTCATTTTCACAGGCGTCTGGATGTCTGGACAAATTGACATATTTGTTCTGGTACAGAGGTCACCTTTCTATCTTATTCTATCTTTCTACTGACGTGGTCTTTCTGTAATCAACTGCTTCTTGTTAGACTAAACATGTCTGCCTCTGTCTCCTGTGTGTTATCTGCTCCTCAGGGCCTGAGTATAAATACCTTGTTTTGGTTCTGCGTCTTTAGAGCATATTCACAGTTCACTGCAATACGTGGTGGTGTTTTTGTGTTCTCTGTTTGCAAACATTAAATTGACTTTTTGAAACTTTGATCAGTCATCAAGACTCTGTTTTATGTTAAGCATTTTGGATAAAACCAACTTCACTCCTGAACTTGTCAAGGAAATATTCCACAACAAGAGAGAGGAGAGAGAGAAGGAAGAGAAGGAAGAGAAGGAAGAGAAGAGAGAGAAGGAAGAGAGAGAAGAGAAGGAAGAGAGAGACTCTCTACAGCCTCTGTCGCAGTCAGGAGGCGTTCGTGCTGCAGCAGACGGAGGAGAAGAACGTGACGAGCAGCGCTCTGCTCTGCATCGCCGAGGTGGTTGGAGCGCTGATGGCCCTCGCCATCCCTCAGCTACCGAGGTATATAAATATAACACAACATAATATGTACCTCTGAACGTTATTGATAGTAACTCCTCTGTTCTGTCCCCAGGTTCTCCCTCGCCACCCGGCTGCCCCCCAGGGTCCTGCTGCCCACCCTCACCAGGTGCTGGACAGGAAGGTAGAGATGAACTGCTTCCTGTAGTTCTCTACACTCGTAAACAAAGAACGTCAAAGAAGCTGAAGGATAGAAGTCAACTACTTCTCCCAGAATGCATTTCACTAAAAACATAACATATCTGAATCTGTCACGAACATAAAGCATAATAATCACAGATCGGCGGTAGGAACATGTATCACATGTGGACTTAAATAAAAGTATATTGGGGCCATGCTCTAAACCTGCATGCAGTGTCTGACGGTCGCAGAACCGAATGGCAGCATCAACCAGAGTCCTCGCGCCGTCCGACGGTCGCGGACGGTCTCGGCCGCGCAGGCCGGAGTCCCGCCGGCACCCCGACGCGCATATTGCGAGGGCCCGCCCATCGCTGCTCGCAGCTTTAATTAGGGCCCGAGCACCGACGTAGTCGGAAGCGGAGGACCTATTGTATTTCTAATGTTTATTATTAGGGCCCGAGCACCGACGTAGTCGGAAGCGGAGGACCTATTGTATTTCTAATGATTATTATTAGGGCCCGAGCACCGACGTAGTCGAGGCGGAGGACCTATTGTATTTCTAATGTTTATTATTATTATTCTTATTTACCAGTTTCGTCGCAAAAAGGAGGTGCTTGGGATACTGTGAATTTTGTGAAATTTGGCACGCAAGCCAGAATTTGCGAAAATTGCAGTCTGATTGGGGTGTCCAGCTGCAGGTATGAAATATTGGCTCGCTAGCGCCCCCTATTGAGTAGCCCCAACATCAGGTTTCACCCTAGCTGTATGAAATTTGGTAGGTATGTGGAATGTGATGAGACGCACAAAAAATCCTCATGGAAGTTTTCTCTAAACCAAACAGGAAGTCGGCCATTTTTACTTTTATGACGTATTTTTGACCGTTTCAAGGCGTCATACTTTAACGAACTCCTCCCAGAGATTTGACCCGATTGACTTCAGATTCGGCTAGTCTGCTCTTGAGACCTTGGCAGTGAAAAGTTACTCAAAGATCAAAAAGTTATCGAACTATGTGGCCGTGGCGTGGCGTCAAAGAAACACCATTCGCCACGAAACAGGAAGTTGTTGTAACTCGGCCGTACATTGTCTAATCTGCTCCAAATCTCTCATATGTCATAGCATCCCGACTCGGAACACATCTATATGATAATTTAGAATCATAGTGATAGCGCCACCTAGTGGCAACCGGAAGTTGTACGCTGTGTACTTTGACATCCTGCTCCTCACAGATTAATCAGATCCCTCTCAAATGTTGTCAAACAAGCCTTAAGACCTTGATAATGCTTCATTGTGAAGATTGTAAGAAGTTACTGAAGGGCGGCGACGTGGCGGCTCGGCGAATTTCGATCCTTCGCCATGAACGAATAAACTGATGTATCTCGACTCCACATCATCAGATCTTTACCACATTTCACATGCTTGATTAGACTCCAGGCCTGAAGACATCCGCAGGCCAATTTTGAATCATAGTCATAGCGCCACCTACTGGTAACAGGAAGTTAAAGTCTTTATACTTTGGCTTGTTTCTCTTAGTAGGTAAATCAAATCAATATCAAATTTGTTCCACACAAATAGAAGAAGTTCATAATGCCAGATCATGAAGCTTTTGATGTTTCGTCGAACGCCGTTGCCGTGGCGATGCAGTCTTCGCCGTTAACAACGAAGGTCATTTTGAGAGGCTAAAAATGCTCGAAACATAAGCAAACTTGGCAAGTAGATTACAAGGCCAAAATGTAGTTATAGAATATGATTTTATTGGTTCACAGTGGCAAATCGGCTCAATAGCGCCCCCTACAAAATGTTGACGAAGCAGCCCTCGCAGTATGTTTGACCTAGATGTATGAAATGTGGTAGGAACATGTATCACATATGGACTTCAATAAAAGTCTCTTGGGGCCATGCTCTAAACCCAACCGGAAGTCAGCCATTTTGCATTTCTTATGAATTTCTAGTGTCGTTTTTGTCATTTCCTGGCGCTGCACTTTAACGAACTCCTCCTAGGGAATTAATCAGATCAACTTCAAATTTGGTCGGTACAGTGTAAAGACCTTTGTGATGAAAAGTTACTCAAAGCTTGTTGTTTCGTGAAAAGCTGTTGCCGTGGCGACGCATTCTTCACCATGAAATATTAAGGTGTTTTGAGGGGCTAAAAATGGTCGAAACATAAGCATACTTGGCAAGCAGATTACAAGGCCGAAATGTAGTTATAGAATATGATTTCATTGGTTCAGAGTGGCAAATCGGCTCAATAGCGCCCCCTACAAAATTTCAACGAAGCAGCCCTCGCAGTACGTTTCACCTAGATGTATGAAATTAGGTAGGAACATGTATCACATATGGACTTAAATAAAAGTATATTGGGGCCATGCTCTGAACCTGCATGCAGTGTCTGACGGTCACAGAACCGAACGGCAGCATCAACCAGAGTCCTCGCACCGTCCGACGGTCGCGGACGTTCTCGGCCGCGCAGGCCGGAGTCCCGCCGGCACCCCGACGCGCATATTGCGAGGGCCCGCTCATCGCTGCTCGCAGCTTTAATTAGGGCCCGAGCACCGACGTAGTCGGAAGCGGAGGACCTATTGTATTTCTAATGTTTATTATTATTAGGGCCCGAGCACCGACGTAGTCGGAAGCGGAGGACCTATTGTATTTCTAATGTTTATTATTCTTTTTCTTCTTAGTGTTTCGTCGCAAAAAGGAGGTGCTTGGGATATTGGGAATTTTGTGACATTTGGCACGTAAGCCAGAATTTGCGAAAATTGCAGTCTGATTGGGGTGTCCAGCTGCGGTATGAAATATTGGCTCGCTAGCGCCCCCTATTGAGTAGCCCCAACATCGGGTTTCACCTAGCTGTATGAAATTTGGTAGGTTTGTGGAACGTGATGAGACGCACAAAAAATCCTCTTGGAAGTTTTCTCTAAACCAAACAGGAAGTCGGCCATTTTTACGTTTATGACGTTTTTTGACCGTTTCAAGGCGTCATACTTTAACCAACTCCTCCCAGAGATTTGACCCGATTGATTTCAGATTGGGCTAGTATGCTCTTGAGACCTTGGCAGTGAAAAGTTACTCAAAGATCAAAAAGTTATCGAACTATGTGGCCGTGGCGTGGCGTCAAAGAAACACCATTCGCCACGAAACAGGAAGTTGTTGTAACTCGGCCGTACATTGTCGAATCTGCTCCAAATCTCTCATATGTCATAACATCCCGACTCGGAACACATCTATATGATAATTTAGAATCACAGTGATAGCGCCACCTAGTGGCAACCGGAAGTTATACGCTGTGTACTGTGACATCCTGCTCCTCACAGATTAATCAGATCCCTCTCAAATGTTGTCAGAAAAGCCTTAAGACCTTGATAATGCTTCATTGTGAAGATTGTAAGACGTTACTGAAGGGCGGCGACGTGGCGGCTCGGCGAATTTCGATCCTTCGCCATGAACGAATAAACTGATGTAACTCGACTCCACATCATCAGATCTTTACCAGATTTCACATGCTTGATTAGACTCCAGGCCTGAAGACATCCGCAGGCCAATTTTGAATCATAGTCATAGCGCCACCTACTGGTAACAGGAAGTTAAAGTCTTTATACTTTGGCTTGTTTCTCTTAGTAGGTAAATCAAATCAATATCAAATTTGTTCCACACAAATAGAAAAAGTTCATAATGCCAGATCATGAAGCTTTTGATGTTTCGTCGAACGCCGTTGCCGTGGCGATGCAGTCTTCGCCGTTAACAACGAAGGTCATTTTGAGAGGCTAAAAATGCTCGAAACATAAGCATACTTGGCAAGCAGATTACAAGCCCGAAATGTAGTTATAGAATATGATTTTATTGGTTCAGAGTGGCAAATCGGCTCAATAGCGCCCCCTATTGAGTAGCCCCAACATCGGGTTTCACCTAGCTGTATGAAATTTGGTAGGTTTGTGGAACGTGATGAGACGCACAAAAAATCCTCTTGGAAGTTTTCTCTAAACCAAACAGGAAGTCGGCCATTTTTACGTTTATGATGTATTTTGACCGTTTCAAGGCGTCATACTTTAACGAACTCCTCCCAGAGATTTGACCCGATTGACTTCAGATTCGGCTAGTCTGCTCTTGAGACCTTGGCAGTGAAAAGTTACTCAAAGATCAAAAAGTTATCGAACTATGTGGCCGTGGCGTGGCGTCAAAAAAACACCATTCGCCGCGAAACAGGAAGTTGTTGTAACTCGGCCGTACATTGTCGAATCTGCTCCAAATTTCTCATATGTCATAACATCCCGACTCGGAACACATCTATATGATAATTTAGAATCATAGTGATAGCGCCACCTAGTGGCAACCGGAAGTTGTACGCTGTGTACTTTGACATCCTGCTCCTCACAGATTAATCAGATCCCTCTCAAATGTTGTCAGAAAAGCCTTAAGACCTTGATAATGCTTCATTGTGAAGATTGTAAGAAGTTACTGAAGGGCGGCGACGTGGCGGCTCGGCGAATTTCGATCCTTCGCCATGAACGAATAAACTGATGTAACTCGACTCCACATCATCAGATCTTTACCAGATTTCACATGCTTGATTAGACTCCAGGCCTGAAGACATCCGCAGGCCAATTTTGAATCATAGTCATAGCGCCACCTACTGGTAACAGGAAGTTAAAGTCTTTATACTTTGGCTTGTTTCTCTTAGTAGGTAAATCAAATCAATATCAAATTTGTTCCACACAAATACAAGACGTTCATAATGCCAGATCATGAAGCTTTTGATGTTTCGTCGAACGCCGTTGCCGTGGCGATGCAGTCTTCGCCGTTAACAACGAAGGTCATTTTGAGAGGCTAAAAATGCTCGAAACATAAGCAAACTTGGCAAGCAGATTACAAGGCCGAAATGTAGTTATAGAATATGATTTTATTGGTTCAGAGTGGCAAATCGGCTCAATAGCGCCCCCTACAAAATTTCAACGAAGCAGCCCTGGCAGTACGTTTGACCTACATGTATGAAATGTGGTAGGAACATGTATCACATATGGACTTCAATAAAAGTCTCTTGGGGCCATGCTCTAAACCCAACCGGAAGTCAGCCATTTTGAATTTCTTATGAATTTCTAGTGTCGTTTTTGTCATTTCCAGGCGCTGCACTTTAACGAACTGCTCCTAGGGAATTAATCAGATCAACTTCAAATTTGGTCGCTACAGTCTAAAGACCTTTGTGATGAAAAGTTACTCAAAGCTTGTTGTTTCGTGAAAAGCTGTTGCCGTGGCGACGCATTCTTCACCATGAAATATTAAGGTGTTTTGAGGGGCTAAAAATGCTCAAAACATAAGCATACTTGGCAAGCAGATTACAAGCCCGAAATGTAGTTATAGAATATGATTTTATTGGTTCAGAGTGGCAAATTGGCTCAATAGCGCCCCCTACAAAATTTCAACGAAGCAGCCCTCGCAGTACGTTTCACCTAGATGTATGAAATTTGGTAGGAACATGTATCACATGTGGACTTAAATAAAAGTATATTGGGGCCATGCTCTAAACCTGCATGCAGTGTCTGACGGTCACAGAACCGAATGGCAGCATCAGCCAGAGTCCTCGCACCGTCCGACGGTCGCGGTCGTTCTCGGCCGCGCAGGCCGGAGTCCCGCCGGCACCCCGACGCGCATATTGCGAGGGCCCGCCCATCGCTGCTCGCAGCTTTAATTCTTCTTCTTATTATTATTTTACAAGTTTCATGGCAAAAAGGAGGTGCTTGGGATATTGGGAATGTTGTGAAATTTGGCACGCAAGCCAGAATTTGCGAAAATTGCAGTCTGATTGGGGTGTCCAGCTGCGGTATGAAATATTGGCTCGCTAGCGCCCCCTATTGAGTAGCCCCAACATCAGGTTTCACCCAGCTGTATGAAATTTGGTGGGTATGTGGAACGTGATGAGACGCACAAAAAATCCTCTTGGAAGTTTTCTCTAAACCAAACAGGAAGTCGGCCATTTTTACGTTTATGACGTTTTTTGACCGTTTCAAGGCGTCATACTTTAACGAACTCCTCCCAGAGATTTGACCCGATTGACTTCAGATTCGGCTAGTCTGTTCTTGAGACCTTGGCAGTGAAAAGTTGCTCAAAGATCAAAAAGTTATCGAACTATGTGGCCGTGGCGTGGCGTCAAAGAAACACCATTCGCCACGAAACAGGAAGTTGTTGTAACTCGGCCGTACATTGTCGAATCTGCTCCAAATCTCTCGTATGTCATAACATCCTGACCCGGAACACATCTATATGATAATTTAGAATCATAGTGATAGCGCCACCTAGTGGCAACCGGAAGTTGTACGCTGTGTACTTTGACATCCTGCTCCTCACAGATTAATCAGATCCCTCTCAAATGTTGTCAAACAAGCCTTAACACCTTGATAATGCTTCATTGTGAAGATTGTAAGAAGTTACTGAAGGGCGGCGACGTGGCGGCTCGGCGAATTTCGATCCTTCGCCATGAACGAATAAACTGATGTATCTCGACTCCACATCATCAGATCTTTACCAGATTTCACATGCTTGATTAGACTCCAGGCCTGAAGACATCCGCAGGCCAATTTTGAATCATAGTCATAGCGCCACCTACTGGTAACAGGAAGTTAAAGTCTTTATACTTTGGCTTGTTTCTCTTAGTAGGTAAATCAAATCAATATCAAATTTGTTCCACACAAATACAAGAAGTTCATAATGCCAGATCATGAAGCTTTTGATGTTTCGTCGAACGCCGTTGCCGTGGCGATGCAGTCTTCGCCGTTAACAACGAAGGTCATTTTGAGAGGCTAAAAATGCTCGAAACATAAGCAAACTTGGCAAGTAGATTACAAGGCCAAAATGTAGTTATAGAATATGATTTTATTGGTTCAGAGTGGCAAATCGGCTCAATAGCGCCCCCTACAAAATTTCGACGAAGCAGCCCTCGCAGTATGTTTGACCTAGATGTATGAAATGTGGTAGGAACATGTATCACATATGGACTTCAATAAAAGTCTCTTGGGGCCATGCTCTAAACCCAACCGGAAGTCAGCCATTTTGCATTTCTTATGAATTTCTAGTGTCGTTTTTGTCATTTCCTGGCGCTGCACTTTAACGAACTCCTCCTAGGGAATTAATCAGATCAACTTCAAATTTGGTCGGTACAGTCTAAAGACCTTTGTGATGAAAAGTTACGCAAAGCTTGTTGTTTCGTGAAAAGCTATTGCCGTGGCGACGCATTCTTCACCGTGAAATATTAAGGTGTTTTGAGGGGCTAAAAATGCTCGAAACATAAGCAAACTTGGCAAGCAGATTACAAGGCCGAAATGTAGTTATAGAATATGATTTCATTGGTTCAGAGTGGCAAATCGGCTCAATAGCGCCCCCTACAAAATTTCAACGAAGCAGCCCTCGCAGTACGTTTCACCTAGATGTATGAAATTTGGTAGGAACATGTATCGCGTGTGGACTTAAATAAAAGTATATTGGGGCCATGCTCTAAACCTGCATGCGGTGTCTGACGGTCACAGAACCGAACGGCAGCATCAACCAGAGTCCTCGCGCCGTCCGACGGTCGCGGACGTTCTCGGCCGCGCAGGCCGGAGTCCCGCCGGCACCCCGACGCGCATATTGCGAGGGCCCGCCCATCGCTGCTCGCAGCTTTAATTCTTATTCTTATTTTACAAGTTTCATGGCAAAAAGGAGGTGCTTGGGATATTGGGAATGTTGTGAAATTTGGCACGCAAGCCAGAATTTGCGAAAATTGCAATCTGATTGGGGTGTTCAGCTGCGGTATGAAATATTGGCTCGCTAGCGCCCCCTATTGAGTAGCCCCAACATCAGGTTTCACCCAGCTGTATGAAATTCGGTAGGTATGTGGAACGTGATGAGACGCACAAAACATCCTCTTGGAAGTTTTCTCTAAACCAAACAGGAAGTCGGCCATTTTTACGTTTATGACGGTTTTTGACCGTTTCAAGGCGTATTACTTTAACGAACTCCTCCCAGAGATTTGACCCGATTGACTTCAGATTTGGCTAGTCTGCTCTTGAGACCTTGGCAGTGAAAAGTTACTCAAAGATCAAAAAGTTATCGAACTATGTGGCCGTGGCGTGGCGTCAAAAAAACACCATTCGCCACGAAACAGGAAGTTGTTGTAACTCGGCCGTACATTGTCTAATCTGCTCCAAATTTCTCATATGTCATAACATCCCGACTCGGAACACATCTATATGATAATTTAGAATCACACTGATAGCGCCACCTAGTGGCAACCGGAAGTTGTACGCTGTGTACTTTGACATCCTGCTCCTCACAGATTAATCAGATCCCTCTCAAATGTTGTCAAACAAGCCTTAAGACCTTGATAATGCTTCATTGTGAAGATTGTAAGAAGTTACTGAAGGGCGGCGACGTGGCGGCTCGGCGAATTTCGATCCTTCGCCATGAACGAATAAACTGATGTATCTCGACTCCACATCATCAGATCTTTACCAGATTTCACATGCTTGATTAGACTCCAGGCCTGAAGACATCTGCAGGCCAATTTTGAATCATAGTCATAGCGCCACCTACTGGTAACAGGAAGTTAAAGTCTTTATACTTTGGCTTGTTTCTGTCAGTAGGTAAATCAAATCAATATCAAATTTGTTCCACACAAATACAAGAAGTTCATAATGCCAGATCATGAAGCTTTTGATGTTTCGTCGAACGCCGTTGCCGTGGCGATGCAGTCTTCGGCGTTAACAACGGAGGTCATTTTGAGAGGCTAAAAATGCTCGAAACATAAGCAAACTTGGCAAGTAGATTACAAGGCCGAAATGTAGTTATAGAATATGATTTTATTGGTTCAGAGTGGCAAATCGGCTCAATAGCGCCCCCTACAAAATTCCGACGAAGCAGCCCTCGCAGTATGTTTGACCTAGATGTATGAAATGTGGTAGGAACATGTATCACATATGGACTTCAATAAAAGTCTCTTGGGGCCATGCTCTAAACCCAACCGGAAGTCAGCCATTTTGCATTTCTTATGAATTTCTAGTGTCGTTATTGTCATTTCCAGGCGCTGCACTTTAACGAACTCCTCCTAGGGAATTAATCAGATCAACTTCAAATTTGGTCGGTACAGTCTAAAGACCTTTGTGATGAAAAGTTACTCAAAGCTTGTTGTTTCGTGAAAAGCTGTTGCCGTGGCGACGGAATTTCGATCCTTCGCCATGAACGAATAAACTGATGTAACTCGACTCCACATCATCAGATCTTTACCAGATTTCACGTGTTTGATTAGACTCCAGGCCTGAAGACATCTGTAGGCCAATTTTGAATCATAGTCATAGCGCCACCTACTGGTAACAGGAAGTTAAAGTCTTGATACTATGGCTTGTTTCTCTTAGTAGGTAAATCAAATCAATATCAAATTTGTTCCACACAAATACAAGAAGTTCATAATGCCAGATCATGAAGCTTTTGATGTTTCATCGAACGCCGTTGCCGTGGCGATGCAGTCTTCGCCGTTAACAACGAAGGTCATTTTGAGAGGCTAAAAATGCTCGAAACATAAGCAAACTTGGCAAGTAGATTACAAGGCCGAAATGTAGTTATAGAATATGATTTTATTGGTTCAGAGTGGCAAATCGGCTCAATAGCGCCCCCTACAAAATTTCGACGAAGCAGCCCTCGCAGTACGTTTGACCTAGATGTATGAAATGTGGTAGGAACATGTATTACATATGGACTTAAATAAAAGTCTCGTGGCACCATGCTCTAAACCCAACCGGAAGTCAGCCATTTTGCATTTCTTATGAATTTCTAGTGTCGTTTTTGTCATTTCCAGGCGCTGCACTTTAACGAACTCCTCCTAGGGAATTAATCAGATCAACTTCAAATTTGGTCGGTACAGTCTAAAGACCTTTGTGATGAAAAGTTACTCAAACCTTGTTGTTTCGTGAAAAGCTGTTGCCGTGGCGACGCATTCTTCACCATGAAATATTAAGGTGTTTTGAGGGGCTAAACATGCTCAAAACATAAGCAAACTTGGCATACACATTTAAAGCCCAAAATGTAGTTATATAATATGCTTTTATAGGTTCAGAGTGGCAAATCGGCTCAACAGCGCCCCCTACAAAATTTCAACGAAGCAGCCCTCGCAGTACGTTTCACCTAGATGTATGAAATTTGGTAGGAACATGTATCACATGTGGACTTAAATAAAAGTATATTGGGGCCATGCTCTAAACCTGCATGCAGTGTCTGACGGTCACAGAACCGAACGGCAGCATCAACCAGAGTCCTCGCGCCGTCCGACGGTCGCGGACGTTCTCGGCCGCGCAGGCCGGAGTCCCGCCGGCACCCCGACGCGCATATTGCGAGGGCCCGCCCATCGCTGCTCGCAGCTTTAATTCTTATTCTTATTTTACAAGTTTCATGGCAAAAAGGAGGTGCTTGGGATATTGGGAATGTTGTGAAATTTGGCACGCAAGCCAGAATTTGCGAAAATTGCAGTCTGATTGGGGTGTCCAGCTGCGGTATGAAATATTGGCTCGCTAGCGCCCCCTATTGAGTAGCCCCAACATCAGGTTTCACCCAGCTGTATGAAATTTGGTAGGTATGTGGAACGTGATGAGACGCACAAAAAATCCTCTTGGAAGTTTTCTCTAAACCAAACAGGAAGTCGGCCATTTTTACGTTTATGACGTATTTTGACCGTTTCAAGGCGTCATACTTTAACGAACTCCTCCCAGAGATTTGACCCGATTGACTTCAGATTCGGTCAGTATGCTCTTGAGACCTTGGCAGTGAAAAGTTACTCAAAGATCAAAAAGTTATCGAACTATGTGGCCGTGGCGTGGCGTCAAAAAATCACCATTCGCCGCGAAACAGGAAGTTGTTGTAACTCGGCCGTACATTGTCGAATCTGCTCCAAATCTCTCATATGTCATAACATCCCGACTCGGAACACATCTATATGATAATTTAGAATCACAGTGATAGCGCCACCTAGTGGCAACCGGAAGTTGTACGCTGTGTACTTTGACATCCTGCTCCTCACAGATTAATCAGATCCCTCTCAAATGTTGTCAAACAAGCCTTAAGACCTTGATAATGCTTCATTGTGAAGATTGTAAGAAGTTACTGAAGGGCGGCGACGTGGCGGCTCGGCGAATTTCGATCCTTCGCCATGAACGAATAAACTGATGTATCTCGACTCCACATCATCAGATCTTTACCAGATTTCACATGCTTGATTAGACTCCAGGCCTTAAGACATCTGCAGGCCAATTTTGAATCATAGTCATAGCGCCACCTACTGGTAACAGGAAGTTAAAGTCTTTATACTTTGGCTTGTTTCTCTTAGTAGGTAAATCAAATCAATATCAAATTTGTTGCACACAAATACAAGAAGTTCATAATGCCAGATCATGAAGCTTTTGATGTTTCGTCTAACGCCGTTGCCGTGGCGATGCAGTCTTCGCCGTTAACAACGAAGGTCATTTTGAGAGGCTAAAAATGCTCGAAACATAAGCAAACTTGGCAAGCAGATTACAAGGCCGAAATGTAGTTATAGATTATGATTTTATTGGTTCAGAGTGGCAAATCGGCTCAATAGCGCCCCCTACAAAATTTCGACGAAGCAGCCCTCGCAGTATGTTTGACCTAGATGTATGACATTTGGTAGGAACATGTATCACATATGGACTTCAATAAAAGTCTCTTGGGGCCATGCTCTAAACCCAACCGGAAGTCAGCCATTTTGAATTTCTTATGAATTTCTAGTGTCGGTTTTGTCATTTCCAGGCGCTGCACTTTAACGAACTCCTCCTAGGGAATTAATCAGATCAACTTCAAATTTGGTCGGTACAGTCTAAAGACCTTTGTGATGAAAAGTTACTCAAAGCTTGTTGTTTCGTGAAAAGCTGTTGCCGTGGCGACGCATTCTTCACCATGAAATATTAAGGTGTTTTGAGGGGCTAAAAATGCTCGAAACATAAGCAAACTTGGCAAGTAGATTACAAGGCCGAAATGTAGTTATAGAATATGATTTCATTGGTTCAGAGTGGCAAATCGGCTCAATAGCGCCCCCTACAAAATTTCAACGAAGCAGCCCTCGCAGTACGTTTCACCTAGATGTATGAAATGTGGTAGGAACATGTATCACATGTGGACTTAACCTTCCTCCTGTGTTAGCTTTCTGTTACCATCTCTTATGTTAACGGGTCGGTTTTGACCCGTGTCTTAAATCAGCTGTAAAATACACTAAAAACAATTATCTATCATCCAATTTGTTTCTCATCTCTTGGTTACCTTGTTAGGCTTCCTTATCCATGAAAATATTGGTTTTAATATTTTTGGTGTGGGCCTCTGGGCCTTTTCTTTGTCAGTATACCCCTCGATTTCAATTAAAAAAATGGTGAAATGAACCTCAAGAGAATCATATAAATAAATAAAGGGTTGTTGTGTTACCTGACTATTATTGAGGGGTATTAGAACACATCTCTTAAATAAATTTGTTTTATTTATTTTTTAATTTTAATATTATTAACTATAGTAACATCTATGGTGTTAGGGTCGGCACCGACCCGTTTTAGGTTTTAAATGCATAAAAGAACCACATAAATTGGTTTATTTGCATCAAGGCTTTATGACTTTGTCAGGAACCTCTATTTCAACAAAATAAAACAAAAACATTTTGTTTCACTAAATTATAAAATGCTCTGGTTGAAATTATGACCTTTGTGTTGTTAGGGTCGGTTTCGACCCGGTTATAAAAATTTTCACCAAAAATATGATCCAGAGCTTGTCTCACTGAAAATCTTCTTTCCATTTTTGCATGCTGCAAATTGGAAATGTGCACTCTGTAAGTCACCAACTCTATACTGAATTGACCTCACATGTCTGGACATGCCCGTCTTTGTTTTGTTTTTGTGCAGGTATACTGGATAACAATGCAAAATGAGAATCCCCTAAAGCTCACATGATTGGGAGAGGAGCTGGCTGTCACTGTGTTGGCTGACAGTGCACTTATGATTTCAGTTTTGGCTCTAATTAGGGCCCGAGCACCGACGTAGTCGGAAGCGGAGGACCTATTGTATTTCTAATTAGGGCCCGAGCACCGACGTAGTCGGAAGCGGAGGACCTATTGTATTTCTAATGATTATTATTCTTCTTCTTATTAGGGCCCGAGCACCGACGTAGTCGGAAGCGGAGGACCTATTGTATTTCTAATTAGGGCCCGAGCACCGACGTAGTCGGAAGCGGAGGACCTATTGTATTTCTAATGTTTATTAGGGCCCGAGCACCGACGTAGTCGGAAGCGGAGGACCTATTGTATTTCTAATGATTATTAGGGCCCGAGCACCGACGTAGTCGAGGCGGAGGACCTATTGTATTTCTAATGTTTATTATTATTATTCTTATTTTACCAGTTTCGTCGCAAAAAGGAGGTGCTTGGGATACTGTGAATTTTGTGAAATTTGGCACGCAAGCCAGAATTTGCGAAAATTGCAGTCTGATTGGGGTGTCCAGCTGCAGTATGAAATATTGGCTCGCTAGCGCCCCCTATTGAGTAGCCCCAACATCAGGTTTCACCCAGCTGTATGAAATTTGGTAGGTATGTGGAATGTGATGAGACGCACAAAAAATCCTCATGGAAGTTTTCTCTAAACCAAACAGGAAGTCGGCCATTTTTACTTTTATGACGTTTTTTGACCGTTTCAAGGCGTCATACTTTAACGAACTCCTCCCAGAGATTTGACCCGATTGACTTCAGATTCGGCTAGTCTGCTCTTGAGACCTTGGCAGTGAAAAGTTACTCAAAGATCAAAAAGTTATCGAACTATGTGGCCGTGGCGTGGCGTCAAAGAAACACCATTCGCCACGAAACAGGAAGTTGTTGTAACTCGGCCGTACATTGTCTAATCTGCTCCAAATCTCTCATATGTCATAGCATCCCGACTCGGAACACATCTATATGATAATTTAGAATCATAGTGATAGCGCCACCTAGTGGCAACCGGAAGTTGTACGCTGTGTACTTTGACATCCTGCTCCTCACAGATTAATCAGATCCCTCTCAAATGTTGTCAAACAAGCCTTAAGACCTTGATAATGCTTCATTGTGAAGATTGTAAGAAGTTACTGAAGGGCGGCGACGTGGCGGCTCGGCGAATTTCGATCCTTCGCCATGAACGAATAAACTGATGTATCTCGACTCCACATCATCAGATCTTTACCACATTTCACATGCTTGATTAGACTCCAGGCCTGAAGACATCCGCAGGCCAATTTTGAATCATAGTCATAGCGCCACCTACTGGTAACAGGAAGTTAAAGTCTTTATACTTTGGCTTGTTTCTCTTAGTAGGTAAATCAAATCAATATCAAATTTGTTCCACACAAATAGAAGAAGTTCATAATGCCAGATCATGAAGCTTTTGATGTTTCGTCGAACGCCGTTGCCGTGGCGATGCAGTCTTCGCCGTTAACAACGAAGGTCATTTTGAGAGGCTAAAAATGCTCGAAACATAAGCAAACTTGGCAAGTAGATTACAAGGCCAAAATGTAGTTATAGAATATGATTTTATTGGTTCACAGTGGCAAATCGGCTCAATAGCGCCCCCTACAAAATGTTGACGAAGCAGCCCTCGCAGTATGTTTGACCTAGATGTATGAAATGTGGTAGGAACATGTATCACATATGGACTTCAATAAAAGTCTCTTGGGGCCATGCTCTAAACCCAACCGGAAGTCAGCCATTTTGCATTTCTTATGAATTTCTAGTGTCGTTTTTGTCATTTCCTGGCGCTGCACTTTAACGAACTCCTCCTAGGGAATTAATCAGATCAACTTCAAATTTGGTCGGTACAGTGTAAAGACCTTTGTGATGAAAAGTTACTCAAAGCTTGTTGTTTCGTGAAAAGCTGTTGCCGTGGCGACGCATTCTTCACCATGAAATATTAAGGTGTTTTGAGGGGCTAAAAATGGTCGAAACATAAGCATACTTGGCAAGCAGATTACAAGGCCGAAATGTAGTTATAGAATATGATTTCATTGGTTCAGAGTGGCAAATCGGCTCAATAGCGCCCCCTACAAAATTTCAACGAAGCAGCCCTCGCAGTACGTTTCACCTAGATGTATGAAATTAGGTAGGAACATGTATCACATATGGACTTAAATAAAAGTATATTGGGGCCATGCTCTGAACCTGCATGCAGTGTCTGACGGTCACAGAACCGAACGGCAGCATCAACCAGAGTCCTCGCACCGTCCGACGGTCGCGGACGTTCTCGGCCGCGCAGGCCGGAGTCCCGCCGGCACCCCGACGCGCATATTGCGAGGGCCCGCTCATCGCTGCTCGCAGCTTTAATTCTTCTGATTATTTTTAGTGTTTCGTCGCAAAAAGGAGGTGCTTGGGATATTGGGAATGTTGTGAAATTTGGCACGCAAGCCAGAATTTGCGAAAATTGCAGTCTGATTGGGGTGTCCAGCTGCGGTATGAAATATTGGCTCGCTAGCGCCCCCTATTGAGTAGCCCCAACATCGGGTTTCACCTAGCTGTATGAAATTTGGTAGGTTTGTGGAACGTGATGAGACGCACAAAAAATCCTCTTGGAAGTTTTCTCTAAACCAAACAGGAAGTCGGCCATTTTTACGTTTATGACGTTTTTTGACCGTTTCAAGGCGTCATACTTTGACGAACTCCTCCCAGAGATTTGACCCGATTGACTTCAGATTCGGCTAGTCTGCTCTTGAGACCTTGGCAGTGAAAAGTTACTCAAAGATCAAAAAGTTATCGAACTATGTGGCCGTGGCGTGGCGTCAAAGAAACACCATTCGCCACGAAACAGGAAGTTGTTGTAACTCGGCCGTACATTGTCGAATCTGCTCCAAATCTCTCATATGTCATAACATCCCGACTCGGAACACATCTATATGATAATTTAGAATCACAGTGATAGCGCCACCTAGTGGCAACCGGAAGTTGTACGCTGTGTACTTTGACATCCTGCTCCTCACAGATTAATCAGATCCCTCTCAAATGTTGTCAGAAAAGCCTTAAGACCTTGATAATGCTTCATTGTGAAGATTGTAAGAAGTTACTGAAGGGCGGCGACGTGGCGGCTTGGCGAATTTCGATCCTTCGCCATGAACGAATAAACTGATGTATCTCGACTCCACATCATCAGATCTTTACCAGATTTCACGTGCTTGATTAGACTCCAGGCCTGAAGACATCCGCAGGCCAATTTTGAATCATAGTCATAGCGCCACCTACTGGTAACAGGAAGTTAAAGTCTTTATACTTTGGCTTGTTTCTCTTAGTAGGTAAATCAAATCAATATCAAATTTGTTCCACACAAATACAAGAAGTTCATAATGCCAGATCATGAAGCTTTTGATGTTTCGTCGAACGCTGTTGCCGTGGCGATGCAGTCTTCGCCGTTAACAACGAAGGTCATTTTGAGAGGCTAAAAATGCTCGAAACATAAGCAAACGTGGCAAGTACATTACAAGGCCGAAATGTAGTTATAGAATATGATTTTATTGGTTCAGAGTGGCAAATCGGCTCAATAGCGCCCCCTACAAAATTTCGACGCAGCAGCCCTCGCAGTATGTTTGACCTAGATGTATGACATTTGGTAGGAACATGTATCACATATGGAGTTCAATAAAAGTCTCTTGGGGCCATGCTCTAAACCCAACCGGAAGTCAGCCATTTTGAATTTTTTATGAATTTCTAGTGTCGTTTTTGTCATTTCCAGGCGCTGCACTTTAACGAACTCCTCCTAGGGAATTAATCAGATCAACTTCAAATTTGGTCGGTACAGTCTAAAGACCTTTGTGATGAAAAGTTACTCAAAGCTTGTTGTTTCGTGAAAAGCTGTTGCCGTGGCGACGGAATTTCGATCCTTCGCCATGAACGAATAAACTGATGTAACTCGACTCCACATCATCAGATCTTTACCAGATTTCACGTGTGTGATTAGACTCCAGGCCTGAAGACATCCGCAGGCCAATTTTGAATCATAGTCATAGCGCCACCTACTGGTAACAGGAAGTTAAAGCCTTTATACTTTGGCTTGTTTCTCTTAGTAGGTAAATCAAATCAATATCAAATTTGTTCCACACAAATACAAGAAGTTCATAATGCCAGATCATGAAGCTTTTGATGTTTCGTCGAACGCCGTTGCCGTGGCGATGCAGTCTTCGCCGTTAACAACGAATGTCATTTTGAGAGGCTACAAATGCTCGAAACATAAGCATACTTGGCAAGCAGATTACAAGGCCGAAATGTAGTTGGAGAATATGATTTTATTGGTTCAGAGTGGCAAATCGGCTCAATAGCGCCCCCTACAAAATTTCAACGAAGCAGCCCTCGCAGTACGTTTCACCTAGATGTATGAAATTTGGTAGGAACATGTATCACATGTGGACTTAAATAAACGTATATTGGGGCCATGCTCTAAACCTGCATGCAGTGTCTGACGGTCACAGAACCGAACGGCAGCATCAACCAGAGTCCTCGCGCCGTCCGACGGTCGCGGACGTTCTCGGCCGCGCAGGCCGGAGTCCCGCCGGCACCCCGACGCGCATATTGCGAGGGCCCGCCCATCGCTGCTCGCAGCTTTAATTATTATTATTTTATAAGTTTCATGGCAAAAAGGAGGTGCTTGGGATATTGGGAATTTTGTGAAATTTGGCACGCAAGCCAGAATTTGCGAAAATTGCAGTCTGATTGGGGTGTCCAGCTGCGGTATGAAATATTGGCTCGCTAGCGCCCCCTATTGAGTAGCCCCAACATCGGGTTTCACCCAGCTGTATGAAATTCGGTAGGTATGTGGAACGTGATGAGACGCACAAAAAATCCTCTTGGAAGTTTTCTCTAAACCAAACAGGAAGTCGGCCATTTTTACGTTTATGACGTATTTTGACCGTTTCAAGGCGTCATACTTTAACGAACTGCTCCCAGAGATTTGACCCGATTGACTTCAGATTCGGCTAGTCTGCTCTTGAGACCTTGGCAGTGAAAAGTTACTCAAAGATCAAAAAGTTATCGAACTATGTGGCCGTGGCGTGGCGTCAAAGAAACACCATTCGCCACGAAACAGGAAGTTGTTGTAACTCGGCCGTACATTGTCGAATCTGCTCCAAATCTCTCATATGTCATAACATCCCGACTCGGAACACATCTATATGATAATTTAGAATCATAGTGATAGCGCCACCTAGTGGCAACCGGAAGTTGTACGTTGTGTACGTTGACATCCTGCTCCTCACAGATTAATCAGATCCCTCTCAAATGTTGTCAAACAAGCCTTAACACCTTGATAATGCTTCATTGTGAAGATTGTAAGACGTTACTGAAGGGCGGCGACGTGGCGGCTCGGCGAATTTCGATCCTTCGCCATGAACGAATAAACTGATGTATCTCGACTCCACATCATCAGATCTTTACCAGATTTCACATGCTTGATTAGACTCCAGGCCGGAAGACATCCGCAGGCCAATTTTGAATCATAGTCATAGCGCCACCTACTGGTAACAGGAAGTTAAAGTCTTTATACTTTGGCTTGTTTCTCTTAGTAGGTAAATCAAATCAATATCAAATTTGTTCCACACATATACAAGAAGTTCATAATGCCAGATCATGAAGCTTTTGATGTTTCGTCGAACGCCGTTGCCGTGGCGATGCAGTCTTCGCCGTTAACAACGAAGGTCATTTTGAGAGGCTAAAAATGCTCGAAACATAAGCAAACTTGGCAAGCAGATTACAAGGCCGAAATGTAGTTATAGAATATGATTTTATTGGTTCAGAGTGGCAAATCGGCTCAATAGCGCCCCCTACAACATTTCGACGAAGCAGCCCTCACAGTACGTTTGACCTAGATGTATGAAATGTGGTAGGAACATGTATCACATATGGACTTCAATAAAAGTCTCTTGGGGCCATGCTCTAAACCCAACCGGAAGTCAGCCATTTTGAATTTTATATGAATTTATAGTGTCGTTTCTGTCATTTCCAGGCGCTGCACTTTAACGAACTCCTCCTAGTGAATTAATCAGATCAACTTCAAATTTGGTCGGTACAGTCTAAAGACCTTTGTGATGAAAAGTTACGCAAAGCTTGTTGTTTCGTGAAAAGCTATTGCCGTGGCGACGCATTCTTCACCGTGAAATATTAAGGTGTTTTGAGGGGCTAAAAATGCTCGAAACATAAGCAAACTTGGCAAGCAGATTACAAGGCCGAAATGTAGTTATAGAATATGATTTCATTGGTTCAGAGTGGCAAATCGGCTCAATAGCGCCCCCTACAAAATTTCAACGAAGCAGCCCTCGCAGTACGTTTCACCTAGATGTATGAAATTTGGTAGGAACATGTATCACGTGTGGACTTAAATAAAAGTATATTGGGGCCATGCTCTAAACCTGCATGCGGCGTCTGACGGTCGCAGAACCGAACGGCAGCATCAACCAGAGTCCTCGCGCCGTCCGACGGTCGCGGACGTTCTCGGCCGCGCAGGCCGGAGTCCCGCCGGCACCCCGACGCGCATATTGCGAGGGCCCGCCCATCGCTGCTCGCAGCTTTAATGTTTATTATTCTTCTTATTTTATAAGTTTCATGGCAAAAAGGAGGTGCTTGGGATATTGGGAATGTTGTGAAATTTGGCACGCAAGCCAGAATTTGCGAAAATTGCAGTCTGATTGGGGTGTCCAGCTGCGGTATGAAATATTGGCTCGCTAGCGCCCCCTATTGAGTAGCCCCAACATCGGGTTTCACCTAGCTGTATGAAATTTGGTAGGTTTGTGGAACGTGATGAGACGCACAAAAAATCCTCTTGGAAGTTTTCTCTAAACCAAACAGGAAGTCGGCCATTTTTACGTTTATGACGTTTTTTGACCGTTTCAAGGCGTCATACTTTAACGAACTCCTCCCAGAGATTTGACCCGATTGACTTCAGATTCGGCTAGTCTGCTCTTGAGACCTTGGCAGTGAAAAGTTACTCAAAGATCAAAAAGTTATCGAACTATGTGGCCGTGGCGTGGCGTCAAAGAAACACCATTCGCCACGAAACAGGAAGTTGTTGTAACTCGGCCGTACATTGTCTAATCTGCTCCAAATCTCTCATATGTCATAGCATCCCGACTCGGAACACATCTATATGATAATTTAGAATCATAGTGATAGCGCCACCTAGTGGCAACCGGAAGTTGTACGCTGTGTACTTTGACATCCTGCTCCTCACAGATTAATCAGATCCCTCTCAAATGTTGTCAAACAAGCCTTAAGACCTTGATAATGCTTCATTGTGAAGATTGTAAGAAGTTACTGAAGGGCGGCGACGTGGCGGCTCGGCGAATTTCGATCCTTCGCCATGAACGAATAAACTGATGTATCTCGACTCCACATCATCAGATCTTTACCACATTTCACATGCTTGATTAGACTCCAGGCCTGAAGACATCCGCAGGCCAATTTTGAATCATAGTCATAGCGCCACCTACTGGTAACAGGAAGTTAAAGTCTTTATACTTTGGCTTGTTTCTCTTAGTAGGTAAATCAAATCAATATCATATTTGTTCCACACAAATACAAGAAGTTCATAATGCCAGATCATGAAGCTTTTGATGTTTCGTCGAACGCCGTTGCCGTGGCGATGCAGTCTTCGCCGTTAACAACGAAGGTCATTTTGAGAGGCTACAAATGCTCGAAACATAAGCATACTTGGCAAGCAGATTACAAGGCCGAAATGTAGTTGGAGAATATGATTTTATTGGTTCAGAGTGGCAAATCGGCTCAATAGCGCCCCCTACAAAATTTCAACGAAGCAGCGCTCGCAGTACGTTTCACCTGGATGTATGAAATTTGGTAGGAACATGTATCACATATGGACTTAAATAAAAGTATATTGGGGCCATGCTCTAAACCCAACCGGAAGTCAGCCATTTTGTATTTCTTATGAATTTCTGGTGTCGTTTTTGTCATTTCCAGGCGCTGCACTTTAACGAACTCCTCCTAGGGAATTAATCAGATCAACTTCAAATTTGGCCGGTACAGTCTAAAGACCTTTGTGATGAAAAGTTACTCAAAGCTTGTTGTTTCGTGAAAAGCTGTTGCCGTGGCGACGCATTCTTCACCGTGAAATATTAAGGTGTTTTGAGGGGCTAAAAATGCTCAAAACATAAGCAAACTTGGCAAGCAGATTACAAGGCCGAAATGTAGTTGGAGAATATGATTTTATTGGTTCAGAGTGGCAAATCGGCTCAATAGCGCCCCCTACAAAATTTCGACGAAGCAGCCCTCGCAGTACGTTTGACCTAGATGTATGAAATTTGGTAGGAACATGTATCACATGTGGACTTAAATAAAAGTATATTGGGGCCATGCTCCGAACCTGCATGCAGTGTCCGACGGTCGCAGAACCGAACGGCAGCATCAACCAGAGTCCTCGCGCCGTCCGACGGTCGCGGACGTTCTCGGCCGCGCAGGCCGGAGTCCCGCCGGCACCCCGACGCGCATATTGCGAGGGCCCGCCCATCGCTGCTCGCAGCTTTAATTAGGGCCCGAGCACCGACGTAGTCGGAAGCGGAGGACCTATTGTATTTCTAATGTTTATTATTCTTCTTCTTATTCTTATTATTTTAAGTGTTTCATGGCAAAAAGGAGGTGCTTGGGATATTGGGAATTTTGTGAAATTTGGCACGTAAGCCAGAATTTGCGAAAATTGCAGTCTGATTGGGGTGTCCAGCTGCGGTATGAAATATTGGCTCGCTAGCGCCCCCTATTGAGTAGCCCCAACATCGGGTTTCACCTAGCTGTATGAAATTTGGTAGGTTTGTGGAACGTGATGAGACGCACAAAAAATCCTCTTGGAAGTTTTCTCTAAACCAAACAGGAAGTCGGCCATTTTTACGTTTATGACGTTTTTTGACCGTTTCAAGGCGTCATACTTTAACGAACTCCTCCCAGAGATTTGACCCGATTGATTTCAGATTGGGCTAGTATGCTCTTGAGACCTTGGCAGTGAAAAGTTACTCAAACATCAAAAAGTTATCGAACTATGTGGCCGTGGCGTGGCGTCAAAGAAACACCATTCGCCACGAAACAGGAAGTTGTTGTAACTCGGCCGTACATTGTCGAATCTGCTCCAAATCTCTCATATGTCATAACATCCCGACTCGGAACACATCTATATGATCATTTAGAATCACAGTGATAGCGCCACCTAGTGGCAACCGGAAGTTGTACGTTGTGTACTTTGACATCCTGCTCCTCACAGATTAGTCAGATCCCTCTCAAATGTTGTCAGAGAAGTCTTAAGACCTTGGTCATGCTTCATTGTGAAGATTGTAAGACGTTAGTGAAGGGCGGCGACGTGGCGGCTCGGCGAATTTCGATCCTTCGCCATGAACGAATAAACTGATGTAACTCGACTCCACATCATCAGATCTTTACCAGATTTCACATGCTTGATTAGACTCCAGGCCTGAAGACATCCGTAGGCCAATTTTGAATCATAGTCATAGCGCCACCTACTGGTAACAGGAAGTTAAAGTCTTTATACTTTGGCTTGTTTCTCTTAGTAGGTAAATCAAATCAATGTCAAATTTGTTCCACACAAATACAAGAAGTTCATAATGCCAGATCATGAAGCTTTTGATGTTTCGTCGAACGCCGTTGCCGTGGCGATGCAGTCTTCGCCGTTAACAACGAAGGTCATTTTGAGAGGCTAAAAATGCTCGAAACATAAGCAAACTTGGCAAGCAGATTACAAGGCCGAAATGTAGTTATAGAATATGATTTTATTGGTTCAGAGTGGCAAATCGGCTCAATAGCGCCCCCTACAACATTTCAACGAAGCAGCCCTCGCAGTACGTTTCACCTAGATGTATGAAATTTGGTAGGAACATGTATCGCATGTGGACTTAAATAAAAGTATATTGGGGCCATGCTCCAAACCTGCATGCAGTGTCTGACGGTCGCAGAACCGAACGGCAGCATCAACCAGAGTCCTCGCGCCGTCCGACGGTCGCGGACGGTCTCGGCCGCGCAGGCCGGAGTCCCGCCGGCACCCCGACGCGCATATTGCGAGGGCCCGCCCATCGCTGCTCGCAGCTTTAATTATTCTTCTTCTTATTATTCTTAGTGTTTCGTCGCAAAAAGGAGGTGCTTGGGATATTGGGAATTTTGTGAAATTTGGCACGCAAGCCAGAATTTGCGAAAATTGCAGTCTGATTGGGGTGTCCAGCTGCGGCATGAAATATTGGCTCGCTAGCGCCCCCTATTGAGTAGCCCCAACATCGGGTTTCACCTAGCTGTATGAAATTTGGTAGGTTTGTGGAACGTGATGAGACGCACAAAAAATCCTCTTGGAAGTTTTCTCTAAACCAAACAGGAAGTCGGCCATTTTTACGTTTATGACGTATTTTGACCGTTTCAAGGCGTCATACTTTAACGAACTCCTCCCAGAGATTTGACCCGATTGACTTCAGATTCGGCTAGTCTGCTCTTGAGACCTTGGCAGTGAAAAGTTACTCAAAGATCAAAAAGTTATCGAACTATGTGGCCGTGGCGTGGCGTCAAAAAAACACCATTCGCCGCGAAACAGGAAGTTGTTGTAACTCGGCCGTACATTGTCGAATCTGCTCCAAATTTCTCATATGTCATAACATCCCGACTCGGAACACATCTATATGATAATTTAGAATCATAGTGATAGCGCCACCTAGTGGCAACCGGAAGTTGTACGCTGTGTACTTTGACATCCTGCTCCTCACAGATTAATCAGATCCCTCTCAAATGTTGTCAAACAAGCCTTAAGACCTTGATAATGCTTCATTGTGAAGATTGTAAGAAGTTACTGAAGGGCGGCGACGTGGCGGCTCGGCGAATTTCGATCCTTCGCCATGAACGAATAAACTGATGTATCTCGACTCCACATCATCAGATCTTTACCAGATTTCACATGCTTGATTAGACTCCAGGCCTGAAGACATCCGCAGGCCAATTTTGAATCATAGTCATAGCGCCACCTACTGGTAACAGGAAGTTAAAGTCTTTATACTTTGGCTTGTTTCTCTTAGTAGGTAAATCAAATCAATATCAAATTTGTTCCACACAAATACAAGAAGTTCATAATGCCAGATCATGAAGCTTTTGATGTTTCGTCGAACGCCGTTGCCGTGGCGATGCAGTCTTCGCCGTTAACAACGAAGGTCATTTTGAGAGGCTAAAAATGCTCGAAACATAAGCAAACTTGGCAAGCAGATTACAAGGCCGAAATGTAGTTATAGAATATGATTTTATTGGTTCAGAGTGGCAAATCGGCTCAATAGCGCCCCCTACAAAATTTCGACGAAGCAGCCCTCGCAGTATGTTTGACCTAGATGTATGAAATGTGGTAGGAACATGTATCACATATGGACTTAAATAAAAGTATCTTGGGGCCATGCTCTAAACCCAACCGGAAGTCAGCCATTTTGCATTTCTTATGAATTTCTAGTGTCGTTTCTGTCATTTCCAGGCGCTGCACTTTGACGAACTCCTCCTAGGGAATTAATCAGATCAACTTCAAATTTGGTCGGTACAGTCTAAAGACCTTTGTGATGAAAAGTTACTCAAAGCTTGTTGTTTCGTGAAAAGCTGTTGCCGTGGCGACGCATTCTTCACCATGAAATATTAAGGTGTTTTGAGGGGCTAAAAATGCTCAAAACATAAGCATACTTGGCAAGCAGATTACAAGCCCGAAATGTAGTTATACAATATGATTTTATTGGTTCAGAGTGGCAAATCGGCTCAATAGCGCCCCCTACAAAATTTCAACGAAGCAGCCCTCGCAGTACGTTTCACCTACATGTATGAAATTTGGTAGGAACATGTATCACGTGTGGACTTAAATAAAAGTATATTGGGGCCATGCTCTAAACCTGCATGCAGCGTCTGACGGTCGCAGAACCGAACGGCAGCATCAACCAGAGTCCTCGCGCCGTCCGACGGTCGCGGACGTTCTCGGCCGCGCAGGCCGGAGTCCCGCCGGCACCCCGACGCGCATATTGCGAGGGCCCGCCCATCGCTGCTCGCAGCTTTAATTCTTCTTCTTATTATTCTTAGTGTTTCGTCGCAAAAAGGAGGTGCTTGGGATATTGGGAATGTTGTGAAATTTGGCACGCAAGCCAGAATTTGCGAAAATTGCAGTCTGATTGGGGTGTCCAGCTGCGGTATGAAATATTGGCTCGCTAGCGCCCCCTATTGAGTAGCCCCAACATCAGGTTTCACCCAGCTGTATGAAATTTGGTAGGTATGTGGAACGTGATGAGACGCACAAAAAATCCTCTTGGAAGTTTTCTCTAAACCAAACAGGAAGTCGGCCATTTTTACGTTTATGACGTATTTTGACCGTTTCAAGGCGTCATACTTTAACGAACTCCTCCCAGAGATTTGACCCGATTGACTTCAGATTCGGTCAGTATGCTCTTGAGACCTTGGCAGTGAAAAGTTACTCAAAGATCAAAAAGTTATCGAACTATGTGGCCGTGGCGTGGCGTCAAAAAATCACCATTCGCCGCGAAACAGGAAGTTGTTGTAACTCGGCCGTACATTGTCGAATCTGCTCCAAATCTCTCATATGTCATAACATCCCGACTCGGAACACATCTATATGATAATTTAGAATCACAGTGATAGCGCCACCTAGTGGCAACCGGAAGTTGTACGCTGTGTACTTTGACATCCTGCTCCTCACAGATTAATCAGATCCCTCTCAAATGTTGTCAAACAAGCCTTAAGACCTTGATAATGCTTCATTGTGAAGATTGTAAGAAGTTACTGAAGGGCGGCGACGTGGCGGCTCGGCGAATTTCGATCCTTCGCCATGAACGAATAAACTGATGTATCTCGACTCCACATCATCAGATCTTTACCAGATTTCACATGCTTGATTAGACTCCAGGCCTTAAGACATCTGCAGGCCAATTTTGAATCATAGTCATAGCGCCACCTACTGGTAACAGGAAGTTAAAGTCTTTATACTTTGGCTTGTTTCTCTTAGTAGGTAAATCAAATCAATATCAAATTTGTTGCACACAAATACAAGAAGTTCATAATGCCAGATCATGAAGCTTTTGATGTTTCGTCTAACGCCGTTGCCGTGGCGATGCAGTCTTCGCCGTTAACAACGAAGGTCATTTTGAGAGGCTAAAAATGCTCGAAACATAAGCAAACTTGGCAAGCAGATTACAAGGCCGAAATGTAGTTATAGATTATGATTTTATTGGTTCAGAGTGGCAAATCGGCTCAATAGCGCCCCCTACAAAATTTCGACGAAGCAGCCCTCGCAGTATGTTTGACCTAGATGTATGACATTTGGTAGGAACATGTATCACATATGGACTTCAATAAAAGTCTCTTGGGGCCATGCTCTAAACCCAACCGGAAGTCAGCCATTTTGAATTTCTTATGAATTTCTAGTGTCGGTTTTGTCATTTCCAGGCGCTGCACTTTAACGAACTCCTCCTAGGGAATTAATCAGATCAACTTCAAATTTGGTCGGTACAGTCTAAAGACCTTTGTGATGAAAAGTTACTCAAAGCTTGTTGTTTCGTGAAAAGCTGTTGCCGTGGCGACGCATTCTTCACCATGAAATATTAAGGTGTTTTGAGGGGCTAAAAATGCTCGAAACATAAGCAAACTTGGCAAGTAGATTACAAGGCCGAAATGTAGTTATAGAATATGATTTCATTGGTTCAGAGTGGCAAATCGGCTCAATAGCGCCCCCTACAAAATTTCAACGAAGCAGCCCTCGCAGTACGTTTCACCTAGATGTATGAAATGTGGTAGGAACATGTATCACATGTGGACTTAACCTTCCTCCTGTGTTAGCTTTCTGTTACCATCTCTTATGTTAACGGGTCGGTTTTGACCCGTGTCTTAAATCAGCTGTAAAATACACTAAAAACAATTATCTATCATCCAATTTGTTTCTCATCTCTTGGTTACCTTGTTAGGCTTCCTTATCCATGAAAATATTGGTTTTAATATTTTTGGTGTGGGCCTCTGGGCCTTTTCTTTGTCAGTATACCCCTCGATTTCAATTAAAAAAATGGTGAAATGAACCTCAAGAGAATCATATAAATAAATAAAGGGTTGTTGTGTTACCTGACTATTATTGAGGGGTATTAGAACACATCTCTTAAATAAATTTGTTTTATTTATTTTTTAATTTTAATATTATTAACTATAGTAACATCTATGGTGTTAGGGTCGGCACCGACCCGTTTTAGGTTTTAAATGCATAAAAGAACCACATAAATTGGTTTATTTGCATCAAGGCTTTATGACTTTGTCAGGAACCTCTATTTCAACAAAATAAAACAAAAACATTTTGTTTCACTAAATTATAAAATGCTCTGGTTGAAATTATGACCTTTGTGTTGTTAGGGTCGGTTTCGACCCGGTTATAAAAATTTTCACCAAAAATATGATCCAGAGCTTGTCTCACTGAAAATCTTCTTTCCATTTTTGCATGCTGCAAATTGGAAATGTGCACTCTGTAAGTCACCAACTCTATACTGAATTGACCTCACATGTCTGGACATGCCCGTCTTTGTTTTGTTTTTGTGCAGGTATACTGGATAACAATGCAAAATGAGAATCCCCTAAAGCTCACATGATTGGGAGAGGAGCTGGCTGTCACTGTGTTGGCTGACAGTGCACTTATGATTTCAGTTTTGGCTCTAATTAGGGCCCGAGCACCGACGTAGTCGGAAGCGGAGGACCTATTGTATTTCTAATTAGGGCCCGAGCACCGACGTAGTCGGAAGCGGAGGACCTATTGTATTTCTAATGATTATTATTCTTCTTCTTATTAGGGCCCGAGCACCGACGTAGTCGGAAGCGGAGGACCTATTGTATTTCTAATTAGGGCCCGAGCACCGACGTAGTCGGAAGCGGAGGACCTATTGTATTTCTAATGTTTATTAGGGCCCGAGCACCGACGTAGTCGGAAGCGGAGGACCTATTGTATTTCTAATGATTATTATTCTTCTTCTTATTATTCTTAGTGTTTCGTCGCAAAAAGGAGGTGCTTGGGATATTGGGAATTTTGTGAAATTTGGCACGCAAGCCAGAATTTGCGAAAATTGCAGTCTGATTGGGGTGTCCAGCTGCGGCATGAAATATTGGCTCGCTAGCGCCCCCTATTGAGTAGCCCCAACATCGGGTTTCACCTAGCTGTATGAAATTTGGTAGGTTTGTGGAACGTGATGAGACGCACAAAAAATCCTCTTGGAAGTTTTCTCTAAACCAAACAGGAAGTCGGCCATTTTTACGTTTATGACGTATTTTGACCGTTTCAAGGCGTCATACTTTAACGAACTCCTCCCAGAGATTTGACCCGATTGACTTCAGATTCGGCTAGTCTGCTCTTGAGACCTTGGCAGTGAAAAGTTACTCAAAGATCAAAAAGTTATCGAACTATGTGGCCGTGGCGTGGCGTCAAAAAAACACCATTCGCCGCGAAACAGGAAGTTGTTGTAACTCGGCCGTACATTGTCGAATCTGCTCCAAATTTCTCATATGTCATAACATCCCGACTCGGAACACATCTATATGATAATTTAGAATCATAGTGATAGCGCCACCTAGTGGCAACCGGAAGTTGTACGCTGTGTACTTTGACATCCTGCTCCTCACAGATTAATCAGATCCCTCTCAAATGTTGTCAAACAAGCCTTAAGACCTTGATAATGCTTCATTGTGAAGATTGTAAGAAGTTACTGAAGGGCGGCGACGTGGCGGCTCGGCGAATTTCGATCCTTCGCCATGAACGAATAAACTGATGTATCTCGACTCCACATCATCAGATCTTTACCAGATTTCACATGCTTGATTAGACTCCAGGCCTGAAGACATCCGCAGGCCAATTTTGAATCATAGTCATAGCGCCACCTACTGGTAACAGGAAGTTAAAGTCTTTATACTTTGGCTTGTTTCTCTTAGTAGGTAAATCAAATCAATATCAAATTTGTTCCACACAAATACAAGAAGTTCATAATGCCAGATCATGAAGCTTTTGATGTTTCGTCGAACGCCGTTGCCGTGGCGATGCAGTCTTCGCCGTTAACAACGAAGGTCATTTTGAGAGGCTAAAAATGCTCGAAACATAAGCAAACTTGGCAAGCAGATTACAAGGCCGAAATGTAGTTATAGAATATGATTTTATTGGTTCAGAGTGGCAAATCGGCTCAATAGCGCCCCCTACAAAATTTCGACGAAGCAGCCCTCGCAGTATGTTTGACCTAGATGTATGAAATGTGGTAGGAACATGTATCACATATGGACTTAAATAAAAGTATCTTGGGGCCATGCTCTAAACCCAACCGGAAGTCAGCCATTTTGCATTTCTTATGAATTTCTAGTGTCGTTTCTGTCATTTCCAGGCGCTGCACTTTGACGAACTCCTCCTAGGGAATTAATCAGATCAACTTCAAATTTGGTCGGTACAGTCTAAAGACCTTTGTGATGAAAAGTTACTCAAAGCTTGTTGTTTCGTGAAAAGCTGTTGCCGTGGCGACGCATTCTTCACCATGAAATATTAAGGTGTTTTGAGGGGCTAAAAATGCTCAAAACATAAGCATACTTGGCAAGCAGATTACAAGCCCGAAATGTAGTTATACAATATGATTTTATTGGTTCAGAGTGGCAAATCGGCTCAATAGCGCCCCCTACAAAATTTCAACGAAGCAGCCCTCGCAGTACGTTTCACCTACATGTATGAAATTTGGTAGGAACATGTATCACGTGTGGACTTAAATAAAAGTATATTGGGGCCATGCTCTAAACCTGCATGCAGCGTCTGACGGTCGCAGAACCGAACGGCAGCATCAACCAGAGTCCTCGCGCCGTCCGACGGTCGCGGACGTTCTCGGCCGCGCAGGCCGGAGTCCCGCCGGCACCCCGACGCGCATATTGCGAGGGCCCGCCCATCGCTGCTCGCAGCTTTAATTCTTCTTCTTATTATTCTTAGTGTTTCGTCGCAAAAAGGAGGTGCTTGGGATATTGGGAATTTTGTGAAATTTGGCACGCAAGCCAGAATTTGCGAAAATTGCAGTCTGATTGGGGTGTCCAGCTGCGGCATGAAATATTGGCTCGCTAGCGCCCCCTATTGAGTAGCCCCAACATCGGGTTTCACCTAGCTGTATGAAATTTGGTAGGTTTGTGGAACGTGATGAGACGCACAAAAAATCCTCTTGGAAGTTTTCTCTAAACCAAACAGGAAGTCGGCCATTTTTACGTTTATGACGTATTTTGACCGTTTCAAGGCGTCATACTTTAACGAACTCCTCCCAGAGATTTGACCCGATTGACTTCAGATTCGGCTAGTCTGCTCTTGAGACCTTGGCAGTGAAAAGTTACTCAAAGATCAAAAAGTTATCGAACTATGTGGCCGTGGCGTGGCGTCAAAAAAACACCATTCGCCGCGAAACAGGAAGTTGTTGTAACTCGGCCGTACATTGTCGAATCTGCTCCAAATTTCTCATATGTCATAACATCCCGACTCGGAACACATCTATATGATAATTTAGAATCATAGTGATAGCGCCACCTAGTGGCAACCGGAAGTTGTACGCTGTGTACTTTGACATCCTGCTCCTCACAGATTAATCAGATCCCTCTCAAATGTTGTCAAACAAGCCTTAAGACCTTGATAATGCTTCATTGTGAAGATTGTAAGAAGTTACTGAAGGGCGGCGACGTGGCGGCTCGGCGAATTTCGATCCTTCGCCATGAACGAATAAACTGATGTATCTCGACTCCACATCATCAGATCTTTACCAGATTTCACATGCTTGATTAGACTCCAGGCCTGAAGACATCCGCAGGCCAATTTTGAATCATAGTCATAGCGCCACCTACTGGTAACAGGAAGTTAAAGTCTTTATACTTTGGCTTGTTTCTCTTAGTAGGTAAATCAAATCAATATCAAATTTGTTCCACACAAATACAAGAAGTTCATAATGCCAGATCATGAAGCTTTTGATGTTTCGTCGAACGCCGTTGCCGTGGCGATGCAGTCTTCGCCGTTAACAACGAAGGTCATTTTGAGAGGCTAAAAATGCTCGAAACATAAGCAAACTTGGCAAGCAGATTACAAGGCCGAAATGTAGTTATAGAATATGATTTTATTGGTTCAGAGTGGCAAATCGGCTCAATAGCGCCCCCTACAAAATTTCGACGAAGCAGCCCTCGCAGTATGTTTGACCTAGATGTATGAAGTTTGGTAGGAACATGTATCACACATGGACTTACATAAAAGTCTCTTGGGGCCATGCTCTAAACCCAACCGGAAGTCAGCCATTTTGCATTGTTTATGAATTTCTAGTGTCGTTTCTGTCATTTCCAGGCGCTGCACTTTAACGAACTCCTCCTAGGGAATTAATCAGATCAACTTCAAATTTGGTCGGTACAGTCTAAAGACCTTTGTGATGAAAAGTTACTCAAAGCTTGTTGTTTCGTGAAAAGCTGTTGCCGTGGCGACGGAATTTCGATCCTTCGCCAATGAACGAATAAACTGATGTAACTCGACTCCACATCATCAGATCTTTACCAGATTTCACATGTTTGATTAGACTCCAGGCCTGAAGACATCCGCAGGCCAATTTTGAATCATAGTCATAGCGCCACCTACTGGTAACAGGAAGTTAAAGTCTTTATACTTTGGCTTGTTTCTCTTAGTAGGTAAATCAAATCAATATCATATTTGTTCCACACAAATACAAGAAGTTCATAATGCCAGATCATGAAGCCTTTGATGTTTCATCGAACGCCGTTGCCGTGGCGATGCAGTCTTCGCCGTTAACAACGAAGGTCATTTTGAGAGGCTACAAATGCTCGAAACATAAGCATACTTGGCAAGCAGATTACAAACCCGAAATGTAGTTATAGAATATGATTTTATTGGTTCAGAGTGTTAAATCGGCTCAATAGCGCCCCCTACAAAATTTCAACGAAGCAGCCCTCGCAGTACGTTTCACCTAGATGTATGAAATTAGGTAGGAACATGTATCGCATGTGGACTTAAATAAAAGTCTCTTGGGGCCATGCTCTAAACCTGCATGCAGTGTCTGACGGTCACAGAACCGAACGGCAGCATCAACCAGAGTCCTCGCGCCGTCCGACGGTCGCGGACGTTCTCGGCCGCGCAGGCCAGAGTCCCGCCGGCACCCCGACGCGCATATTGCGAGGGCCCGCCCATCGCTGCTCGCAGCTTTAATTATTATTATTATTTTATGTGTTTCGTCGCAAAAAGGAGGTGCTTGGGATATTGGGAATTTTGTGAAATTTGGCACGCAAGCCAGAATTTGCGAAAATTGCAGTCTGATTGGGTTGTCCAGCTGCAGCATGAAATATTGGCTCGCTAGCGCCCCCTATTGAGTAGCCCCAACATCAGGTTTCACCCAGCTGTATGAAAGTTGGTAGGTATGTGGAACGTGATGAGACGCACAAAAAATCCTCTTGGAAGTTTTCTCTAAACCAAACAGGAAGTCGGCCATTTTTACGTTTATGACGTTTTTTGACCGTTTCAAGGCGTCATACTTTAACGAACTCCTCCCAGAGATTTGACCCGAATGACTTCAGATTTGGTCAGTATGCTCTTGAGACCTTGGCAGTGAAAAGGTACTCAAAGATCAAAAAGTTATCGAACTATGTGGCCGTGGCGTGGCGTCAAATAATCACCATTCGCCGCGAAACAGGAAGTTGTTGTAACTCGGCCGTACATTGTCGAATCTGCTCCAAATCTCTCATATGTCATAACATCCCGACCCGGAACACATGTATATGATAATTTAGAATCATAGTGATAGCGCCACCTAGTGGCAACCGGAAGTTGTACGCTGTGTACTTTGACATCCTGCTCCTCACAGATTAATCAGATCCCTCTCAAATGTTGTCAGAACAGCCTTAAGACCTTGATAATGCTTCATTGTGAAGATTGTAAGAAGTTACTGAAGGGCGGCGACGTGGCGGCTCGGCGAATTTCGATCCTTCGCCATGAACGAATAAACTGATGTAACTCGACTCCACATCATCAGATCTTTACCAGATTTCACATGCTTGATTAGACTCCAGGCCTGAAGACATCCGCAGGCCAATTTTGAATCATAGTCATAGCGCCACCTACTGGTAACAGGAAGTTAAAGTCTTTATACTTTGGCTTGTTTCTCTTAGTAGGTAAATCAAATCAATATCAAATTTGTTCCACACATATACAAGAAGTTCATAATGCCAGATCATGAAGCTTTTGATGTTTCGTCGAACGCCGTTGCCGTGGCGATGCAGTCTTCGCCGTTAACAACGAAGGTCATTTTGAGAGGCTAAAAATGCTCGAAACATAAGCAAACTTGGCAAGCAGATTACAAGGCCGAAATGTAGTTATAGAATATGATTTTATTGGTTCAGAGTGGCAAATCGGCTCAATAGCGCCCCCTACAAAATTTCGACGAAGCAGCCCTCGCAGTACGTTTGACCTAGATGTATGAAATGTGGTAGGAACATGTATCACATATGGACTTCAATAAAAGTCTCTTGGGGCCATGCTCTAAACCCAACCGGAAGTCAGCCATTTTGAATTTTATATGAATTTCTAGTGTCGTTTCTGTCATTTCCAGGTGCTGCACTTTAACGAACTCCTCCTAGTGAATTAATCAGATCAACTTCAAATTTGGTCGGTACAGTCTAAAGACCTTTGTGATGAAAAGTTACGCAAAGCTTGTTGTTTCGTGAAAAGCTATTGCCGTGGCGACGCATTCTTCACCGTGAAATATTAAGGTGTTTTGAGGGGCTAAAAATGCTCGAAACATAAGCAAACTTGGCAAGCAGATTACAAGGCCGAAATGTAGTTATAGAATATGATTTTATTGGTTCAGAGTGGCAAATCGGCTCAATAGCGCCCCCTACAAAATTTCGACGAAGCAGCCCTCGCAGTACGTTTGACCTAGATGTATGAAATGTGGTAGGAACATGTATCACATATGGACTTCAATAAAAGTCTCTTGGGGCCATGCTCTAAACCCAACCGGAAGTCAGCCATTTTGAATTTTATATGAATTTCTAGTGTCGTTTCTGTCATTTCCAGGTGCTGCACTTTAACGAACTCCTCCTAGTGAATTAATCAGATCAACTTCAAATTTGGTCGGTACAGTCTAAAGACCTTTGTGATGAAAAGTTACGCAAAGCTTGTTGTTTCGTGAAAAGCTATTGCCGTGGCGACGCATTCTTCACCGTGAAATATTAAGGTGTTTTGAGGGGCTAAAAATGCTCGAAACATAAGCAAACTTGGCAAGCAGATTACAAGGCCGAAATGTAGTTATAGAATATGATTTCATTGGTTCAGAGTGGCAAATCGGCTCAATAGCGCCCCCTACAAAATTTCAACGAAGCAGCCCTCGCAGTACGTTTCACCTAGATGTATGAAATTTGGTAGGAACATGTATCGCGTGTGGACTTAAATAAAAGTATATTGGGGCCATGCTCTAAACCTGCATGCGGTGTCTGACGGTCACAGAACCGAACGGCAGCATCAACCAGAGTCCTCGCGCCGTCCGACGGTCGCGGACGTTCTCGGCCGCGCAGGCCGGAGTCCCGCCGGCACCCCGACGCGCATATTGCGAGGGCCCGCCCATCGCTGCTCGCAGCTTTAATTCTTCTTATTTTATAAGTTTCATGGCAAAAAGGAGGTGCTTGGGATATTGGGAATGTTGTGAAATTTGGCACGCAAGCCAGAATTTGCGAAAATTGCAGTCTGATTGGGGTGTCCAGCTGCGGTATGAAATATTGGCTCGCTAGCGCCCCCTATTGAGTAGCCCCAACATCGGGTTTCACCTAGCTGTATGAAATTTGGTAGGTTTGTGGAACGTGATGAGACGCACAAAAAATCCTCTTGGACGTTTTCTCTAAACCAAACAGGAAGTCGGCCATTTTTACGTTTATGACGTATTTTGACCGTTTCAAGGCGTCATACTTTAACGAACTCCTCCCAGAGATTTGACCCGATTGACTTCAGATTCGGCTAGTCTGCTCTTGAGACCTTGGCAGTGAAAAGTTACTCAAAGATCAAAAAGTTATCGAACTATGTGGCCGTGGCGTGGCGTCAAAAAAACACCATTCGCCACGAAACAGGAAGTTGTTGTAACTCGGCCGTACATTGTCGAATCTGCTCCAAATCTCTCGTATGTCATAACATCCTGACCCGGAACACATCTATATGATAATTTAGAATCATAGTGATAGCGCCACCTAGTGGCAACCGGAAGTTGTACGCTGTGTACTTTGACATCCTGCTCCTCACAGATTAGTCAGATCCCTCTCAAATGTTGTCAGAGAAGTCTTAAGACCTTGATAATGCTTCATTGTGAAGATTGTAAGACGTTACTGAAGGACGGCCACGTGGCGGCTCGGCGAATTTCGATCCTTCGCCATGAACGAATAAACTGATGTATCTCGACTCCACATCATCAGATCTTTACCAGATTTCACGTGCTTGATTAGACTCCAGGCCTGAAGACATCCGCAGGCCAATTTTGAATCATAGTCATAGCGCCACCTACTGGTAACAGGAAGTTAAAGTCTTTATACTTTGGCTTGTTTCTCTTAGTAGGTAAATCAAATCAATATGAAATTTGTTCCACACATATACAAGAAGTTCATAATGCCAGATCATGAAGCTTTTGATGTTTTGTCGAACGCCGTTGCCGTGGCGATGCAGTCTTCGCCGTTAACAACGAAGGTCATTTTGAGAGGCTAAAAATGCTCGAAACATAAGCAAACTTGGCAAGCAGATTACAAGGCCGAAATGTAGTTATAGAATATGATTTTATTGGTTCAGAGTGGCAAATCGGCTCAATAGCGCCCCCTACAAAATTTCGACGAAGCAGCCCTCGCAGTACGTTTGACCTAGATGTATGAAATGTGGTAGGAACATGTATCACATATGGACTTCAATAAAAGTCTCTTGGGGCCATGCTCTAAACCCAACCGGAAGTCCGCCATTTTGCATTTCTTATGAATTTCTAGTGTCGTTTTTGTCATTTCCAGGCGCTGCACTTTAACGAACTCCTCCTAGGGAAATTAATCAGATCAACTTCAAATTTGGTCGGTACAGTCTAAAGACCTTTGTGATGAAAAGTTACTCAAAGCTTGTTGTTTCGTGAAAAGCTGTTGCCGTGGCGACGCATTCTTCACCATGAAATATTAAGGTGTTTTGAGGGGCTAAAAATGCTCAAAACATAAGCAAACTTGGCATACACATTTAAAGCCCAAAATGTAGTTATATAATATGATTTTATTGGTTCAGAGTGGCAAATCGGGTCAATAGCGCCCCCTACAAAATTTCAACGAAGCAGCCCTCGCAGTACGTTTCACCTAGATGTATGAAATTTGGTAGGAACATGTATCACGTGTGGACTTAAATAAAAGTATATTGGGGCCATGCTCCGAACCTGCATGCAGTGTCCGACGGTCACAGAACCGAACGGCAGCATCAACCAGAGTCCTCGCGCCGTCCGACGGTCGCGGACGTTCTCGGCCGCGCAGGCCGGAGTCCCGCCGGCACCCCGACGCGCATATTGCGAGGGCCCGCCCATCGCTGCTCGCAGCTTTAATTATTCTTCTTATTTTATAAGTTTCATGGCAAAAAGGAGGTGCTTGGGATATTGGGAATGTTGTGAAATTTGGCACGCAAGCCAGAATTTGCGAAAATTGCAGTCTGATTGGGGTGTCCAGCTGCGGTATGAAATATTGGCTCGCTAGCGCCCCCTATTGAGTAGCCCCAACATCGGGTTTCACCTAGCTGTATGAAATTTGGTAGGTTTGTGGAACGTGATGAGACGCACAAAAAATCCTCTTGGACGTTTTCTCTAAACCAAACAGGAAGTCGGCCATTTTTACGTTTATGACGTATTTTGACCGTTTCAAGGCGTCATACTTTAACGAACTCCTCCCAGAGATTTGACCCGATTGACTTCAGATTCGGCTAGTCTGCTCTTGAGACCTTGGCAGTGAAAAGTTACTCAAAGATCAAAAAGTTATCGAACTATGTGGCCGTGGCGTGGCGTCAAAAAAACACCATTCGCCGCGAAACAGGAAGTTGTTGTAACTCGGCCGTACATTGTCTAATCTGCTCCAAATCTCTCATATGTCATAGCATCCCGACTCGGAACACATCTATATGATAATTTAGAATCATAGTGATAGCGCCACCTAGTGGCAACCGGAAGTTGTACGTTGTGTACGTTGACATCCTGCTCCTCACAGATTAATCAGATCCCTCTCAAATGTTGTCAAACAAGCCTTAACACCTTGATAATGCTTCATTGTGAAGATTGTAAGACGTTACTGAAGGGCGGCGACGTGGCGGCTCGGCGAATTTCGATCCTTCGCCATGAACGAATAAACTGATGTATCTCGACTCCACATCATCAGATCTTTACCAGATTTCACGTGCTTGATTAGACTCCAGGCCTGAAGACATCCGCAGGCCAATTTTGAATCATAGTCATAGCGCCACCTACTGGTAACAGGAAGTTAAAGTCTTTATACTTTGGCTTGTTTCTCTTAGTAGGTAAATCAAATCAATATCAAATTTGTTCCACACAAATGCAACAAGTTCATAATGCCAGATCATGAAGCTTTTGATGTTTCGTCGAACGCCGTTGCCGTGGCGATGCAGTCTTCGCCGTTAACAACGAAGGTCATTTTGAGAGGCTAAAAATGCTCGAAACATAAGCAAACTTGGCAAGCAGATTACAAGCCCGAAATGTAGTTATAGAATATGATTTTATTGGTTCAGAGTGGCAAATCGGCTCAATAGCGCCCCCTACAAAATTTTGACGAAGCAGCCCTCGCAGTACGTTTGACCTAGATGTATGGAATTTGGTAGGAACATGTATCACATGTGGACTTAAATAAAAGTATATTGGGGCCATGCTCTAAACCTGCATGCAGTGTCTGACGGTCGCAGAACCGAACGGCAGCATCAACCAGAGTCCTCGCGCCGTCCGACGGTCGCGGACGGTCTCGGCCGCGTAGGCCGGAGTCCCGCCGGCACCCCGACGCGCATATTGCGAGGGCCCGCCCATCGCTGCTCGCAGCTTTAATTAGGGCCCGAGCACCGACGTAGTCGGAAGCGGAGGACCTATTGTATTTCTAATGTTTATTATTCTTCTTATTTTATAAGTTTCATGGCAAAAAGGAGGTGCTTGGGATATTGGGAATGTTGTGAAATTTGGCACGCAAGCCAGAATTTGCGAAAATTGCAGTCTGATTGGGGTGTCCAGCTGCGGTATGAAATATTGGCTCGCTAGCGCCCCCTATTGAGTAGCCCCAACATCGGGTTTCACCTAGCTGTATGAAATTTGGTAGGTTTGTGGAACGTGATGAGACGCACAAAAAATCCTCTTGGACGTTTTCTCTAAACCAAACAGGAAGTCGGCCATTTTTACGTTTATGACGTATTTTGACCGTTTCAAGGCGTCATACTTTAACGAACTCCTCCCAGAGATTTGACCCGATTGACTTCAGATTCGGCTAGTCTGCTCTTGAGACCTTGGCAGTGAAAAGGTACTCAAAGATCAAAAAGTTATCGAACTATGTGGCCGTGGCGTGGCGTCAAAAAAACACCATTCGCCGCGAAACAGGAAGTTGTTGTAACTCGGCCGTACATTGTCTAATCTGCTCCAAATCTCTCGTATGTCATAGCATCCCGACTCGGAACACATCTATATGATAATTTAGAATCATAGTGATAGCGCCACCTAGTGGCAACCGGAAGTTGTACGCTGTGTACTTTGACATCCTGCTCCTCACAGATTAATCAGATCCCTCTCAAATGTTGTCAGAACAGCCTTAAGACCTTGATAATGCTTCATTGTGAAGATTGTAAGAAGTTACTGAAGGGCGGCGACGTGGCGGCTCGGCGAATTTCGATCCTTCGCCATGAACGAATAAACTGATGTAACTCGACTCCACATCATCAGATCTTTACCAGATTTCACATGCTTGATTAGACTCCAGGCCTGAAGACATCCGCAGGCCAATTTTGAATCATAGTCATAGCGCCACCTACTGGTAACAGGAAGTTAAAGTCTTTATACTTTGGCTTGTTTCTCTTAGTAGGTAAATCAAATCAATATCAAATTTGTTCCACACATATACAAGAAGTTCATAATGCCAGATCATGAAGCTTTTGATGTTTCGTCGAACGCCGTTGCCGTGGCGATGCAGTCTTCGCCGTTAACAACGAAGGTCATTTTGAGAGGCTAAAAATGCTCGAAACATAAGCAAACTTGGCAAGCAGATTACAAGGCCGAAATGTAGTTATAGAATATGATTTTATTGGTTCAGAGTGGCAAATCGGCTCAATAGCGCCCCCTACAAAATTTCGACGAAGCAGCCCTCGCAGTACGTTTGACCTAGATGTATGAAATGTGGTAGGAACATGTATCACATATGGACTTCAATAAAAGTCTCTTGGGGCCATGCTCTAAACCCAACCGGAAGTCAGCCATTTTGAATTTTATATGAATTTCTAGTGTCGTTTCTGTCATTTCCAGGTGCTGCACTTTAACGAACTCCTCCTAGTGAATTAATCAGATCAACTTCAAATTTGGTCGGTACAGTCTAAAGACCTTTGTGATGAAAAGTTACGCAAAGCTTGTTGTTTCGTGAAAAGCTATTGCCGTGGCGACGCATTCTTCACCGTGAAATATTAAGGTGTTTTGAGGGGCTAAAAATGCTCGAAACATAAGCAAACTTGGCAAGCAGATTACAAGGCCGAAATGTAGTTATAGAATATGATTTCATTGGTTCAGAGTGGCAAATCGGCTCAATAGCGCCCCCTACAAAATTTCAACGAAGCAGCCCTCGCAGTACGTTTCACCTAGATGTATGAAATTTGGTAGGAACATGTATCGCATGTGGACTTAAATAAAAGTATATTGGGGCCATGCTCTAAACCTGCATGCGGTGTCTGACGGTCCCAGAACCGAACGGCAGCATCAACCAGAGTCCTCGCGCCGTCCGACGGTCGCGGACGTTCTCGGCCGCGCAGGCCGGAGTCCCGCCGGCACCCCGACGCGCATATTGCGAGGGCCCGCCCATCGCTGCTCGCAGCTTTAATTATTCTTCTTCTTCTTATTTTACAAGTTTCATGGCAAAAAGGAGGTGCTTGGGATATTGGGAATGTTGTGAAATTTGGCACGCAAGCCAGAATTTGCGAAAATTGCAGTCTGATTGGGGTGTCCAGCTGCGGTATGAAATATTGGCTCGCTAGCGCCCCCTATTGAGTAGCCCCAACATCAGGTTTCACCCAGCTGTATGAAATTTGGTAGGTATGTGGAACGTGATGAGACGCAGAAAAAATCCTCTTGGAAGTTTTCTCTAAACCAAACAGGAAGTCGGCCATTTTTCCTTTTATGACGTTTTTTGACCGTTTCAAGGCGTCGTACTATAACGAACTCCTCCCAGAGATTTGACCCGATTGACTTCAGATTCGGCTAGTCTGCTCTTGAGACCTTGGCAGTGAAAAGTTACTTAAAGATCAAAAAGTTATCGAACTATGTGGCCGTGGCGTGGCGTCAAAGAAACACCATTCGCCACGAAACAGGAAGTTGTTGTAACTCGGCCGTACATTGTCGAATCTGCTCCAAATCTCTCATATGTCATAACATCCTGACCCGGAACACATCTATATGATAATTTAGAATCATAGTGATAGCGCCACCTAGTGGCAACCGGAAGTTGTACGCTGTGTACTTTGACATCCTGCTCCTCACAGATTAATCAGATCCCTCTCAAATGTTGTCAAACAAGCCTTAACACCTTGATAATGCTTCATTGTGAAGATTGTAAGAAGTTACTGAAGGGCGGCGACGTGGCGGCTCGGCGAATTTCGATCCTTCGCCATGAACGAATAAACTGATGTAACTCGACTCCACATCATCAGATCTTTACCAGATTTCACGTGCTTGATTAGACTCCAGGCCTGAAGACATCCGCAGGCCAATTTTGAATCATAGTCATAGCGCCACCTACTGGTAACAGGAAGTTAAAGTCTTTATACTTTGGCTTGTTTCTCTTAGTAGGTAAATCAAATCAATATCAAATTTGTTCCACACAAATACAAGAAGTTCATAATGCCAGATCATGAAGCTTTTGATGTTTCGTCGAACGCCGTTGCCGTGGCGATGCAGTCTTCGCCGTTAACAACGAAGGTCATTTTGAGAGGCTAAAAATGCTCGAAACATAAGCAAACTTAGCAAGCAGATTACAAGGCCGAAATGTAGTTATAGAATATGATTTTATTGGTTCAGAGTGGCAAATCGGCTCAATAGCGCCCCCTACAAAATTTCGACGAAGCAGCCCTCGCAGTATGTTTGACCTAGATGTATGACATTTGGTAGGAACATGTATCACATATGGAGTTCAATAAAAGTCTCTTGGGGCCATGCTCTAAACCCAACCGGAAGTCAGCCATTTTGAATTTTTTATGAATTTCTAGTGTCGTTTTTGTCATTTCCAGGCGCTGCACTTTAACGAACTCCTCCTAGGGAATTAATCAGATCAACTTCAAATTTGGTCGGTACAGTCTAAAGACCTTTGTGATGAAAAGTTACTCAAAGCTTGTTGTTTCGTGAAAAGCTGTTGCCGTGGCGACGCATTCTTCACCATGAAATATTAAGGTGTTTTGAGGGGCTAAAAATGCTCGAAACATAAGCAAACTTGGCAAGTAGATTACAAGGCCGAAATGTAGTTATAGAATATGATTTTATTGGTTCAGAGTGGCAAATCGGCTCAATAGCGCCCCCTACAAAATTTCAACGAAGCAGCCCTCGCAGTACGTTTCACCTAGATGTATGAAATTTGGTAGGAACATGTATCACATGTGGACTTAAATAAAAGTATATTGGGGCCATGCTCTAAACCTGCATGCAGTGTCTGACGGTCACATAACTGAACGGCAGCATCAACCGGAGTCCTCGCGCCGTCCGACGGTCGCGGACGGTCTCGGCCGCGCAGGCCGGAGTCCCGCCGGCACCCCGACGCGCATATTGCGAGGGCCCGCCCATCGCTGCTCGCAGCTTTAATTAGGGCCCGAGCACCGACGTAGTCGGAAGCGGAGGACCTATTGTATTTCTAATGATTATTATTAGGGCCCGAGCACCGACGTAGTCGGAAGCGGAGGACCTATTGTATTTCTAATGTTTATTATTAGGGCCCGAGCACCGACGTAGTCGGAAGCGGAGGACCTATTGTATTTCTAATTAGGGCCCGAGCACCGACGTAGTCGGAAGCGGAGGACCTATTGTATTTCTAATGATTATTAGGGCCCGAGCACCGACGTAGTCGGAAGCGGAGGACCTATTGTATTTCTAATGATTATTAGGGCCCGAGCACCGACGTAGTCGGAAGCGGAGGACCTATTGTATTTCTAATGATTATTAGGGCCCGAGCACCGACGTAGTCGGAAGCGGAGGACCTATTGTATTTCTAATGTTTATTATTATTAGGGCCCGAGCACCGACGTAGTCGGAAGCGGAGGACCTATTGTATTTCTAATTAGGGCCCGAGCACCGACGTAGTCGGAAGCGGAGGACCTATTGTATTTCTAATGATTATTATTTAGGGCCCGAGCACCGACGTAGTCGGAAGCGGAGGACCTATTGTATTTCTAATGTTTATTAGGGCCCGAGCACCGACGTAGTCGGAAGCGGAGGACCTATTGTATTTCTAATTAGGGCCCGAGCACCGACGTAGTCGGAAGCGGAGGACCTATTGTATTTCTAATGTTTATTATTAGGGCCCGAGCACCGACGTAGTCGGAAGCGGAGGACCTATTGTATTTCTAATGTTTATTATTATTCTTCTGATTATTTTTAGTGTTTCGTCGCAAAAAGGAGGTGCTTGGGATATTGGGAATGTTGTGAAATTTGGCACGCAAGCCAGAATTTGCGAAAATTGCAGTCTGATTGGGGTGTCCAGCTGCGGTATGAAATATTGGCTCGCTAGCGCCCCCTATTGAGTAGCCCCAACATCGGGTTTCACCTAGCTGTATGAAATTTGGTAGGTTTGTGGAACGTGATGAGACGCACAAAAAATCCTCTTGGAAGTTTTCTCTAAACCAAACAGGAAGTCGGCCATTTTTACGTTTATGACGTTTTTTGACCGTTTCAAGGCGTCATACTTTGACGAACTCCTCCCAGAGATTTGACCCGATTGACTTCAGATTCGGCTAGTCTGCTCTTGAGACCTTGGCAGTGAAAAGTTACTCAAAGATCAAAAAGTTATCGAACTATGTGGCCGTGGCGTGGCGTCAAAGAAACACCATTCGCCACGAAACAGGAAGTTGTTGTAACTCGGCCGTACATTGTCGAATCTGCTCCAAATCTCTCATATGTCATAACATCCCGACTCGGAACACATCTATATGATAATTTAGAATCACAGTGATAGCGCCACCTAGTGGCAACCGGAAGTTGTACGCTGTGTACTTTGACATCCTGCTCCTCACAGATTAATCAGATCCCTCTCAAATGTTGTCAGAAAAGCCTTAAGACCTTGATAATGCTTCATTGTGAAGATTGTAAGAAGTTACTGAAGGGCGGCGACGTGGCGGCTTGGCGAATTTCGATCCTTCGCCATGAACGAATAAACTGATGTATCTCGACTCCACATCATCAGATCTTTACCAGATTTCACGTGCTTGATTAGACTCCAGGCCTGAAGACATCCGCAGGCCAATTTTGAATCATAGTCATAGCGCCACCTACTGGTAACAGGAAGTTAAAGTCTTTATACTTTGGCTTGTTTCTCTTAGTAGGTAAATCAAATCAATATCAAATTTGTTCCACACAAATACAAGAAGTTCATAATGCCAGATCATGAAGCTTTTGATGTTTCGTCGAACGCTGTTGCCGTGGCGATGCAGTCTTCGCCGTTAACAACGAAGGTCATTTTGAGAGGCTAAAAATGCTCGAAACATAAGCAAACGTGGCAAGTACATTACAAGGCCGAAATGTAGTTATAGAATATGATTTTATTGGTTCAGAGTGGCAAATCGGCTCAATAGCGCCCCCTACAAAATTTCGACGCAGCAGCCCTCGCAGTATGTTTGACCTAGATGTATGACATTTGGTAGGAACATGTATCACATATGGAGTTCAATAAAAGTCTCTTGGGGCCATGCTCTAAACCCAACCGGAAGTCAGCCATTTTGAATTTTTTATGAATTTCTAGTGTCGTTTTTGTCATTTCCAGGCGCTGCACTTTAACGAACTCCTCCTAGGGAATTAATCAGATCAACTTCAAATTTGGTCGGTACAGTCTAAAGACCTTTGTGATGAAAAGTTACTCAAAGCTTGTTGTTTCGTGAAAAGCTGTTGCCGTGGCGACGGAATTTCGATCCTTCGCCATGAACGAATAAACTGATGTAACTCGACTCCACATCATCAGATCTTTACCAGATTTCACGTGTGTGATTAGACTCCAGGCCTGAAGACATCCGCAGGCCAATTTTGAATCATAGTCATAGCGCCACCTACTGGTAACAGGAAGTTAAAGCCTTTATACTTTGGCTTGTTTCTCTTAGTAGGTAAATCAAATCAATATCAAATTTGTTCCACACAAATACAAGAAGTTCATAATGCCAGATCATGAAGCTTTTGATGTTTCGTCGAACGCCGTTGCCGTGGCGATGCAGTCTTCGCCGTTAACAACGAATGTCATTTTGAGAGGCTACAAATGCTCGAAACATAAGCATACTTGGCAAGCAGATTACAAGGCCGAAATGTAGTTGGAGAATATGATTTTATTGGTTCAGAGTGGCAAATCGGCTCAATAGCGCCCCCTACAAAATTTCAACGAAGCAGCCCTCGCAGTACGTTTCACCTAGATGTATGAAATTTGGTAGGAACATGTATCACATGTGGACTTAAATAAACGTATATTGGGGCCATGCTCTAAACCTGCATGCAGTGTCTGACGGTCACAGAACCGAACGGCAGCATCAACCAGAGTCCTCGCGCCGTCCGACGGTCGCGGACGTTCTCGGCCGCGCAGGCCGGAGTCCCGCCGGCACCCCGACGCGCATATTGCGAGGGCCCGCCCATCGCTGCTCGCAGCTTTAATTATTCTTATTATTATTTTTCCTCTTTCATGGCAAAAAGGAGGTGCTTGGGATATTGGGAATTTTGTGAAATTTGGCACGTAAGCCAGAATTTGCGAAAATTGCAGTCTGATTGGGGTGTCCAGCTGCGGTATGAAATATTGGCTCGCTAGCGCCCCCTATTGAGTAGCCCCAACATCGGGTTTCACCTAGCTGTATGAAATTTGGTAGGTTTGTGGAACGTGATGAGACGCACAAAAAATCCTCTTGGAAGTTTTCTCTAAACCAAACAGGAAGTCGGCCATTTTTACGTTTATGACGTTTTTTGACCGTTTCAAGGCGTCATACTTTAACGAACTCCTCCCAGAGATTTGACCCGATTGATTTCAGATTGGGCTAGTATGCTCTTGAGACCTTGGCAGTGAAAAGTTACTCAAACATCAAAAAGTTATCGAACTATGTGGCCGTGGCGTGGCGTCAAAGAAACACCATTCGCCACGAAACAGGAAGTTGTTGTAACTCGGCCGTACATTGTCGAATCTGCTCCAAATCTCTCATATGTCATAACATCCCGACCCGGAACACATCTATATGATAATTTACAATCATAGTGATAGCGCCACCTAGTGGCAACCGGAAGTTGTACGCTGTGTACTTTGACATCCTGCTCCTCACAGATTAATCAGATCCCTCTCAAATGTTGTCAAACAAGCCTTAAGACCTTGATAATGCTTCATTGTGAAGATTGTAAGACGTTACTGAAGGGCGGCGACGTGGCGGCTCAGCGAATTTCGATCCTTCGCCATGAACGAATAAACTGATGTATCTCGACTCCACATCATCAGATCTTTACCAGATTTCACATGCTTGATTAGACTCCAGGCCTGAAGACATCCGCAGGCCAATTTTGAATCATAGTCATAGCGCCACCTACTGGTAACAGGAAGTTAAAGTCTTTATACTTTGGCTTGTTTCTCTTAGTAGGTAAATCAAATCAATATCATATTTGTTCCACACAAATACAAGAAGTTCATAATGCCAGATCATGAAGCTTTTGATGTTTCATCGAACGCCGTTGCCGTGGCGATGCAGTCTTCGCCGTTAACAACGAAGGTCATTTTGAGAGGCTACAAATGCTCCAAACATAAGCAAACTTGGCAAGCAGATTACAAGCCCGAAATGTAGTTGGAGAATATGATTTTATTGGTTCAGAGTGGCAAATCGGCTCAATAGCGCCCCCTACAAAATTTCGACGAAGCAGCCCTCGCAGTATGTTTGACCTAGATGTATGAAATGTGGTAGGAACATGTATCACATATGGACTTCAATAAAAGTCTCTTGGGGCCATGCTCTAAACCCAACCGGAAGTCAGCCATTTTGCATTTCTTATGAATTTCTAGTGTCGTTTTTGTCATTTCCAGGCGCTGCACTTTAACGAACTCCTCCTAGGGAATTAATCAGATCAACTTCAAATTTGGTCGCTACAGTCTAAAGACCTTTGTGATGAAAAGTTACTCAAAGCTTGTTGTTTCGTGAAAAGCTGTTGCCGTGGCGACGCATTCTTCACCGTGAAATATTAAGGTGTTTTGAGGGGCTAAAAATGCTCAAAACATAAGCAAACTTGGCAAGCAGATTACAAGGCCGAAATGTAGTTGGAGAATATGATTTTATTGGTTCAGAGTGGCAAATCGGCTCAATAGCGCCCCCTACAAAATTTCGACGAAGCAGCCCTCGCAGTACGTTTCACCTAGATGTATGAAATTTGGTAGGAACATGTATCGCGTGTGGACTTAAATAAAGGTTTATTGGGGCCATGCTCTGAACCTGCATGCGGCGTCTGACGGTCGCAGAACCGAACGGCAGCATCAACCAGAGTCCTCGCGCCGTCCGACGGTCGCGGACGGTCTCGGCCGCGCAGGCCGGAGTCCCGCCGGCACCCCGACGCGCATATTGCGAGGGCCCGCCCATCGCTGCTCGCAGCTTTAATGTTTATTCTTATTCTTATTTTTAGTGTTTCGTCGCAAAAAGGAGGTGCTTGGGATATTGGGAATGTTGTGAAATTTGGCACGCAAGCCAGAATTTGCGAAAATTGCAGTCTGATTGGGGTGTCCAGCTGCGGTATGAAATATTGGCTCGCTAGCGCCCCCTATTGAGTAGCCCCAACATCGGGTTTCACCTAGCTGTATGAAATTTGGTAGGTTTGTGGAACGTGATGAGACGCACAAAAAATCCTCTTTGACGTTTTCTCTAAACCAAACAGGAAGTCGGCCATTTTTACGTTTATGACGTATTTTGACCGTTTCAAGGCGTCATACTTTAACGAACTCCTCCCAGAGATTTGACCCGATTGACTTCAGATTCGGCTAGTCTGCTCTTGAGACCTTGGCAGTGAAAAGTTACTCAAAGATCAAAAAGTTATCGAACTATGTGGCCGTGGCGTGGCGTCAAAAAAACACCATTCGCCGCGAAACAGGAAGTTGTTGTAACTCGGCCGTACATTGTCTAATCTGCTCCAAATCTCTCATATGTCATAACATCCCGACCCGGAACACATCTATATGATAAGTTAGAATCATAGTGATAGCGCCACCTAGTGGCAACTGGAAGTTGTACGCTGTGTACTTTGACATCCTGCTCCTCACAGATTAATCAGATCCCTCTCAAATGTTGTCAGAAAAGCCTTAACACCTTGATAATGCTTCATTGTGAAGATTGTAAGAAGTTACTGAAGGGCGGCGACGTGGCGGCTTGGCCAATTTCGATCCTTCGCCATGAACGAATAAACTGATGAATCTCGACTCCACATCATCAGATCTTTACCAGATTTCACATGCTTGATTAGACTCCAGGCCTGAAGACATCTGTAGGCCAATTTTGAATCATAGTCATAGCGCCACCTACTGGTAACAGGAAGTTAAAGTCTTTATACTTTGGCTTGTTTCTCTTAGTAGGTAAATCAAATCAATGTCAAATTTGTTGCACACAAATACAAGAAGTTCATAATGCCAGATCATGAAGCTTTTGATGTTTCGTCGAACGCCGTTGCCGTGGCGATGCAGTCTTCGCCGTTAACAACGAAGGTCATTTTGAGAGGCTAAAAATGCTCGAAACATAAGCAAACTTGGCAAGCAGATTACAAGCCCGAAATGTAGTTATAGAATATGATTTTATTGGTTCAGAGTGGCAAATCGGCTCAATAGCGCCCCCTACAAAGTTTCGACGAAGCAGCCCTCGCAGTATGTTTGACCTAGATGTATGAAATGTGGTAGGAACATGTATCACATATGGACTTCAATAAAAGTCTCTTGGCGCCATGCTCTAAACCCAACCGGAAGTCAGCCATTTTGAATTTCTTATGAATTTCTAGTGTCGTTTCTGTCATTTCCAGGCGCTGCACTTTGACGAACTCCTCCTAGGGAATTAATCAGATCAACTTCAAATTTGGTCGGTACAGTCTAAAGACCTTTGTGATGAAAAGTTACTCAAAGCTTGTTGTTTCGTGAAAAGCTGTTGCCGTGGCGACGCATTCTTCACCATGAAATATTAAGGTGTTTTGAGGGGCTAAAAATGCTCAAAACATAAGCATACTTGGCAAGCAGATTACAAGCCCGAAATGTAGTTATAGAATATGATTTTATTGGTTCAGAGTGGCAAATCGGCTCAATAGCGCCCCCTACAAAATTTCAACGAAGCAGCCCTCGCAGTACGTTTCACCTAGATGTATGAAATTTGGTAGGAACATGTATCGCGTGTGGACTTAAATAAAAGTATATTGGGGCCATGCTCTAAACCTGCATGCAGTGTCTGACGGTCACAGAACCGAACGGCAGCATCAACCAGAGTCCTCGCGCCGTCAGACGGTCGCCGACGTTCTCGGCCGCGCAGGCCGGAGTCCCGCCGGCACCCCGACGCGCATATTGCGAGGGCCCGCCCATCGCTGCTCGCAGCTTTAATTCTTATTCTTATTTTTAGTGTTTCGTCGCAAAAAGGAGGTGCTTGGGATATTGGGAATTTTGTGAAATTTGGCACGCAAGCCAGAATTTGCGAAAATTGCAGTCTGATTGGGGTGTCCAGCTGCGGTATGAAATATTGGCTCGCTAGCGCCCCCTATTGAGTAGCCCCAACATCAGGTTTCACCCAGCTGTATGAAATTTGGTAGGTATGTGGAACGTGATGAGACGCACAAAACATCCTCTTGGAAGTTTTCTCTAAACCAAACAGGAAGTCGGCCATTTTTACTTTTATGACGTTTTTTGACCGTTTCAAGGCGTCATACTTTAACGAACTCCTCCCAGAGATTTGACCCGATTGACTTCAGATTCGGCTAGTCTGCTCTTGAGACCTTGGCAGTGAAAAGTTACTCAAAGATCAAAAAGTTATCGAACTATGTGGCCGTGGCGTGGCGTCAAAAAAACACCATTCGCCACGAAACAGGAACTTGTTGTAACTCGGCCGTACATTGTCGAATCTGCTCCAAATCTCTCGTATGTCATAACATCCCGACTCGGAACACATCTATATGATAATTTAGAATCACACTGATAGCGCCACCTAGTGGCAACCGGAAGTTGTACGCTGTGTACTTTGACATCCTGCTCCTCACAGATTAATCAGATCCCTCTCAAATGTTGTCAGAGAAGTCTTAAGACCTTGATAATGCTTCATTGTGAAGATTGTAAGAAGTTACTGAAGGGCGGCGACGTGGCGGCTCGGCGAATTTCGATCCTTCGCCATGAACGAATAAACTGATGTATCTCGACTCCACATCATCAGATCTTTACCAGATTTCACATGCTTGATTAGACTCCAGGCCTGAAGACATCCGCAGGCCAATTTTGAATCATAGTCATAGCGCCACCTACTGGTAACAGGAAGTTAAAGTCTTTATACTTTGGCTTGTTTCTCTTAGTAGGTAAATCAAATCAATATCAAATTTGTTCCACACAAATAGAAGAAGTTCATAATGCCAGATCATGAAGCTTTTGATGTTTCGTCGAACGCCGTTGCCGTGGTGATGCAGTCTTCGCCGTTAACAACGAAGGTCATGTTGAGAGGCTAAAAATGCTCGAAACATAAGCAAACTTGGCAAGTAGATTACAAGGCCAAAATGTAGTTATAGAATATGATTTTATTGGTTCAGAGTGGCAAATCGGCTCAATAGCGCCCCCTACAAAATTTCGACGAAGCAGCCCTCGCAGTATGTTTGACCTAGATGTATGAAATGTGGTAGGAACATGTATCACATATGGACTTCAATAAAAGTCTCTTGGGGCCATGCTCTAAACCCAACCGGAAGTCAGCCATTTTGCATTTCTTATGAATTTCTAGTGTCGTTTTTGTCATTTCCAGGCGCTGCACTTTAACGAACTCCTCCTAGAGAAATGATTGAATCAACTTCAAATTTGGTCGGTACAGTCTAAAGACCTTTGTGATGAAAAGTTACTCAAAGCTAGCTGTTTTGTGAAAAGCTGTTGCCGTGGCGACGCATTCTTCACCATGAAATATTAAGGTGTTTTGAGGGGCTAAAAATGCTCAAAACATAAGCATACTTGGCAAGCAGATTACAACCCCGAAATGTAGTTATAGAATATGATTTTATTGGTTCAGAGTGGCAAATCGGCTCAATAGCGCCCCCTACAAAATTTCAACGAAGCAGCCCTCGCAGTACGTTTCACCTAGATGTATGAAATGTGGTAGGAACATGTATCACATATGGACTTAAATAAAAGTATATTGGGGCAATGCTCTAAACCCAACCGGAAGTCAGCCATTTTGAATTTTGTATGAATTTCTCGTGTTTTTTTCCCATTTCCAGGTGCTGTACTACGAACTCCTCCTAGGGAATTAATCCGATCACCTTAGAATTTGGTCAGAACAATCTAAAGACCGTAGCGATTAAAAGTTACTAAAAGCTTTAGGTTTCATCGAACGACGTGGAGATGGTGTGATGGCCATTTTACATGGCTCGCCATCATCCATCAAGCTGTTGTAACTCGACTGTACTTTGTCAAAACTGTCCCAAACTTGACATGCTTGTTGACTGTCATGGCTTTAGGACTTCTGCATGCCAATATTAACTCAGTCATAGCGCCACCTACTGATAAGCACGGACGTAAGCAGGATTCTATAATTACAGCGGCCCAAACACTGAACTTATTGAAAGGGTTTGTGGGCACACCATGAGAAAAAGACTTCTCTGATCTAAATATGTGCAAACTAAGATGCTTGGAGAGCAGAAATTAGATGAAAGTGGTTGTCAAGCCACTGTCAGTGGGCATTAGTATAAATGATCTGTCCAGAGCTTCTTCGTGAGAATCAGGTTGAACGTTATAATGAATGCTTCACACTACAATCTAAAGTTACAGAAGAGCTTAAAGAGTTAAATTAAAGTGTTCAAGTAAAAGTAAATGGCACTACTGTTTTGTTACCTTTCATGTAAGTCCAAATACAATCAGCAGGACACTGCAGGGAGTTGAACCCCATCCCAGTAAACTGGGAGTACCACTTACCAGTGCCTTTTGCTTTTTTGGTCTAGACAGAAGGTCAAGCAAAACCTACATTAACAACAGCATATGAGTGGCAATATTTAATATTACAGAATTCTTGTGAATCACTTGGATTTGAAATGCTCATAAGTAATCGCATTTTTGATTAAGTGCTTATAAAGTACATGTTAATGTGTTATATTTTAAATGCTATGCAGCATAGATTCGGTTTTATAAATGAGCTTAATTTGTGACATGTTTTGGTTCTAATGTACAGTTTTTACAATGTGTTTTTTATTAGCGAGGGAATACATGTTTAATTTGAAATTCTGTACTCTGTTATAGTCATGGTTTAAATGTTCAAGAACATACTGTATCTGTTTCAAAATGCTGTTTTAATGCAGGAAAAGAAACCAGAGATTATATATGAATGAATATTATTTATATAGCGCTTTTCACAGACAATATCACAAAGCGCTTAACAGAGCAGACATTTAAAAGCATAAAAAACAACAATTTCACCCTAGGGTCAATAAAGTATATACACAGAGAAAAATAAAAAATAAAATCATAAACAAATTAAATAAAAATGTAAAACATATTTGAAGAGCAGGTCCAGGACATGGGTTTTTACTCAAACGCCAGCCAGCCTAAACACAAAGCGCTTAACAGAGCAGACATTTAAAAGCATAAAAAACAACAATGTCAATAAAGTATATACACAGAGAAAAGTAAAAAATAAAAAATGAAAGAAATAAAAATGTAAAACATATTCACAGACAATAATATCACAAAGCGCTTAACAGAGCAGACATCTAAAAGCATAAAAAACAACAATGTGACCCTAGGGTCAATAAAGTATATACACAGAGAAAAGTAAAAAATAAAATGGTATCGGTAATAGAGTGAATAAAAAACAACAATGTGACCCTAGGGTCAATAAAGTATATACACAGAGAAAAGTAAAAAATAAAAAACGAAAGAAATAAAAATGTAAAACATATTCACAGACAATAATATCACAAAGCGCTTAACAGAGCAGACATCTAAAAGCATAAAAAACAACAATGTGACCCTAGGGTCAATAAAGTATATACACAGAGAAAAGTAAAAAATAAAAAATGAAAGAAATAAAAATGTAAAACATATTCACAGACACTAATATCACAAAGCGCTTAACAGAGCAGACATCTAAAAGCATAAAAAACAACAATGTGACCCTAGGGTCAATAAAGTATATACACAGAGAAAAGTAAAAAATAAAAAATGAAAGACATAAAAATGTAAAACATATTCACAGACAATAATATCACAAAGCGCTTAACAGAGCAGACATCTAAAAGCATAAAAAACAACAATGTGACCCTAGGGTCAATAAAGTATATACACAGAGAAAAGTAAAAAATAAAATGGTATCGGTAATAGAGTGAATAATATGAATAATAAAAATGATATCAGCAGTGGGAGTCAACAGGGCCATGGTGGGAGGAAGGACCAGGGTCCACATAAAACCACGATCCATGGAACCTGTGAGGCGAAAAAGCACAAAGACTCTGGGGAAGAAGCAAAATTAGTCATGTGCATGAATGAGACATGAATTCATACAGAAGGCGAGAGAGAAGAGGAGCTCAGTGTATCCTAGGAAGTCCCCCAGTAGTCTAAGCCTATAGCAGCTTATTTAGGGACTGGTCCAAGGCAAACCTGAGCCAGTCCTAACTATAAACCTGAGCCAGCCCCAACTATAAGCACTATCACAAAGGAAAGTCTTAAGACTACTCTTAAATATGGTGAGTGTGTCTGCCCCCCCAGACTGAAACTGTTAGAATGTATTCACTTTTTCTTAGTGAGCAGTTTTTTGTGAAAAAGAGCATACAATTGCATCGTGATCACTGAAATATGCTGGCAGTACTATAGTTTGTGTATCATACTGTGTTGTTTTAATGTACACATGGTCAATTAATGTGCCTTTCCCAGTAGTGGGCTGAGAGACAACTTGAATGTACCCTTTATTTGTCATAAAATCATAAATGATTGAGGATTTCAAAATGTTGTCATTGAAATCTCCCATTACAGCAATTGTATCACTAATTGGATCCAAGGACTCAAGTAGATTGTTTAAATGTGCTTTAAACAATGGCATGGGATATGATGGCGGACGATAGATGACTGCTATCAATATGTTGTAAGTAACACAGTTGTATACCAGACATTCTAAATTGACATGTGGTAGATTAATAATGTTGTATGTCAACTTGTCTGCACTATACATGCCAACACCGCCATGATGCTGGTTTTGCAAGGCAATCAATGACGGATTGTCACTAGTATATGATGCACTTCGAGGACAGCTATCAAAATGAAAACCATCAATGTTGATTGACTGTGTAGAGGGAGCAGCAGGTAGCCATGTTTCTGTAACAGCAATACAGTGAAGGTTCAAACGTTGTGTAAATACTGTTAAATCTGCCACATGGCGAGGCAAGCTTTGCACGTTCATCAAACACACATTAAAAGCACGATCAGGTAATTTCTGCTGTGTCATATTGTCAGTTAAATATGGTTCCATGCGTTGAATTGCATGTTGAATATTTTCCTTACAATAAATAGCTTTCTCCTCAAAATCTTGAATTACTAACCCTGACAGATTTCTCACACGACTCAGTGCCACATATGCTTGTCCAGCGGCAAAGATTTTCTTCAGGGAAACCACAGCTTTATCAACTGTAATACCCTGAACCTTATGTACTGTACACGCCCAAGCCAGTTTTAGTGGAAATTGACGTCGCAATCCTCCATTATTACTGACGTTATCTTCTTCAGGTTTGATAGCTGTGGAAGTCGTGGATTGTGTTGAGAATGATGCACTTTGTTTTCTGCGCTGTGCGCCAACTAGTTTATCATCAAATTCAACATAGATCATTTGAGGAAAAGTGCTGTTACTTGAAGTTATTATATCAGTTATGGTGCCACATACACCGTTAACAAGACCATCCATAACATCAACATTCTTTGTAAGCATTACTCGAGCATTTTTCCCCAAAAGCAGTTTTTCAGTTAAACATGTATGATATACTTTAGCATGATGTTTTCTTTTCAACTCTCGTTTCCCGTTTTTTTTATTATTTTCATAATCCTGGGCATTTATTTCAATATAATCTGGACAGAATTTGAATAACTGTTTCACATTGTGCTCATTCACTTGCATATTTGTCGGGAAAATATGTAACTCTTGGGAATCCTCACCTGTTTCACATTGTTTTAGGATTGTCAGGTCCCCTGGTGACATTGGGCTGTCTTTTGATCGTGTTCTTAAGCGGTTTAATAGCTGTGCAAAAACTTGATCTTTTTGCCTCACAATTGTTTTTAACTCCACAATTTTGAAATTGTTGGACCATAACATATCAGCTGCAATATCAATACAAAGTGGTTTCCCTTTCACAGGAGGCAGTTGGAAGAAATCACCAACAGCTATTACACAAACTTTTCCAAATGTGGAGAAGTCTCCAGTTTGTTTGATTTGACGCAGTCGACCATGAATGTATGTGAGTAGTTTGTTGTCAACCATGGAAATCTCATCTATAATTACTATCTTCAGAGAACGATATTTTACTCGTAATGTGTTCACTTTCTCCTCCCCTAAAGGTGTGTATGGTAACTGAATATTAGTTCCAATACTAAATGTACTGTGAATGGTTGCTGCATGTAAATTGTATGCAGCAATCCCAGTTGGAGCAGTTAATAATACACAAATGTCATCAGGATGTTCACAGGTTGGTGACAGTAAGCGTGTTGCTTCGTATTGGATAGCCTTGATTAAATGACTTTTGCCTGTTCCTGCGCCCCCTGTAATGAAAACGTTAAGCGGTGGTGGATTCTCTCCCTTGACGTTCTTTAAACACCAGTTCCTTACATCATTCAATATTGCCATTTGTATTTCATTCAATGATCGAATCAATGCTAAACCTTCTTCTCTACTCAGTGTGTTGTTGTTTTTTTCTAGACATGCACCTGCTTGTTGACTCATTGATAGATCTGGAATATGTTCTGGTTCTTCTTCGGCTACCTGTTCCCGCGCTTTCATTTCTTCCTCACATTCTAAGCGCTCAAGCTCTTGTTCAGGGCACATCAGACACCAGGCATCCTCTAAGATACCTTCATTTTCAATAGTGGCTTGGACTCTATCTAACACATCAGCATCAATTTCAAAGACACTGCTATTCCTCTGAATAATTGTTTTGACAGAAAGTTTGGAGCCATCAGTATATTTGATGTTACCAGTCATATAAAACTGTTCAAATGTTTCAAATGTTTTGGGTTTTAGCTGGGCGTCAACTCGATGTGGCAAAAATAACTGAAGTCTACTCTGATAAAACTCTTCTGGAGACTTTGTTTCAGAAAAACGCGCAAAACGTATAACTGCAACTTGTGATCGTGTTCTTTTGGTTATGTATCCCAAGTTGTTGCTCAAACCAATTTTTGTTTGAGAGTTTTCGTTTTTAGACAACTGTCTATATTCTGATGCAAATGTTGCCAAACACATGTTATTAAAGGTGTCATCTTTCGGCCGATTCTTATATCGTTCACCTATACCAGGCATCCACATATCTTCTGATGTCAGCTCTTTGTGTTTCGCCTTTTCCTTTAAGACATTTAATGGCAAACTAATTTTAACCACATTATCCCCTGTTGGGACAAACACAACCTTTCTGGAACATTCTTTAAGATGCAAATTCATAACTCTATAGGCTGCCTCTTGAGCACAAACATCTCTATTATACAAGTATACACGGCCTAATTTAGTCAATGCTTCTTTAGCATCAACATTCCCTTGTTTGGCGGCTTCTTTCTGTGCATTGCCTAACAACAGTCCAACTTCTCGTTCAGATTTCGAAATGTATGAAATAATATACACTATGCATGCGAATGGATCAGAAACATATTGTATGTCCAAATTTGCATTCCAACATTTTAAGAGTGACTTATTATATTGATTGATCCATATCTCATCAACTTCCCTCTTCAGCACAACATGTGTATTTTTCGCCATACATTTGTAGGCAGCTTCAAAAGTATCCTGATTCAAACCTACACTGTCAAACAATTTATTCACATCATCATGTTTCACTGACTCATCTGAGAGAGCAGTTTTTAATTTTGACAGCAACTCTTTCGCATCAACCCTTTTTTGTTTATTTGTTTCTTGATTTTGATTGACACACTGACACTGTGTCAAGTCATTTGCATTCATTTCATCACAGTTGCATGCTTTTGGGCCATCATCTTCAGGTGAAATGCGACATATGAACGTTTGATTAGAAGGTGGTCTTGGATAACCAAATCGACAAGTAGTATTCTTTTTTCGACACGTTTTGGAATGTCTTTTGGAATGCTGCTGCACAGATGTTACAATGTCTAACAAGACATCATCATGTGATGGTAATCCACATGTGATATACTTGTCAATAAACTGAATCACCTCTTCATCTGTGTTTTTATCTATTTGAGGCGCATTCTCGATCCAGAATAAACAATGCACATGTGGTGAACCACGTTGTTGAAATTCAACACGATAAAAAAAGTCTGTCATCTTTCCTATTGGATGTAATGGAGACCTAAGTACTTCCTTCAAATAGATATGCCAGCGATAATCAAACATCCGTGCTGCAGTAACAGGATTACAACGCAAGAGCTCACACTTGTCGGACCACTCTAAATCTTCTGCAGTTTGCGTTCTACCCTGTTGTTTCAATAAACTAGAAATGAGATTTGCCCATCGCATATCTGCAGATGAAAATGAACCAAACCACGTTGGGAGACCTATTTGTCGAACACATGCCACCAAATCTTTTTGAGCTCCCTGCCAAAATGCTGGAGTACCACGAATAGGTTTAAGGAATCGATACCCTTCATCAAAGTGCAATAGTTTTCTCAAAGAGTCCTGATCTTTGAATACATCATTAGATACTTTTTGTGAATTACAACCCCCTTTGCCCTTGCGTAAAGCTATGGATACACTTGATAAAACCTGATAGACTTCTGATACGTACTGAGCATAAAAGATGTACTCACAACTTCCGGCAAACCTACCATCTGCATGTAATATTCTTGCGTTAAAATACTTAGCCAATGTCAATTTCGTTATCCTATCTTTATGATATGTATTATTTCCTTGTGGAAACAACACTGGGAAGCATTTTGCTTCGTTTGAGGGATCTGTAAGCAATTTTACAGGATTATTGCCTTCAGCTGGAGCAATATTTAAGATATTGTCCAAATATTGATCTAGCATTTCTTGACCAAGATCAATTGGCATAAGACAAGTGTCGTGAATTATACAATGCCGTTGTCCATCATAGAGCTCATCATCATTACCATCTGCAGTTGTGTCACCAGTTTCTGTATTTGAATCACTCTCTTTATCTTCTACATCATTATTTTCTTCCCTACAAAATGCATTCAGCCACTCCTCGTTAAATTTTACATCTTTATAATGAATGTTACTTTTTCTCAAAAAAAGCAAGGCTTGTCTTACATGCATGGTATCAACAAATTTATACTCATAATGTCCTTTATATGTTAGCTTACGTTTCAATTTGACACGTAACAGAGATCCATCATCTGAGTGAGGAAGCAAGTTAGTGGTTTGAACTACGTTGGCTGGAACACATGTTACTGGTCCATGTACACCATTTTGTCCACCTTTGGGTAATGCCAAGACTTTCATGAATGGAATCTGAAGTGCTATTAGATGTTGTTCTAAATTGTTTAGACAAGCTAATTCTGTGGGAATTGTATCTATTGTCAAATTGTTAACATTACATTGAGCTGGTACTTCACCTTTTTTAAGTTTATAATGGCAAGTGAAGCATATCCACGGGTGTCCCATAGCGGTCTCCAAAAGTTGACAAGGTGGTGCACAGTGATCATTACATTTGTGAACAAAATCATAGCTGATGCATTTGTCTGCATTAAGCAATATTTTTTTGTTCTTTCTATAAGCATCTCTCTTACAATGCAAAACCTGACGTTCAAACAGTAATCTATGGCAAACAACACACACAAAATCTGGGCCATTTCTAACATGGCATGTAAACTGCTCCATCACAAAGTCAAAGTCCTTCGACTTCTCTTTTTTCGTTTGCCTCTTTAATGTAATACCTTTAATGACACTTGCCTTGAATTTAGGATTGTGATGGTATTTCTCTTTACTGCTCGTTTTAACCTTCTCACGGTGCATCTCATCGTGTTTATATTTTAACCTACTCAGACCTCTGATGTTTTGTTTATGCAAATCATCTACTTTGTATTTAGTCTTACTCAATAGTTTCATTTTATCTTTATGAACGTCATCTACTTTGTATTTAGTCTTACTCAATAGTTTCATTTTATCTTTATGAACGTCATCTACTTTGTATTTAGTCTTACTCAATAGTTTCATTTTATCTTTATGAACGTCATCTACTTTGTATTTAGTCTTACTCAATAGTTTCATTTTATCTTTATGAACGTCATCTACTTTGTATTTAGTCTTACTCAATAGTTTCATTTTATCTTTATGCAAATCATCTACTTTGTATTTAGTCTTACTCAATACTTTCATTTTATCTTTATGACGAGTATCCAGTTTGTATTTACTCTTACTTTGTTGTTTAATGTCTTCCATGTGCATAACATATTTTTTCTTGGAAACACTTTTAGTACTTTGTTGATACAATGCATTAGCCTCATAATGCATTTTCATAAGGAAACTGGTTTTCTTCTTCAAATACTTTGAGGGAGATAAACTACATGGCTGTTCTTTAACATTCTCCTTTACATGTGAGACTGCAGATGTATCTTGATGTTTTCTTCTACACATGTACGGTGTGTCTGGTACAATCTTTTCTTGACAAACATTCAAGCAATTATGGTCAGGATGAACAATATGATCAGAATCAACAACAGTTGTACAGCAGGTGTCATTCTGCAATGTTTTCAATGGACTACACGGTTTTGTCTTCTGTGATCTAGTTCTGTACCCTTTGTCAAATGAAATATTGTTTTTGCATAAGCCATAACACGGTTGCAGTCCAGGTCGATGAACACAAACTACATTTTCATAATGGTTGCCAGCAAGATTTTCTAAATATATGCAATGTTTGGAGAAAAGGTTGCTGGTGCAACTATATTTCAGCCACCTTCCATCAAGAAATGTAAATATGTTTACTCCTAATTTATCTGCTGCTGCTTGTATTTCAACTTCCGTAGCCCAGGTCTTAACCTTTCGCATTTGAGTAATAGTTAAGTACTGTGACACTGAAGTATACACGCTCCTCAAATTATTCACATAGTGGTCAGCATTCATTTCCAACTGTCTAACAATAGCTCGTCGAACTGTGAGATGATTATTTTGTGTTCCACTTACAGCTTGAGAGACAGCTCGAAAGAAACAATTACCATCAGCCAATATGCTTTCATTTTTGCATGGGACTCCTAATAGACCAACACGTGTAGGTTCCGCTGTGTGTGTTTTTTCATGTTGTATTCTTAAACGTGTGCACAAAGCTTGTGACACACGTTCACAAATTGGTGTAAAGTCCAGATTGTTATTTTCAACTTCACTAACAAATTCAACATCCGAGTTAACTTCGGAAACATGTGTTTTATCTAAATCAATCTCAGCAGCAATATTCTCATCAGACTTTGTACCACTCGGTGTTACTTTTAAACGCTTGTTACTTCTACTAATGTTGATGTTCAGTTCATCTTCAAGTATCACCAAATCCAAATCCGGAGTTACAAATGTTTTAGAATCTTGACACAACACTGTTGGTTTTGCAACAAGACTACTCACATGGGGAAGTTCTGGTACATGTGAAGAACCCAACCCAAGCTCATGAGTTGCTAAGCCTATGACAGAATTTATTTGCATCTCTGATGTACTTACGGGCAGACTGTTGGGTTTTGCAGGACTCTCA
>JAFEUB010000351.1:0-10000 GCA_024529925.1 Ophthalmolycus amberensis
CCCCCCCCCCCCCCCCCCCCCCCCCCCCCCCCCCCGTGCGTACATGGAGACATCTGAAGACAACATGCCTTGAAAACCAGTGATAGAAGTAATTAAAGTATTTATTCAAGGTGTGTCCTTAAAGGAATACTTAAATTCCTAAATTACACACATGTACACTAATACATTGCCGTTTATTAATTTTGTCCACACAACTATATATTATTTTATTATATTTACATCTTATATTTATCCTTCTATTTCAGTTTCTGCACATTTCATGTTTTAGATTCTCATTTCTTTAGTTGAGTGATTTTCTATAATGAGCCTGAGAGACAAAGTCTCTCTAACTGTTGTGCATTCAATAAACTAACTAACTCAGTAAATATATGAATATATAAATAAATAAATAATGTAAAAGAGAAACCAAAAGCAGGAGGTAAAAACCCTGAAAACCTGCAGAGGTTCAGCTGAGCCCTGCTTACTGAACCTCGATGACTTGTTCTCTGGCAGACGCTCCTCAGCCTCCTCTTCATCACGTCCTGTCTCATTGAGACACTGTCTCCTCATTCTAATGAGAACATTAAGTTATTGGAGAGAACACAGTGTTCTGACCCACATGTATTATTATAGATGCTATGATGTCATCAGAATGAGCTCCAGCATTAAAGTGATGAACACATTAATGCCTCAATAATTATAATAGTTATTACCCTGCATAAGAAGTACTTTTGGTACTTTAAGTATATTTTGATGCTGATACTTTGTGAATGCAGGACTTCTACTTGTGTGGTATTACTACTTTACTGCAGTAAAAGATCAGAGTATTTATACCTGGGCCTTCAGTCCGAATACAGTTCCACCTCCTAACAACCTCATGATGAGCCACAGCTCCGGTTATTATGTCCTTCTATGGTGTAATAATACACGTATTCATATTAAACCGTTGGGTACGAGGCTTACGAACCCAACAATACCTTTGAATAATACGAGTGCATTTGGAAAATGCAGAAGCTTAAATTGTGAGAAATATAATGTTTTCGGTGGACTTTGCTCAAAGTGGCCACCCACCCACGTCACAGACAGCTGTCTGACAAAAACATTCTACACGCGACGCTAAACTAGCTCAGCGGAAAAGAACAGCAGCAAACACGCTACACTCTCCCCGCAGCGTTGATCTGTTCTGATTCAAACATAATCCACATAATCCCAGTTCCTCCAGACCATCAGTCTTACTTTGTTCAACAAAACAAAACCCCAAACAGAGAATCAAATGAACTAGTGGACAGGTGAACTAGTGGACAGGTGAACTAGTGGACAGGTGAACTAGTGGACAGGTGAACTAGTGGACAGGTGGACAGGTGAACTAGTGGACAGGTGAACTAGTGGACAGGTGAACTAGTGGACAGGTGAACTAGTGGACTGGTGAACAAGTGGACTGGTGAACTAGTGGACAGGTGAACTTGTGGACTGGTGAACTAGTGGACAGGTGAACTAGTGGACTGGTGAACTAGTGGACAGGTGAACTAGTGGACAGGTGAACTAGTGGACAGGTGGACAGGTGAACTAGTGGACAGGTGAACTAGTGGACAGGTGAACTAGTGGACAGGTGAACTAGTGGACTGGTGAACTAGTGGACAGGTGAACTAGTGGACAGGTGAACTAGTGGACAGGTGAACTAGTGGACAGGTGAACTAGTGGACTGGTGAACAAGTGGACTGGTGAACTAGTGGACAGGTGAACTAGTGGACTGGTGAAATAGTGGACAGGTGAACTAGTGGACAGGTGAACTAGTGGACTGGTGAACAGGTGGACTGGTGAACTGGTGGACTGGTGAACTGGTGGACAGGTGAACTGGTGGACAGGTGAACTGGTGGACTGGTGAACTGGTGGACAGGTGAACTGGTGGACTGGTGAACTGGTGGACAGGTGAACTGGTGGACAGGTGAACTGGTGGACAGGTGAACTGGTGGACAGGTGAACTGGTGGACAGGTGAACTGGTGGACAGGTGAACTGGTGGACTGGTGAACTGGTGGACAGGTGAACTGGTGGACAGGTGAACTGGTGGACAGGTGAACTGGTGGACTGGTGGACAGGTGAACTGGTGGACTGGTGGACAGGTGAACTAGTGGACTGGTGAACTAGTGGACTGGTGAACTAGTGGACTGGTGAACTAGTGGACTGGTGAACTAGTGGACTGGTGAACTAGTGGACAGGTCAGTGAACTAGTGGACAGGTCAGTGTCCTGTGTTCTGTTGATAAGCTCAGGATCCATTTCTACCGGCGGAATGCGATCGTCTTATTTATGAATTATTTGTGTCTGTATGTTTTGAAATTGTGACTGTGACGTCATTATTAAATAACCCAGAATATGGTTATTGTTTCTCTTAAATGATAAAACTCAAACACTCAGGAATGATGTAAAAGTGTTTGGTCTCTCAGATCTCTCTGACTTTAATTGTATTCATAATAAAGTTATTGACGGAAACATCAGATCATGAAAACACAAATCTTTCTAATAAATGTAGAAAGTTGTTTGTGGTCCTTTTGTTGTTCAGACTGCAATGAACATTTATTTAAACCAGATGTTGAATCAGAAACCTAATCAAATATAAACTAGAGTTCATTCTGTGATCCGTCTTCACTGTTTACATGTTGGACAAAATCTCATCAGTCCGATCGGCTGCAGCGTCCAATCACATGACAGATGAACAATGAGGGGGCGTGTCGGCCGTTAAAAGACTTCCTGGAAGTCTGTTCTCGTGGTTCCTCGCTCATGGCTCCTCAGAGATCCCTCCTCCCTCCTCGCTCCTCTCTCCTCCATCCTCGCTCCTCAGACCTACATAAGAGCTTTGGGACGGCTGTCAATATGGCGGCGCAGAACAACTTCCGGTTTGATCGAGGAGCGAGGAGCGAGGAAACGACAATTAAGAGACTTGGGATGTACCCCAGGTCTCATGCAGGAGGATTGAAGTCCATGAAAAAAAACCTCCCAATGAGCAAGGCACTAAAGCTCAGCTTCTCACACTGACCTCAGATCGGAGCATGGAGCCGGATTTCTGAGGATCCCTCGAGCTTCACTTTCTCTTCGCCTCCCTCCTCCCTCCTCCCTCAGGAATGTGTCGAGATGATACCGGGCGGCGCTCCAGCTCCTCTCCACAGGAACAACATGACCTCATTCAGGCCTTCAGCTGCAGGAAACAGGAGGAGGAGGAGGAGGAGGCAGCAGTGTTTACCTGCACAATGAAAGCTGGACTCTGATCAGATCTGAGATCAGAGAGTCTGATGACCTCTGACGGGAAATCACAGCCGAGCAACGATAAAGGACATTTATTTCAAATGTCCTTCAATCTGTTTTCATACAATTTAATATCTGTTTTTACACGTTCATATTCTTTTGTACATTTTAATATCTCTTCTTCTCACGTGTTTGTTGTCAGGTTGTATATGTTTCATACGCTTGAATATCTTGTTGGTACATGTTAATGTATTTCTTGCAGATGTTAACGTGTTGTTTGCACATGTGAATCTTTCCTGACGTCCTGATGCAGACGGAGGAATAAACCGATCACGAGGGTTTCATGGAGGCTGAGACGTCTCATTGTGGGACAAACGTCTCCGTCCTCTCTGCTGCCAACGGGGCACAAAACACAGATGGAGAAACAATGATCTACTGAACTGCAGATTAAACGCCGAATGTGCAGAACAAACGTGCTGAGACGAAGAAAGGAGTGGAAAACAGAAGACATGACTAAATGCAGAAAGCTTGTATGAAAGCAGAAAACATGATCGAAGTTGATAATAACAGACGGATTCCAGTAAGAAGAGTCAGTCAGCAGCATGACTCAGCAAACACGCAGTCTGACACATCAAGTCTGGAAAGAACACAGAAGAGACTTTAGTTCACAGGCTGTGATGTCAACAAAGACACGAGAGCAGAAATATTATATCAATGTTCAAACATCACACCATCTATGTGCACATTTTACAATGGTTTAGAAAAACATTTAAGTCAAATTCTGCAAAACGCCTTGTTGATGAAGATGACTTGTTATATTGTTAGTCGTAGTAATAGTAATAATAGTAGCAGTAATAGTAATAATAGTAGTAGTAATAGTAGTAGTAGTAATAGTAATAATAGTAGTAATAATAGTAGTAATAGTAATAATAGTAGTAGTAATAGTAATAATAGTAGTAGTAATAGTAATAATAGTAGTAGTAATAGTAGTAGTAGTAATAGTAATAATAGTAGTAATAATAGTAGTAATAGTAATAATAGTAGTAGTAATAGTAATAATAGTAGTAGTAATAGTAGTAGTAATAGTAATAATAGTTGTAGTAATAGTAATAATAGTAGTAGTAATAATCGTAGTAGTAATAGTAATAATAGTAGTAGTAATAGTAATAATAGTAGTAGTAGTAGTAATAGTAATAATAGTAGTAGTAATAGAGTAGAATTTATACTATCTTTATCCCTTTAAGGGGGAAATTTGTCTCTGCATTTGACCCATCCCTGTATATAGCGAGCAGTGGTCTGCCATTGATCAGCGCCGGGGGAGCCGGGGGTTCAGTGTATTGCTCAGGGACACCTCGACACGTGACACGTCCCAGTCTGGGATCGAACCGTTGACCTTCCGGTTCCCAGACAACCCTCTTAACCCAGGGAGCCACGGTTTTTGTCTTCTATATTTTTGTCTTTTGTTTCAATAATGTATCTCTGTTAATACACCAATAATCTATAAATGCAGACCTTTTGCAGTATAAGCATTAAATAATTATTTTCTATCTTATAAGTACAAAAAAATATTTTGATACATATTTTAAAATATACATTGGCTTTATTCTAAATAAAAACAATAAACACTGGTGTGACAGTAAAAGTCATTCGTCATGTTGTGGACGAGGCTGAAAGTGACTTACAGACAGTGAGGTGGTCAGTGAAGCAGACGCGTGAGTCAGGACCGACTGTCTGTCTGTCTCTCTGTCTGTCTGTCTGTGTGTCTCTCTGTCTGTCTGTCTGTCTGTGACTCATGTTTATGTCTGGTTTTCTTCATAACAACCAGCTGACCTGTGATGTTACAGCTCCCCCTGCTGGTCGGCAGCAGCATCTCAGTTAATAACCAGAGTTTTAGAGCGATAAAATAAAATAATCCTTTATTAGTCCCGCAGTGGGGAAATTTACAGGATCACAGCAGCAAAGTGATATAGTATTATATATATATATATAAATATATATATAAATATATATATATAAATATATAATATATATATATATATATAAATATATATATATAAATATATATATATAAATATATATATATATATATAATAATTTTTTTTTTTTTTTTAAGTACTGCTATATGAACAAAAGGTCAATAACATTTGGTTGGCAAACACTTTAAACACACCAGGTCCCGTTCCTCGTACGTGGTTCACTAAGTCGATCAAATATCCTTTAGCAGCCTAAATGAACGAGATGATTGAAGTCAGGCTATCTCGGTTTCTCCGAGGCTGATCCTCTCAAACAGTCTCGTTAATTCGACCCAGACGATCAGGATCAGGATGATTGCGCGTGCCCGTCCTACTTCTAAAGGGGGAAGCGTCCATCACCCAAACCATGATGTTCTAACAGTACAATGTGAAATAAAGTCAAAGAAAGAGCCTCTTTGTTCTCCGCTGACGAGCAGGAGATGATCATGAACGCATATGAGGAAGTCAAGACCGTAATCACAGCAAAATATAACACCGGCACCGCTGAGAGGACGAGACAAGAAGCACGGCAACATATCAGACACGTTCAATGCGTCAGTGTTGGAAATGTATCGGCTCATTTTAATGCCTCATCACCCCAACCAATCACATGACATGTCTTTAATGTGCTGCTGGCAGTAGACTTCATGATGCATCATCCAATGAGATCTATAGCGACAATAATGATCTCAACTCTTTCAGAATAATAATAAAAACAAGCCCAACGAGGATCTAATGATACTCATTAATATGAGGATATATGTACTGTATGCCCTCATGTATCATGTACTATATATGTGTATGTACATGTGTGTGTAGATCACCACATAGAACTAGCAGTGTGAATATGTGTGTGTGAGTCTGTGTGTGGGCGGATCAGTATGTGTGTGTGTATTATTCATCATCAGACATTCAATCAACTGAAGCAGTGAAGATCAATAGTGTGTGATTCTCTCTGTTCTCATCATGATCCACCTTCATCATGTTCTACAGTAATGATGTGCTGCTGTACTAATAACACTGTCATATCATTATGAGTGCTTTAACCTCATGTATGCAACCAGCCATCAAGAGGACATGAGAGCAAGTACACACTAAGCACACACACATGACTCAGAATGCTGAGTCAGCACAATATGTGCCATGGTGATGTAATGAACACATCCATAAGTTTATTAAGCGCCAAATCAACTTTACGAACAGCGCGGCATGCAGCGGCTTTCCCCATGTTCTCCGCATCGCCGACACTACAACAACGCAGCACTCGCACAACAGCTCAAGGCTGCATCCAGTCTGTGGGACAGGCAGTGTGGTGTTCAATGTCTGCTCCAGAAGCTCTGTAAAGAAATGATTGCTTGTGGGCAGAATGGACAGCGCTCGTATAGGAAGTCATCATGATGTGATAACGGATCTTGGCGATGTGGAAGAACTCTCTCCCTATAAAACGCTCATCTAACTAATATCCTCCTTCATCAGTGGATCTCTGAGGAAGGGAGCTGCACATTAATGCAATAGAGGCTTCTTAGTTTGCTCCGCTGCTTTTAAGGATCACCGTGTGTCTCACTTTAGCATTTCATCAACTCCCGTATAACCCCCAGTATATGCGCAAGAGCATTAGACTACCGTATGTGACAGGAGCTGCCATGTTTTCCGGGGGAGTGGCAGCTTATCCAGCTACCTTCAGTTAGCCTGCGCTGGAGCAGGTTCCAGCTTATGGATGTGTTGCCATGGTGATTTAGCCAAACTTGCTTCATGGAACCGAAAAGCCTGACTTATGTAATCTTATCCTGAAAATTATCCGGCTAACTCAGTTAGCCAGGTACGAGGAACGGGGCCCCGGTACTTGTTAGCAGCAGTATTCCCTTGACACAGTAGCAGTTATAACACAGTTATAATGATTCTGATCATAGATATTCAGCCGGTGTTCACAACTTTATCTTCATGTGTGTAAGAGATGCAATTTAAATATACACCTTGAAAACTGCAAACCTATCTACGTCATGTTTTTATGTTTGTTAAATTCTCAGTAGTGATAACTAAATGATATGCTTGACATGATATGACAGTTAGGTTTAGACAACAAAACTACTTAGTTAGATTGAGACAACAACACTACTTAGTTAGGTTGAGACAACAAAACTACTTAGTTAGGTTGAGACAACAACTACTTAGTTAGGTTGAGACAACAACACTACTTAGTTAGGTTTAGACAACTAAACTACTTAGTTAGGTTTAGACAACAACACTACTTAGTTAGGTTTAGACAACTAAACTACTTAGTTAGGTTTAGACAACTACATTACTTAGTTAGGGTTAGACAACAACACTGCTTAGTTAGGTTTAGACAACAACACTGCTTAGTTAGGTTTAGACAACTAAACTACTTAGTTAGGTTTAGACAACTACATTACTTAGTTAGGGTTAGACAACAACACTGCTTAGTTAGGTTTAGACAACAACACTGCTTAGTTAGGTTTAGACAACAAAACTACTTAGATTCAGGAAAAGATGGTAGTCCGAGTTAAAATAACTGGAATGTGTCGTTACCGAAGTGCTAAACTTAGTTGACTTCTCGTTTCACTTGGAGAATGAACTTTGATCTGCTGGAGTAAAGATCTCCTCCATCACTTTGTGGCCTCTTGTCGTCTTAATTAGCCTATTTTTTAGGCCTCTGCTCGAAAACTGCATTCCCATACTCAAGAGAGTCCCCAGCTCTAACTACAAGGTCTATTTTAATAATTTTGATGCCAGAATACAGGTAACACTTGTGAGATGTGTTCAATTATGTAATTATTGTGTATATGTTACTGGTTAATAACTGATACACTTATGGCACAGCTCAAACTGAAAAGGTTTCATGTTCGCCTGAAAAAAAGCACCTGCATTGAACTTTTTTTTTGTTTAAATAATGCCTAATGAACCCTAAAAATCACTCCACAGCCATAGCACAACCGGTTTGTGGTCTGTCCAAGATAATTTTACTTAGCAGGCCAGCATAAAATGAGGTCTGAGTACAGAATTTCAAATAAAATTCTGATTTTCGGAACCAGATTTTGCCCTGCTCTGTTCTAATTTTATATACTATATAACTACATATTAACTATATATTCACTTTCTTTATCACTAAGAGTGTTCAATACATTGTAATAAAGCAGTTTGCAATAATTTTCAGTCATGTTCAGTTATTTCCAGATGTCATATGTCTCATCCTTGAAAAAACTCTGCTGTGACTCAGTGTCTATGTGGGATTTTTAAGGCCTGTGATTGGTGGATTTAGTCGTATGACACGTTGTTAGGTCGGTAATAGTCCATTGAAACCGTCAGGGGTGTTATTTGGAACGGTGAGGGCGATTAGTCAGTAAAAATCTTGATAAAGTGGGCTCGACCCCCATGCGAAAAATAAGTTGGTCCAGTCTAAAGATCCGCCCTGTTCCCACATGGAACGTCTCAGCGCATTCATTCCAACGCAGGGAGACGAAGCAGGAAATGGCGCAGAGAGCGGTACCAACTTTCTTTTTTTTTTTTTAATTTTTTTTTTTTATAAATTTTTTATTGAAAGACACAAGACAATATTAAGACAATACATAGACATAACAACAAGAGGATGACAAGAACAGTGGGATAAAAGCCAGCAAATATCATATAGTCAGTGTGTGTGTATGTGTGCGTGTGTGTGTGTGTGAGAATGTCCTTGAGCCTTTTGAGATGGAGGAAAAAAAAATAATATATATATATAATAATAATAATTTAAAAAACCAAACCAAAAAAAAAAAAAAAATGAAAAACAGGTAAGTATGTGTGCATATGGATGTTCATGTATGCATGTACGTGGGTTTCAATTGGTTGTCCGGCAAGAAAACAAACAAAATCAACAATAGTAAAAGAAATACACAAAGAAAATATATATATACCGGTATATATACTATACATATTTCAATATTAATAGAATGGGTGGTGTCACGTTTGCAGAAACATAGTGAGGGATGACCAGGTGGAATGGTGTTCTGTTGTATTGTATATGATGGATGAGGTTAGATTTTCCATTGAAATATACTCTATCATTAAGTTTCTCCAGTGTGCGATGTGTGTATTATTCCTTGATTTCCAGTTCATGAGGATAGTTTTCTTGGCGATAGTTAGGGCCACAAGGAGTAATTTGCGGTTTGTTTTACTCAGATGTATTGTTGAGATGTCTCCTAGTAAGCACAGTGAAGGGGATAAAGGGACGAGGCAGCCCAGGAAGACAGACAGTGACTCAGTTATTTCTTCCCAAAAGTGATTAACTGGTGTGCAGTGCCAGGTGGCGTGAACATAGCTATCCGGGCTGTTTTGAGTGCAATGTGGACAGATATCTGACGTGAATCCCATTTGAAACATGTTTTGCACCGCCTACCACCCGCAGGCTAATGGATTATGCGAGCGGTTCCACCGGTCGATGAAAGCTGCTCTCCGTGCCAGCCTCAAAGACAGCAGTTGGGTGGACAGGCTTCCGTGGGTCATGTTGGGGCTTAGGACAGCCCCCAAAGACGATCTGCAAGCTTCATCGGCTGAGCTGGTTTATGGACAGCCACTGCGGGTCCCGGGGGAGTTTATCCCCAAAGTCACAGACCCTTGGTCAGCAACCCAGCAGCGGGAAACGCTCCTGGAAAAAGCCAGGCTGTTCAAACCAGTGCCCACGTCGCAGCACGGCCTTCCACAGTCATACGTCCCGTCCAGCCTCAGGTCAGCGGAGTATGTGTTCGTTCGCCAGGAAGGCCACCGTGGACCCTT
>JAFEUB010000351.1:15000-90000 GCA_024529925.1 Ophthalmolycus amberensis
TGAACGGGTTGTGTTTAGAGTGATGCTAAAATAAAACCCTGAAAACCAGAATGTAAGATTCTTCACCTCATCACAACCGGCAATGAAATATAATTATTATATTATAATTCTAATATTAATATTTATAGAATAGACATATCTGTATAGATTTGATTTACAGACGTCTCTTTCACAATAAAAGTATTTTTAAGGTCACATGACAGAACGTTTGATCACTGTGTCAAACTGACAGATACAAATATAATAAATGATAAAAGGTCATATTTAAGGCACAAGTTGTAGTTTAAACACATTCCTCACGCTGGGCTATTCTTTATTGAGCGTGTATATTTCACCTGCAGTGGCTTATTAGTTTAATTCAATTTAGCTTTTTGTTTCGGTCATTTTCCTCCTTTAACTCGCTGCGATCTCCATCGTCAGTCACGCGATTTATTCAATCCGTCAACAAAAGAAACATGAAAGCAGATGAATCATCATCGTCTGATCCAAAAACACTGGATCCTACATTTCCCATAATGCATTATGTTCCCAGCTCTCAGCGTGCCGTCCAATAGATGGCAGCAGCTCCTTTTTATTGTAACATAGAGAAGAAGATTTAATGATGAAACATTATTATTAGGAGAAACAATTCAACAGATTTATGATCAGGTTTAAAAGTTTTATAACTTTTTCTGTTTTAAAACTCAAATTCATAACGTTATAGATTCATATTTAAAACTATTACAATAAGATATGAACATATTTACCAACATGGTGGCCTTTCATTTCTCTGTTGATATCACTTCTGATATTCAGTATTGATCCATAACAGGATGAGAGAATGTGAACAGGAAACCATCAATAATGAGATCAACACAGATGATTCATAAAGTATTGATTACAGCACAGTCACAGATGATTCATAAAGTATTGATTACAGCACAGTCACAGATGATTCATAAAGTATTGATTACAGCACAGTCACAGATGATTCATAAAGTATTGATTACAGCACAGTCACAGATGATTCATAAAGTATTGATTACAGCACAGTCACAGATGATTCATAAAGTATTGATTACAGCACAGTCACAGATGATTCAGACTGGCTTTTATGTGATGTCGTTGATTTTCTGTTTTATTTTTGTTTGTGGAATTTACTAAATTATTTTATTTTATTTATTTTAATTTTATTTATTTCTCAGTTTATTTTTATCATATCGATTGTCTCACTGATCTTTTTGTTATTATATAAATATTATTGTCTTGTTTTTGCTGCTTTGTCTGTCGAAACACTTTGTAAACTCTGTTTTTAAATAGTTATTATTATGAAGTTATTATTTACAGCTCCCAAAACTACAGCAGCTCACATTCAGACAGCAGAGGGCAGTCACACATCACCATCACCATCACCACCACCATCGTCACCATCACCACCCTCCCCTCACCTCAGGACACGATACGATGAAGACGATGATGAAGACGATGATGAAGAGTCTCATCTGCTGCAGACACGGTGGTAGAAAAGCTTCTGTTGGAGCAGAACCAGATGATGGATGTAGAAAACGTGGACGCTGAAGCTCCGTGTTGAGGGACTAACAAGGGACAAGATTTATCAGAGACATTCTGACTCATACCGATCTACATTTCCCATAATGCAACTCGAGTACGTCTCTCAGAGAGCCTCAGGAGACGTTCTGTTTTCAGGAGTTTTAAAACAGAAATGATTCGTTATTTTCTGAGACGTGACCTGATTCTACGTCAACCAAAGAGCAGCACCTTGATCTGAGGAGACCTGATCTATGGGTCCAGATCTATGGAGATCTCAGACCTGATCTATGGGTCCAGATCTATGGAGATCTCAGACCTGATCTATGGGTCCAGATCTGAGGAGAACTCAGACCTCCAAGTCGAACATGAACCATCTCACAATGTTAATAAAAGGGAGAGTGTGCCTCGTGGTTCTGGTCCACTCCTACATGTACTGGGTTCTTCGTTGGTCCCTGTTCCAGTGTTCAATCATGAAGATCAGATCCTTAGTTTATAATCCAGCTGATAAACAAACAAACAAACATGACCTTCTTGGTCGAAAATAATAAAACTATGGATCATAGAAATAAAATGTTTTGAGAACCAACTGTAGTTTATGATTATTATTGTTTATATCTTAAACCAGGTAGTGGATCAGTAAAACAAACTGGTTTGATTATGATGAAAGTTAGTGGAAGACTGGAACGTGGGCTGAAGAAGACCACATGACAGGTAGGACTGGATCAGAACCACGAGGAAGATTCTTCACTTACATTCATAGCCATAAATACAACATATAATATTGCTATGTAATGTGTAGATGTTGATGTGGAGTTGATTTATTTGTCACATAACTAAAGTACTTTAGTAATGAAAGTTACCTAGTTATATTAACCAAAATCACCATATTTTTCTAAGTATTTCATCATCTTTCATTAAACTTAACTAGTATTTCATCATATTTCATAAAAGTTAACTAGTATTTCACCATATTTTACTAAACTTAACTAGTATGTCAACATCTTTTATTAAACTTAACTAGTATTTCACCATCTTTCATTAAACGTAACTAGTATTTCACCATCTTTTACTAAACTTAACTAGTATTTCATCATATTTCAATAAACTTAACTAGTATTTCACCATCTTTTACTAAACTTAACTAGTATTTCATCATATTTCATTAAACTTAACTAGTATTTCACCATATTTCATAAAACTTAACTAGTATTTCACCATATTTTACTAAACTTAACTAGTATGTCAACATCTTTTATTAAACTTAACTAGTATTTCACCATCTTTCATTAAACGTAACTAGCATTTCACCATCTTTTACTAAACTTAACAAGTATTTCATCATATTTCAATAAACTTAACTAGTATTTCACCATCTTTTACTGAACTTAACTAGTATGTCAACATCTTTTATTAAACTTAACTCGTATTTCACCATCTTTTACTAAATTTAACTAGTATTTCACCATCTTTTACGAAACTTAACTAGTATTTCATCATCTTTTACTAAACTTAACTAGTATTTCATCATCTTTCACTAAACATAACTATTATTCATCATCTTTTACTAAACTTAACTAGTATTTTACCATCTTTTACTAAACTTAACTAGTATTTCATCATATTTTACTACACTTAACTAGTATTCACCATCTTTTACTAAACTTAACTAGTATTTCATCATCTTTTACTAAACTTAACTAGTATTTCACCATCTTTTACTAAACTTAACTAGTATTTCACCATCTTTTACTAAACGTAACTAGTATTTCACCATATTTTATTAAACTTAACTAGTATTTCACCATCTTTCATTAAACTTAACTAGTATTCGTCATATTTTACGAAACGTAACTAGTATTTCATCATCTTTTACTAAACTTAACTAGTATTTCACCATCTTTTACTCAAACTTAACTAGTATTTCATCATATTTACATTAAACTTAACTAGTATTTCACCATATTTTACTAAACGTAACTAGTATTTCATCATATTTCATTCAACTTAACTAGTATTTCATCATCTTTTACTAAACTTAACTAGTATTTCAACATCTTTTATTAAACTTAACTAGTATTTCATCATATTTTACTAAACTTAACTACCATTTCATCATCTTTTACAAAACTTCACTAGTATTTCACCATCTTTTACTAAACGTAACTAGTATTTCATCATCTTTTATTAAACTTAACTAGTATTTCACCATCTTTTACTAAACGTAACTAGTATTTCATCATCTTTTATTAAACTTAACTAGTATTTCACCATATTTTATTAAACTTAACTAGTATTTCACCATCTTTCATTAAACTTAACTAGTATTCATCATATTTTACTAAACGTAACTAGTATTTCACCATCTTTTATTAAACTTAACTAGTATTTCACCATATTTTATTAAACTTAACTAGTATTTCACCATCTTTCATTAAACTTAACTAGTCATCATATTTTACTAAACGTAACTAGTATTTCACCATCTTTTACTAAACTTAACTAGTATTTCACCATCTTTTACTAAACTTAACTAGTATTTCATCATATTTCATTAAACTTAACTAGTATTTCACCATATTTTACTAAACGTAACTAGTATTTCATCATATTTCATTCAACTTAACTAGTATTTCATCATCTTTTACTAAACTTAACTAGTATTTCAACATCTTTTATTAAACTTAACTAGTATTTCATCATATTTTACTAAACTTAACTAACATTTCATCATCTTTTACAAAACTTAACTAGTATTTCACCATCTTTTACTAAACGTAACTAGTATTTCATCATCTTTTATTAAACTTAACTAGTATTTCACCATATTTTATTAAACTTAACTAGTATTTCACCATCTTTCATTAAACTTAACTAGTATTCATCATATTTTACTAAACGTAACTAGTATTTCACCATCTTTTACTAAACTTAACTAGTATTCATCTTTTACTAAAAAACGTAACTAGTATTTCATCATATTTTACAAAACTTAACTAGTATTTCATCATATTTTACAAAACTTAACTAGTATTTCATCATCTTTTACTAAACTTAACTAGTATTTCATCATATTTCATTCAACTTAACTAGTATTTCATCATCTTTTACTAAACTTAACTAGTATTTCAACATCTTTTATTAAACTTAACTAGTATTTCATCATATTTTACTAAACTTAACTACCATTTCATCATCTTTTACAAAACTTAACTAGTATTTCACCATCTTTTACAAAACGTAACTAGTATTTCATCATATTTCATTAAACTTAACTAGTATTTCACCATCTTTTACTAAACTTAACTAGTATTTCAACATCTTTTATTAAACTTAACTAGTATTTCATCATATTTTACTAAACTTAACTACCATTTCATCATCTTTTACAAAACTTAACTAGTATTTCACCATCTTTTACTAAACGTAACTCGTATTTCATCATCTTTTATTAAACTTAAGTAGTATTTCACCATATTTTACTAAACGTAACTAGTATTTCATCATCTTTCATTAAACTTAACTAGTATTTCACCATATTTTATTAAACTTAACTAGTATTTCACCATCTTTCATTAAACTTAACTAGTATTCATCATATTTTACTAAACGTAACTAGTATTTCACCATCTTTTACTAAACTTAACTAGTATTCATCATCTTTTACTAAAAAACTTAACTAGTATTTCACCATCTTTTACTAAACTTAACTAGTATTTCATCATATTTTACTACACTTAACTAGTATTCACCATCTTTTACTAAACTTAACTAGTATTTCATCATCTTTTACTAAACTTAACTAGTATTTCACCATCTTTTACTAAACTTAACTAGTATTTCACCATCTTTTACTAAACGTAACTAGTATTTCACCATATTTTATTAAACTTAACTAGTATTTCACCATCTTTCATTAAACTTAACTAGTATTCGTCATATTTTACGAAACGTAACTAGTATTTCACCATGTTTTACTAAACTTAACTAGTATTCATCATCTTTTACTAAAAAACATAACTAGTATTTCATCATATTTTACAAAACTTAACTAGTATTTCATCATCTTTTACTAAACTTAACTAGTATTTCACCAACTTTTACTCAACTTAACTAGTATTTCATCATATTTCATTAAACTTAACTAGTATTTCACCATCTTTTACTAAACGTAACTAGTATTTCATCATATTTCATTCAACTTAACTAGTATTTCATCATCTTTTACTAAACTTAACTAGTATTTCAACATCTTTTATTAAACTTAACTAGTATTTCATCATATTTTACTAAACTTAACTACCATTTCATCATCTTTTACAAAACTTAACTAGTATTTCACCATCTTTTACTAAACGTAACTCGTATTTCATCATCTTTTATTAAACTTAACTAGTATTTCACCATATTTTATTAAACTTAACTAGTATTTCACCATCTTTCATTAAACTTAACTAGTATTCATCATATTTTACTAAACGTAACTAGTATTTCACCATCTTTTATTAAACTTCACTAGTATTTCACCATATTTTATTAAACTTAACTAGTATTTCACCATCTTTCATTAAACTTAACTAGTATTCATCATATTTTACTAAACGTAACTAGTATTTCACCATCTTTTACTAAACTTAACTAGTATTTCACCATCTTTTACTAAACTTAACTAGTATTTCATCCATCTTTTACTAAACTTAACTAGTATTTCATCATATTTACATTAAACTTAACTAGTATTTCACCATATTTTACTAAACTTAACTAGTATTTCATCATATTTTACTAAACTTAACTACCATTTCATCATCTTTTACAAAACTTAACTAGTATTTCACCATCTTTTACTAAACGTAACTCGTATTTCATCATCTTTTATTAAACTTAACTAGTATTTCACCATATTTTATTAAACTTAACTAGTATTTCACCATCTTTCATTAAACTTAACTAGTATTCATCATATTTTACTAAACGTAACTAGTATTTCACCATCTTTTATTAAACTTCACTAGTATTTCACCATATTTTATTAAACTTAACTAGTATTTCACCATCTTTCATTAAACTTAACTAGTATTCATCATATTTTACTAAACGTAACTAGTATTTCACCATCTTTTACTAAACTTAACTAGTATTTCACCATCTTTTACTAAACTTAACTAGTATTTCACCATCTTTTACTAAACTTAACTAGTATTTCATCATATTTCATTAAACTTAACTAGTATTTCACCATATTTTACTAAACTTAACTAGTATTTCATCATATTTTACTAAACTTAACTACCATTTCATCATCTTTTACAAAACTTAACTAGTATTTCACCATCTTTTACTAAACGTAACTAGTATTTCACCATCTTTCATTAAACTTAACTAGTATTCATCATATTTTACTAAATGTAACTAGTATTTCACCATCTTTTACTAAACTTAACTAGTATTTCACCATCTTTTACTAAACTTAACTAGTATCTCATCATCTTTTACTAAAGTTAACTAGTATTTCATCATATTTCAATAAACTTAACTAGTATTTCACCATCTTTTACTAAACTTAACTAGTATTTCATCATATTTCATTAAACTTAACTAGTATTTCACGATATTTCATAAAACTTAACTAGTATTTCACCATATTTTACTAAACTTAACTAGTATGTCAACATCTTTTATTAAACTTAACTAGTATTTCACCATCTTTCATTAAACGTAACTAGCATTTCACCATCTTTTACTAAACTTAACAAGTATTTCATCATATTTCAATAAACTTAACTAGTATTTCACCATCTTTTACTGAACTTAACTAGTATGTCAACATCTTTTATTAAACTTAACTCGTATTTCACCATCTTTTACTAAATTTAACTAGTATTTCACCATCTTTTACGAAACTTAACTAGTATTTCATCATCTTTTACTAAACTTAACTAGTATTTCATCATCTTTCACTAAACATAACTATTATTCATCATCTTTTACTAAACTTAACTAGTATTTCACCATCTTTTACTAAACTTAACTAGTATTTCATCATATTTTACTACACTTAACTAGTATTCACCATCTTTTACTAAACTTAACTAGTATTTCATCATCTTTTACTAAACTTAACTAGTATTTCACCATCTTTTACTAAACTTAACTAGTATTTCACCATCTTTTACTAAACGTAACTAGTATTTCACCATATTTTATTAAACTTAACTAGTATTTCACCATCTTTCATTAAACTTAACTAGTATTCGTCATATTTTACGAAACGTAACTAGTATTTCACCATCTTTTACTAAACTTAACTAGTATTCATCATCTTTTACTAAAAAACGTAACAAGTATTTCATCATATTTTACAAAACTTAACTAGTATTTCATCATCTTTTACTGAACTTAACTAGTATTTCACCATCTTTTACTCAACTTAACTAGTATTTCATCATATTTCATTAAACTTAACTAGTATTTCACCATATTTTACTAAACGTAACTAGTATTTCATCATATTTCATTCAACTTAACTAGTATTTCATCATCTTTTACTAAACTTAACTAGTATTTCAACATCTTTTATTAAACTTAACTAGTATTTCATCATATTTTACTAAACTTAACTACCATTTCATCATCTTTTACAAAACTTAACTAGTATTTCACCATCTTTTACTAAACGTAACTAGTATTTCATCATCTTTTATTAAACTTAACTAGTATTTCACCATCTTTTACTAAACGTAACTAGTATTTCATCATCTTTTATTAAACTTAACTAGTATTTCACCATATTTTATTAAACTTAACTAGTATTTCACCATCTTTCATTAAACTTAACTAGTATCATCATATTTTACTAAACGTAACTAGTATTTCACCATCTTTTACTAAACTTAACTAGTATTTCACCATCTTTTACTAAACTTAACTAGTATTTCATCATATTTCATTAAACTTAACTAGTATTTCACCATATTTTACTAAACGTAACTAGTATTTCATCATATTTCATTCAACTTAACTAGTATTTCATCATCTTTTACTAAACTTAACTAGTATTTCAACATCTTTTATTAAACTTAACTAGTATTTCATCATATTTTACTAAACTTAACTAACATTTCATCATCTTTTACAAAACTTAACTAGTATTTCAACATCTTTTACTAAACGTAACTAGTATTTCATCATCTTTTATTAAACTTAACTAGTATTTCACCATATTTTATTAAACTTAACTAGTATTTCACCATCTTTCATTAAACTTAACTAGTAAACTTAACTAGTATTTTCACCATATTTTATTAAACTTAACTAGTATTTCACCATCTTTCATTAAACTTAACTAGTATTCATCATATTTTACTAAATGTAACTAGTATTTCACCATCTTTTACTAAACTTAACTAGTATTCATCTTTTACTAAAAAACGTAACTAGTATTTCATCATATTTTACAAAACTTAACTAGTATTTCATCATATTTTACAAAACTTAACTAGTATTTCATCATCTTTTACTAAACTTAACTAGTATTTCATCATATTTCATTCAACTTAACTAGTATTTCATCATCTTTTACTAAACTTAACTAGTATTTCAACATCTTTTATTAAACTTAACTAGTATTTCATCATATTTTACTAAACTTAACTACCATTTCATCATCTTTTACAAAACTTAACTAGTATTTCACCATCTTTTACAAAACGTAACTAGTATTTCATCATATTTCATTAAACTTAACTAGTATTTCACCATCTTTTACTAAACTTAACTAGTATTTCAACATCTTTTATTAAACTTAACTAGTATTTCATCATATTTTACTAAACTTAACTACCATTTCATCATCTTTTACAAAACTTAACTAGTATTTCACCATCTTTTACTAAACGTAACTCGTATTTCATCATCTTTTATTAAACTTAAGTAGTATTTCACCATATTTTACTAAACGTAACTAGTATTTCATCATCTTTCATTAAACTTAACTAGTATTTCACCATATTTTATTAAACTTAACTAGTATTTCACCATCTTTCATTAAACTTAACTAGTATTCATCATATTTTACTAAACGTAACTAGTATTTCACCATCTTTTACTAAACTTAACTAGTATTCATCATCTTTTACTAAAAAACTTAACTAGTATTTCACCATCTTTTACTAAACTTAACTAGTATTTCATCATATTTTACTACACTTAACTAGTATTCACCATCTTTTACTAAACTTAACTAGTATTTCATCATCTTTTACTAAACTTAACTAGTATTTCACCATCTTTTACTAAACTTAACTAGTATTTCACCATCTTTTACTAAACGTAACTAGTATTTCACCATATTTTATTAAACTTAACTAGTATTTCACCATCTTTCATTAAACTTAACTAGTATTCGTCATATTTTACGAAACGTAACTAGTATTTCACCATGTTTTACTAAACTTAACTAGTATTCATCATCTTTTACTAAAAAACGTAACTAGTATTTCATCATATTTTACAAAACTTAACTAGTATTTCATCATCTTTTACTAAACTTAACTAGTATTTCACCAACTTTTACTCAACTTAACTAGTATTTCATCATATTTCATTAAACTTAACTAGTATTTCACCATATTTTACTAAACGTAACTAGTATTTCATCATATTTCATTCAACTTAACTAGTATTTCATCATCTTTTACTAAACTTAACTAGTATTTCAACATCTTTTATTAAACTTAACTAGTATTTCATCATATTTTACTAAACTTAACTACCATTTCATCATCTTTTACAAAACTTAACTAGTATTTCACCATATTTTACTAAACTTAACTAGTATTTCATCATATTTTACTAAACTTAACTACCATTTCATCATCTTTTACAAAACTTAACTAGTATTTTACCATCTTTTACTAAACGTAACTCGTATTTCATCATCTTTTATTAAACTTAACTAGTATTTCACCATATTTTATTAAACTTAACTAGTATTTCACCATCTTTCATTAAACTTAACTAGTATTCATCATATTTTACTAAACGTAACTAGTATTTCACCATCTTTTATTAAACTTCACTAGTATTTCACCATATTGTATTAAACTTAACTAGTATTTCACCATCTTTCATTAAACTTAACTAGTATTCATCATATTTTACTAAACTTAACTATTATTTCATCATCTTTTACTAAACTTAACTAGTATTCTTCATATTTTACTAAACTTAACTATTATTTCATCATCTTTTACTGAACATAACTATTATTTCACCATCTTCTACTAAACGTAACTAGTATTTCATCATCGTTTACTAAACTTAACTAGTATCTCATCATCTTTTACTAAACTTAACTAGTATTCATCATCTTTTACTAAACCTAACTAGTATTCATCATCTTTTACTAAACAACTTAACTAGTATTTCATCATCGTTTACTAAACTTAACTAGTATCTCATCATCTTTTACTAAACTTAACTAGTATTCATCATCTTTTACTAAACCTAACTAGTATTCATCATCTTTTACTAAACAACTTAACTAGTATTTCATCATCGTTTACTAAACTGAACTAGTATTTCATCATCTTTTACTAAATGTAACTAACTTGTTTCCGTTAAAGACGGAAGTTTATTTTGAAAACACGTTTTCATGTAACGATCATAAATAGGCTCGTGTTGCTTTAGAGGGTTAACGTTTTGGTCGGTGTCATATGAAGCGTTGTCGCTGCTTTATTGACAGATTACTGAATGTTTACATGTAAACCCTGTCAAAGTATCTGTTGCCATGGTAACAGTTAAAACAACCACATTGCGCAACATTTCCTCGTAGATTAGATCTTAAAGTGTTTTAGTTGCCTAAAAAGAAGAAGTTGCGACACTCGTTTTATGCTTGATCAGCACTCTGCCTCTCAGTGATTCTGACCTCAGCTGATGTTTTCATGAAGACGACGTCCACAAACCGTTTCATGTTCAGAGCCAAACCGCCTGCAGCTATGATTTCCCAGCATGCAGAGGAACATGGAGGCATGTTTTCACTCTTACTTGAGGTTACAGAGAGCTGCTGAAGAAGCAGTGAGCTCTGTTCTTTGTGTTCTAGCTCCTCGCTCCACCCTGCTTCTCCCTCTGCAGCCCTTTCTCATGCTGGATGGATCCACAGATGGATGGCTGACAAACCCCGCGGCTCTATTGAGCAATCGGACCTGAATCTGTTTGTTCGCTGGCAGACAATGTGGGACGACTGGAGCTGGGCTCCATATTGATCTTGTGTGTTGACTTATAAGTGCCTGAAAGCCCAGAGAGGAATTCTGTCTTCTTTCACTGAACCCCCAAACTCAGAATACAGTCTCTTCATGCAAGTGTGTGTGTGACTGTGTGTGTGTGTGTGACTGTGTGTGTTTGTGTGTGTGTGTGTGTGTGTGACTGTGTGTGTGTGTGTGTGTATGTGTGTGTGTGACTGTGTGTGTGTGTGTGTTTGAGTGTGTCTGTGTGTGTGTGTGTGTGAGTGTGTGTGTGAGTGTGTGTGTGACTGTGTGTGTGTGTGTGTTTGAGTGTGTGTGTGTGTGTGTGTTTGAGTGTGTGTGTGACTGTGTGTATGTGTGTGACTGTGTGTGTGTGTGTGTCTGTGTGTGTGACTGTGTGTGTGTGTGTGTCTGTGTGTGACTGTGTGTGTGTGTATGTGACTGTGTGTGTGTGTGTGACTGTGTGTGTGTGTGTGTCTGTGTGTGACTGTGTGTGTGTGTGTGTATGTGACTGTGTGTGTGTGTGTGACTGTGTGTGTGTGTGTGTCTGTGTGTGACTGTGTGTGTGTGTGTGTATGTGACTGTGTGTGTGTGTGTGACTGTGTGTGTGTGTGTGTCTGTGTGTGACTGTGTGTGTGTGTGTGTATGTGACTGTGTGTGTGTGTGTGACTGTGTGTGTGTGTGTGTGTGACTGTGTGTGTGTGTGTATGTGACTGTGTGTGCGTGTGCGTGACTGTGTGTGCGTGTGTGTGTGACTGTGTGTGTGTGTGTGTGTGTTTGAGTGTGTGTGTGTGTGTGTGTGTTTGAGTGTGTGTGTGTGTGTCTGTGTTTGAGTGTGTGTGTGTGTGTCTGTGTGTGTGTGTGTGACTGTGTGTGTGTGTGTGACTGTGTGTGTGTGTGTGACTGTGTGTGTGTGTGACTGTGTGTGTGTGTGTGCCTGTTTGTGTGTGTGTGTGTGTGTCTGTGTGTGTGTGTGTCTGTGTGTGTCTGTGTCTGTGTGTGTGTGTGACTGTGTGTGTGTGTGTGTGTGTGACTGTGTGTGTGTGTGTGTGACTGTGTGTGTGTGTGTGTGACTGTGTGTGTGTGTGTGACTGTGTGTGTGTGTGACTGTGTGTGTGTGTGTGTCTGTGTGTCTGTGTGTGTGTGTGTCTGTGTCTGTGTGTGTGTGTGTGTGTGTGTGTGACTGTGTGTGTGTGTGTGTGTGTGTGACTGTGTGTGTGTGTGTGTGTGTGACTGTGTGTGTGACTGTGTGTGTGTGTGTGTTTGAGTGTGTGTCTGTGTGTGTGTGTGTGTGAGTGTGTGTGTGACTGTGTGTGACTGTGTGTGTGTGTGTGTTTGAGTGTGTGTGTGTGTGTGTGTGTTTGAGTGTGTGTGTGACTGTGTGTATGTGTGTGACTGTGTGTGTGTGTGTGTGTCTGTGTGTGTGACTGTGTGTGTGTGTGTGTGTCTGTGTGTGTGACTGTGTGTGTGTGTGTATGTGACTGTGTGTGTGTGTGTGACTGTGTGTGTGTGTGTGTGTGACTGTGTGTGTGTGTGTATGTGACTGTGTGTGCGTGTGCGTGACTGTGTGTGCGTGTGTGTGTGACTGTGTGTGTGTGTGTGTGTGTGTGTTTGAGTGTGTGTGTGTGTGTGTGTGTGTCTGTGTTTTAGTGTGTGTGTGTGTGTCTGTGTGTGTGTGTGTGACTGTGTGTGTGTGTGTGACTGTGTGTGTGTGTGTGTGTGACTGTGTGTGTGTGTGTGTGTGTGACTGTGTGTGTGTGTGTGCCTGTTTGTGTGTGTGTGTGTGTGTCTGTGTGTGTGTGTGTCTGTGTGTGTCTGTGTCTGTGTGTGTGTGTGTGACTGTGTGTGTGTGTGTGTGTGTGACTGTGTGTGTGTGTGTGTGACTGTGTGTGTGTGTGACTGTGTGTGTGTGTGTGACTGTGTGTGTGTGTGACTGTTTGTGTGTGTGTGTGTGTGTGTCTGTGTGTCTGTGTGTGTGTGTGTCTGTGTGTGTGTGTGTCTGTGTCTGTGTGTGTGTGTGTGTGTGTGACTGTGTGTGTGTGTGTGTCTGTGTGTGTGTGTGACTGTGTGTGTGTGTGTGTGTCTGTGTGTGTGTGTCTGTGTGTGTGTGTGTGTGTGTGATTGTGTGTGTGTGTGTGTGTCTGTGTGTGTGTGTGTGTGTGACTGTGTGTGTGACTGTGTGTGTGTGTCTGTGTGTGTGTGTGTGTGTGTGACTGTGTGTGTGTGTGTGTGTGTCTGTGTGTGTGTGTGTGTCTGTGTGTGTGTGTGTGTGTGTGACTGTGTGTGTGTGTCTGTGTGTGTGTGTTTGTGTGTGTGTGTGTGTGTGTGGAGGTCAGGACTCCCTCCGTCTTCCTTTGTGTGTTTTGGGACGTTTCTTCCTTTCACACAGCGTCTGAATGGATGAAGAAGGCGTAGCCGCAGTGTTCCTCTGACTGTGTGGAGGTGCAGTGAAAGTCCGCCACACAAACACAGGCGTCCTCCCTTCCAAGGCCTCTGGCTGCAGGGCCCAGCCCTGCTCTGCCTGTTTGGGCCGGTCCCTCTAACAGCGATAGCTTACCTGAGGAATTTACCAGAGCTTTTTTTTGATATCCCCATTTATAGCAGAGCAGCGTCGCTGTGCTGACACAAAGGGCAGTGTGTACCAACGCAGCCATGGAATAGAATCGCTCTTTTACTCCCAGCTCTGCTTTGTACCAACTCTTGTCTTTGTCTCTCTGTGGAGGCGCACGGTGCTCTGCAGCACGCTCATCCTGCAGGATTGTGTAAACAGGCTGATGGTTGATCATGAAGCGGCCCCTCCCTGCACCGTCACCTATCAACAGCTATTGTTTAGCCCCGGGGGTTTGATTCTGCTGAGCAGGAAGAGCTCTCGTAGACAGTTTGTGATACAAAACGTGCATCATGGTGACACAAGGTGAAGGACATCAGTGTTTGGGACATCGCCTGAATCCTCATTTATTCCTCTTTCTGTCTTCTTAATGCAAACCAGCAGAACACACTTCACACATTGACAGAATCACAAAAACAAGTTTCACTTTGCACAATTCTTCTGTGTTAACGTGTTCTGCATGTTTCCTCCTGAAGCGTTCTGAGTCCACGCAGCAGTGAGCACCAAGTAAACCAGATGTTTGTGCACCTGCACATCTGGAGCAGGTTTGAAGCTGCATTTGAGATCTAAGAAGAGATGAAATGTTCAGTGTTAGTCTGCAGCAGGTGAATCTCATCACATGACACACAGAACTAACGTCTCAGTGTGTGTGTGTGTGTGTGTGTGTGAGTGTACGTGTGTGTGTGTGTCTGTGTCTGTGTGTGTGTGTGTGTGTGTGTGTCTGTGTGTGTGTGTGTGTCTGTGTCTGTGTGTGTGTGTGCGTGCGTGCGTGTGTGTGTGTCTGTGTCTGTGTGTGTGTGTGTGTGCGTGCGTGTGTGTGTGTGTCTGTGTGTGTGTGTGTGTGTGTGCGTGTGTGTGTCTGTCTGTGTGTGTGCGTGTGTGTGTATGTCTGTGTGTGCGTGCGTGCGTGTGTGTGTGTCTGTGTCTGTGTGTGTGTGTGAGTGTGTGTGTGTGTCTGTGTGTGTGTGTGTGTGAGTGTACGTGTGTGTGTGTCTGTGTGTGTGTGTGTGTGTGCGTGTGTGTGTGTGTGTGTGTGTACGTGTGTGTGTGTGTCTGTGTGTGTGTGAGTGTACGTGTGTGTGTGTGACTGTGTGTGTGTGTGCGTGTCCGTGTGTGTGTCTGTGTGTCTGTGTGTGTGTGTGACTGTGTGTGTGTGTGTGTGTGTGACTGTGTGTGTGTGTGCGTGTGTGTGTGTTTGAGTGTGTGTGTGTGTGTGTGTGTGTGCGTGTGTGTGTGTGTCTGTGTGTGTGCGTGTGTGTGTGTTTGAGTGTGTGTGTGTGTGACTGTGTGTGTGTGTGCGTGTGTGTGTGACTGTGTGTGTGTGTGTTTGAGTGTGTGTGTGTGTGTGTGACTGTGTGTGTGTGTGCGTGTTTGAGTGTGTGTGTGTGCGTGCGCGCGTGTGTGTGTGATGAACACGTGGTGATTCGATGGATCCCCGTTGGTCCTCTGGTCCTCTGGTCCTCTGGTCCTCTTGTCCTCTTGTCCTCTTGTCCTCTGGTCCTCTGGTCCTCTGGTCCTCTGGTCCTCTGGTCCTCTGGTCCTCTGGTCCTCTGGTCCTCTGGTCCTCTGGTCCTCTGGTCCTCTGGTCCTCTTGTCCTCTTGTCCTCTGGTTCTCTGGTCCTCTGGTCCTCTGGTCCTCTGGTTCTCTGGTCCTCTGGTCCTCTGGTTCTCTGGTCCTCTGGTCCTCTGGTCCTCTGGTCCTCTGGTTCTCTGGTCCTCTTGTCCTCTGGTTCTCTGGTCCTCTGGTCCTCTGGTCCTCTGGTCCTCTGGTTCTCTGGTCCTCTGGTCCTCTGGTTCTCTGGTCCTCTGGTCCTCTGGTCCTCTGGTCCTCTGGTTCTCTGGTCCTCTGGTCCTCTTGTCCTCTGGTTCTCTGATGTTGGGTGACTCGTGTCCGTCTGATGTTTTCGATGTTCTGATAAACTCAACTGGTTTGTTTTTGTCGTTGAGTCTGCAGGTTTTTCCGGTTCCCAGCAGTTGTTCCCTCGTTAGTTAAGCTGCTGGTGAATTGACAGACCTGTTCGGCCTCAGTACTTGTTGTGTTTTCAGTCTTCATGTGTTCAGTTTGAACTGAAGAAGTTATGAATCACAGAAGAAAGACACGTTTCCTCTTTGAACACAGATGTGATGCAGGACGCTGCGGCTTTATTCGCTGACCTCTTTGACCTATGACCTATGACCCCCACTGACTGTGACATCATCAGGACATTTTCTTCTCTCTACATTAAAACACACTTGGCACTTTCATAATATACTTATTTGAAGGTCTTTGTTTCTTTGCTGTATGTTATTGTAGATGTTGACGTTGTTCTCTGTATGATCGTTGCATCGTGTTTATTGCTATTGGTTATTGTGTAATCTGAGTTTATTGCTCATGGTTATTGTGTAATCTGATCGTGTCTCTGAGGTTCGTGCCTCGATGAGCTCGTACTGAGCTCATCATCTCTGCAGGAACTACTGAACTCACCGGCGGAGGAGCTGCAGGACGCTCGTGTCACTCACAGTTGATCAGAGTGGATCTGATGACACTCTTCTGAGTTTGATGAGTCATCCAGGTGGAGGTGTGTCCTCTGACACTCACTTTACTATCATCACCTAAAGAAACACACGAGTCATGGAGATTTACTGCAACATCAGGTGAAATCTGTGGCTCCTCCCACACACGGATCCTCATCAGATCTAAAGTGGACCGAAGTGAAACGAAGGCTGTTGTGATCTGTGTTTCATAACCCAAACAGAAGTGTGACGTCTGACGACGCATTTCATCAGAAATGTTTATGAGCAACAGCAGACGAGTCAGCACGAAGAGAAGGACTGAAGCAATCCTGTTCTGTTGATGATGATGATGATGATGATGAGTCTTCATCAGTGTTTCTGACTCTTCATGCAGAGGAAGAGAGGGGGGGGGGAGAGGGGGGGTCATTTCCTGTCAGAATGTTTGAATTATGAAACACAGTGAAATACTTGGAGACAGTTTGGTGATCAAAATACGAACCTGTAAATATTTCACATCAAAACTCTTCACAGCTGCAGAGAGTGTATAAGAGCTGCAACACTTCTTCAATAAGTTTCAATAAGTTTCAACGTGTCACACTCTACATATCTTATGGATCAGAGGCACATCCAGCGTTTTTCCATCAACATATTTTTATGCTTATTTTTGAATTATCGCATCAGAAAAGCTCTTTATGGAAACAGAAAAAAAAATTGACAAAACTAGTTTTTTGATCGCTTGAGGTGTTTTTTGAATAAGAGTTGATGCATTAAATAGAACATCACCGAGATCCATTGTGACAAGAGAGATCATCTGCTGTCTTCCTGGATACATATTCATATTGTCTTTGTGTCTTTAGACATCATGACACAAACAACACTAGTTGACATTAAGAACTATTAAACTAATAAATGAAGATGTCTGTCCCCGTTTCTCTCGTAGATGTTGGATGATGAACGAGACTTGTTCTGGTTCTTGAGACTTGTTCTGGTTCTTGAGACTTGTTCTGGTTCTGGTTCTTGAGACTTGTTCTGGTTCTTGAGACTTGTTCTGGTTCTTGAGACTTGTTCTGGTTCTGGTTCTTGTGGTGGTGGTGAACCAGCGTTTCTATCATGGTTTTGCTGTGACGTACACATGAACTGTGATCGATCAGCCTGAAGCTCTCAGTAGCTCCACTCTTCTGAGGACTTGTCTTCAGGAAACAGGGTTAAGTAGCAATCATGCAGCTGTTCTCCCACAAGGTGAAGTATGTGGTGAAGTTCAGCACCTTCAGGATCACGTATCATGACCTGGGGGGGGTGAAGGGTTCACGTGCTTCCTCCCAGACTGAATCCTGGTTTGAATCGGTTTGAATCCTGGATGAAGAGCTCTGCCTGCAGCTCCTCCATACCTCAGCTTGAAAAGAGGTTGAGAGGATTAAATGAGCGATCTGGTTCCCTGAAGGCGACTCCAACATGCAGGTCACCTTCCTGTGTTTGTTTGCTTCTGTTTCCACGGACTACATTTGTACCTGTAATCATCTCGTTCTCTTCATTGTGCTGACGTTATTATCGCTGCAGGTGAAGCTGAAACCTTGGGAGTGAAAAGGCGGTCGTGTCATAAAATCATTTGAAATAATGACGGACTTTGTTGTAAATGTTTGTGGTCACGTTGTTTCGCTGCTCACAGGATCCGGTTCTACGTGTGGAGTCCTGTCTCCAGCTGGAACCTTTTCTGTGTGGACCTTCAGCGGTTGAGTCTGAAGGTGAAGACGTCGGTGTGTTGCTGTCCTCAGACGCTCTTTCTCTGCGTTCAGAGATCATCACGTTCAGCCCTCAGGAGCTCAGAGCTGCAGCTCTCAGCGTCTGTTCTGAGGTTCACACGAGTCCGACCATGACAGCAGCACAGCTTTGATGGAAACACAGCTGGTGATTAAGTGTTTAAACAAATGACAGGTTAACTTGTAGAATTCTGAATCTGGTTCCAAATCTGTTCATGACTTTTGTATCGACTAAAGACGGGAGTGTTTTTAATGATACAGTCACAATAAGCAGACCTGGATCCATCGTGGTCCTGGTTCAAGCTTCAGGACAGAGAGCAGGACTCTGGTGCACCAGAGGAGGACTCGGTGTTTCCACATGATGTCTGGTGCTCAAACACAGTCAGAGATGATGGACAATCATTTCCTCACGTTAAGTTCTTAACGTGAAGATGTCGGCTATTTTATCTGCTGTTTACATTCCTGATGATGAACTAATGAACTAATGTTTCAATTTATTTTAGTTTGTTGTGTTATAAATGAGCTACAACTGCATTTCTTTGTGCTTCCCTGCGTTACATAATGACAATAAATGATGCTCGTATGGAGGAGGACGGGTCCACAAACAGGACTAGTCCTCATATGTCTACCGGTCTACCCGTCTACCGGTCTACCGGTCTACCCGTCTACCGGTCTACCGGTCTACCCGTCTACCCGTCTACCGGTCTACCTGGGGACGTGAACACACAACGTCTCTGCTCTATTGTTATATGTTAGAACAAGTCTTCGTGCTTCTTTTGGTTCATTATGAAAGATGTGATCTCTGTTTGACATGAGAGTGAACACTGTTACTGATCCAGACTGTCAGCTAACAGACGGAGTGGTAACTGAGAGTGAAGGTGGTGAACACATGAAACATGTGATCAGGTGATGAACACATGAATCATGTTATCAGGTGAACTCATAAATCACACACAACATAAATGAGTCTCAGTAATCGCTGCATTCCTCTCAGAGGTAAGTTCGCGCCGCGGGCTAGAAGATACGGATTGTGCTTCACTCCAGTTATCTTCCACCAGGAGAACATCAAACTGATCAAAGTCACACACACACACACACACACACACATGGAAACATAGACAGCTTTAAAGGAATAATTCTCCACATCATGAACATCTGTAGATCAGTTACTCTCCACGTGTTTCCTTGAATTCATGAAGTTTTCATCCCGCAGGCCTCCAGAGATCGAAGAATCAGAAAACAGAGAAAAGTCTAAAACACGTCTACAAAAAGGCTCTCACAGTGTGAGTGTTCTAAATATGAACGTTTAGTGAAGATGTTTGTGAAGCAGTGAACCCCACTTTCATCCTGTTATGCAACCTCTGATTCTAAAGTGAAGCTAAAGCTTCATGTGTTAAAGCTGCATTCTCTCTAGTGTCCACCAGGGGGCGACTCCTCTGGTTGTATAGAAGTCTATGAGAAAATGACTCTACTTCTCTCTTGATTTATTCCCTCAGTAAACATTGTAAACATGAGTTTATGTCTCAATCTCTAGTTTCAAGTCTTCTTCAATACAGCATGATGTTCATTTAGTACATTATGGTCCATTTAGAGTCACACAGACCATAAAGCAGGGGATGCTTTAGGGCGGGGCTACTGTGATTGACAGGTCGACACCAGAGACGTATACAGCGTCTCTGCGTCACTCCTCAGTCCATATATGGTCACTTCCTGTTCACTGGTTGAGAAAAAACAAGATGGCGACGGACTAAATGCTGAACTAAAGGCTTCAAAGCATCAGACAACAAACCGATGAGTGACGTCATGAAGACGACGCCCACTTCTTATCAACAGTCTGTGGTTACCCCTGCCGTTACTAAGCAACCAAAGCCTGCTCGCTGCGATGACGAGGATGATGAAGATGAAGATGCAGTAACTGACGAAACTATTTGCAGCATTGTAAACTCCTCACAAACTCCTTCATGGAGTTACCGTAGTAACGTCTGTAGTTCTGAGATCTATGAGATATCTGCCAGCTGTGTCTGCTTGTTCCTCGTCACATTCTTTGCTCTGCAGCGTTCCAAGAGGTGAGTTCACCCCGATGCTTTGATGTTGTTGTATCAAGATGATTTCCATTATTCCTTCATCGTGGAGGCACGACAGGAAAAGTATGTTTTCTTCGAGAACTCGAGGAGACACGAGCTGAGCAACTGATCTACAGGCGTTGATGTTGTGGGTGAAGTGTTCCTTTAAGTTAGCGATGAACAGCTGATGTCGTCAGCTGAGGCCCGTGCGGAGGCGTCTCGGTACAAGTGGTTTTGTTGCAGGTCAAGGTCCCATCGGAAGTCGAGCTCGACAGGTCCAAGTGGTTCTCGCTTGATTGTGAGGGAAAGAGTGAGAGAGGCTGTCTGTGACCCCGTCGGCCCCCCGGTGACCACAGCGCTGCCTGGGATGCTCGGGGCGAGTAACATCAGACACACTGGTGTGACACGCTAAGCCTTCCCATCTCTCTGGAAGACCTCCAGAGCCCCCGTAGACCTGCCGGCCTCGGGCACCAGGACACCTCAAGGCACCACTTTCCGTTCTGCCACATCTGTTTGTCTGGTCAACATGTTGCACCTCCGGAGGAATGCTGGTTGCTAACGGGTGTGTGGACGTGTCTGCTACTGGCTGCTTGTGTTGTAATGGAGACAGAGACAGTGTTTTTATTTATCCCTATCAGCTGTCACTGTTGTGTCTGGAGCAAGTTATCTGCCCCCCCCCCCCCCTAAAACTATGCAGACCATCGAACACACCCAGGACTGAGACGGACATTCAGGAAATGTGCAACCTTCATCTGACTCTAGATCAGAGCAGCAATAAATAGGATTCTTTCATTGATTCAAAGAACACAGAATGAAAACTTCTCCTGATGGAGATAATGAGATAACGTCAAGTTATCTCTGCTGAGAACGACCTCAAGGAATGTGACTCATTGAGTGTCTGGTATCACTGAGACAAGTGTTTCACCGACTCAACACCTGGAACGATGAAATCTCTTTTATTTCCCTGCAAACAGAAAAGTATTCAGATGTTCTTCCTCAGTGTAAAACACATATGGGTGCAGGTTGAGCTGTGACTTCGCCCTCAGTGGAACATCACCACTATGGTTCCATCACTATGGTTCCTTTTGAAATGTCAAGTGTGCTGACTGAGCTGCAGCTCCAGTCTGTACATGCAGATTGCTGCCGCCAGATTACTCACCAGGACAAATCGACGGTCTCACATCACCCCCGTACTCCGATCTCTCCACTGGCTTCCTGTAGCATCTAGGATACACTTCAAAATTCTCACCATCACTTACAGAGCACTTCACGGTCAGGCTCCGGCTTATGCAGCTGATCTACTTCGCCCCTATTCACCCGCCCGCACTCTCAGGTCAAACGCTCGAGGTCTTCTGTCCCACGCACACCATTTAAGAGCCGTGGTGACCGAGCCTTTGAGGCAGTGGCCCCGAGGCTCTGGAATGCTCTGCCTGCAACTCTGCGCCTCGCAGATACTGTGAATACTTTTAAAAGCCAGCTCAAAACCCACCTGTTTAGGCTGGCGTTTGTGTAAAAGTAAACCCATGTCCTAGACCTGCTCTTAAAATATGTTTTACATTTTTATTTTATTTTTTATTATTTTTTATTTTATTTTTTAATTTTCTCTGTGGAGATAATTTATTGACCCTAGGGTCACATTGTGTTTTTTATGCTTTTAAATGTCTGCTCTGTTAAGCACTTTGTGATACTACTGTCTGTGAAAAGCGCTATATAAATAAAATTCATTCATTCATTCATTCATTGTGTTTTACTGATGAAAATCACCAAACTGGCATGAATTCAACATTAGAGGAGTGTTGTCTGCTGTGTTCCACGCGTCAGATAGTTGTGAGGGAGAGTCTGTGCTCCATGTCAGTCGTCTTGCTTTAAGAAGCAGCAGAGACACTGATGACGAGCTGCTGGACAGGAGAATGAGCAGAGTGCATGCACGGTGACCGCTGGAGGCTCAGACATGTACACACACACACACACACACACTGATAATATTCATATTAAAATCCTCATGCGCATACACATCATAGCTGTCTGCAATCTGATGCGCATCATTAGAATTGTATTGCTGCAGTGGAAAACGTTGTGTTTGCTTTATGACCCAGTTATTATTTACATTATTTTATATTAATATGAATTCCATTCAGTAAAGTTCTCGGTTTAACATTGACTAGCTAGCCAGGATGTGGAAACATGCAAATGTGTATGTATAAATACATATATACACACACACACATATATACATATATATAAAAGTCAGTATGTAGTTAAATGCAACAGTCAGTATATAGATATATGCAACAGTTAGTGTATATATATATATGCAACAGTTAGTGTATAGATATATGCAACAGTTAGTGTATAGATATATGCAACAGTTAGTGTATAGATATATGCAACAGTCAGTATATATATATATATGCAACAGTTAGTATAGAGATATATGCAACAGTTAGTGTATAGATATATGCAACAGTTAGTGTATAGATAAAAGCAACAGTCCGTATATAGATATATGCAACAGTTAGTGTATATATATATATGCAACAGTTAGTGTATATATATATATGCAACAGTCAGTATATATATATGCAACAGTTAGTATATAGATATATGCAACAGTTAGTGTATATATATATATGCAACAGTTAGTGTATAGATATATGCAACAGTTAGTGTATAGATATATGCAACAGTCAGTATATAGATATATGCAACAGTTAGTGTATCGATATATGCAACAGTTAGTGTATATATATATATATGCAAAAGTTAGTGTATAGATATATGCAACAGTTAGTGTATAGATATATGCAACAGTCAGTATATAGAAATATGCAACAGTTAGTGTATAGATATATGCAACAGTCAGTATATAGATATATGCAACAGTTAGTGTATAGATATATGCAACAGTCAGTATATAGATATATGCAACAGTCAGTATATAGATATACGCAACAGTTAGTGTATAGATATATGCAACAGTCAGTATATAGATATATGCAACAGTCAGTATATAGATATATGCAACAGATAGTATATAGATCTATGCAACAGTTAGTATATATATATGCAACAGTTAGTATATATATATGCAACAGTTAGTGTATAGATATATATGCAACAGTTAGTGTATAGATATATGCAACAGTTAGTGTATAGATATATGCAACAGTCAGTATATAGATATATGCAACAGTTAGTGTATAGATATATGCAACAGTCAGTATATAGATATATGCAACAGTCAGTATATAGATATACGCAACAGTTAGTGTATAGATATATGCAACAGTTAGTGTATAGATAGATGCAACAGTCAGTATATAGATATATGCAACAGTCAGTATATAGATATACGCAACAGTTAGTGTATAGATATATGCAACAGTCAGAATATAGATATATGCAACAGTCAGTATATAGATATATGCAACAGTTAGTATATATATATATGCAACAGTCAGTATATAGATATACGCAACAGTCAGTATATAGATATATGCAACAGTCAGTATATATATATATGCAACAGTCAGTATATAGATATACGCAACAGTTAGTGTATAGATATATGCAACAGTTAGTGTATATATATATATATATATGCAACAGTCAGTATATAGATATATGCAACAGTTAGTATATATATATATATATATATGCAACAGTCAGTATATATATATGCAACAGTTAGTGTATATATATATGCAACAGTTAGTATATATACATGCAACAGTCAGTATATATACATGCAACAGTCAGTGTATAGATATATGCAACAGTTAGTGTATAGATATATGCAACAGTCAGTGTATAGATATATGCAACAGTTAGTGTATAGATATATGCAACAGTTAGTGTATAGATATATGCAACAGTTAGTGTATAGATATATGCAACAGTCAGTTTATAGATATACGCAACAGTTAGTGTATAGATATATATGCAACAGTTAGTATATATATATGCAACAGTCAGTATATAGATATACGCAACAGTTAGTGTATAGATATATGCAACAGTCAGTATATAGATATATGCAACAGTCAGTATATAGATATATGCAACAGATAGTATATAGATATATGCAACAGTTAGTATATATATATGCAACAGTTAGTATATATATATGCAACAGTTAGTGTATAGATATATATGCAACAGTTAGTGTATAGATATATGCAACAGTTAGTGTATAGATATATGCAACAGTCAGTATATAGATATATGCAACAGTTAGTGTATAGATATATGCAACAGTCAGTATATAGATATATGCAACAGTCAGTATATAGATATACGCAACAGTTAGTGTATAGATATATGCAACAGTCAGAATATAGATATATGCAACAGTCAGTATATAGATATATGCAACAGTTAGTATATATATATATGCAACAGTCAGTATATAGATATACGCAACAGTCAGTATATAGATATATGCAACAGTCAGTATATATATATATGCAACAGTCAGTATATAGATATACGCAACAGTTAGTGTATAGATATATGCAACAGTTAGTGTATATATATATATATATATGCAACAGTCAGTATATAGATATATGCAACAGTTAGTATATATATATATATATATATGCAACAGTCAGTATATATATATGCAACAGTTAGTGTATATATATATATGCAACAGTTAGTATATATACATGCAACAGTCAGTATATATACATGCAACAGTCAGTGTATATACATGCAACAGTCAGTGTATAGATATATGCAACAGTCAGTGTATAGATATATGCAACAGTTAGTGTATAGATATATGCAACAGTCAGTGTATAGATATATGCAACAGTTAGTGTATAGATATATGCAACAGTTAGTGTATAGATATATGCAACAGTTAGTGTATAGATATATGCAACAGTCAGTTTATAGATATACGCAACAGTTAGTGTATAGATATATATGCAACAGTTAGTATATATATATGCAACAGTCAGTATATAGATATACGCAACAGTTAGTGTATAGATATATGCAACAGTCAGTATACAGATATATGCAACAGTTAGTGTATAGATATATGCAACAGTTAGTGTATATATATATGCAACAGTTAGTGGATAGATATATGCAACAGTTAGTGTATAGATATATGCAACAGTCAGTATATAGATAAATGCAGCAGTTAGTGTATATATATATATGCAACAGTTAGTGTATATATATATGCAACAGTTAGTATATATATATGCAACAGTTAGTATATATATATGCAACAGTTAGTGTATCTATATATATGCAACAGTTAGTGTATAGATATATGCAACAGTTCGTGTATAGATATATGCAACAGTCAGTATATAGATATATGCAACAGTTAGTGTATAGATATATGCAACAGTCAGTATATAGATATGCAACAGTCAGTATATAGATATATGCAACAGTCAGTATATAGATATATGCAACAGTCAGTATATAGATATATGCAACAGTTAGTATATATATATGCAACAGTCAGTATATATATATGCAACAGTTAGTGTATAGATATATGCAACAGTTAGTGTATAGATATATGCAACAGTCAGTATATAGATATATGCAACAGTTAGTGTATAGATATATGCAACAGTCAGTATATAGATATATGCAACAGTCAGTATATAGATATACGCAACAGTTAGTGTATAGATATATGCAACAGTTAGTGTATAGATATATGCAACAGTCAGTATATATATATGCAACAGTTAGTGTATATATATATGCAACAGTTAGTATATATACATGCAATAGTCAGTGTATAGATACATGCAACAGTCAGTGTATAGATACATGCAACAGTCAGTGTATAGATATATGCAACAGTTAGTGTATAGATATATGCAACAGTCAGTGTATAGATATATGCAACAGTTAGTGTATAGATAAATGCAACAGTTAGTGTATAGATATATGCAACAGTTAGTGTATAGATACATGCAACAGTCAGTATATAGATATACGCAACAGTTAGTGTATAGATATATATGCAACAGTTAGTATATATATATGCAACAGTCAGTATATAGATATGCAACAGTTAGTATATAGATCTATGCAACAGTCAGTATATAGATATACGCAACAGTTAGTGTATAGATATATGCAACAGTTAGTGTATATATATATGCAACAGTCAGTATATATATATGCAACAGTTAGTGTATAGATATATGCAACAGTTAGTGTATAGATATATGCAACAGTTAGTGTATAGATATATGCAACAGTTAGTGTATAGATATATGCAACAGTCAGTATATAGATATATGCAACAGTTAGTATATATATATGCAACAGTCAGTATATAGATATGCAACAGTTAGTATATAGATATATGCAACAGTCAGTATATAGATATACGCAACAGTTAGTGTATAGATATATGCAACAGTTAGTGTATAGATATATGCAACAGTTACTGTATATATATATGCAACAGTTAGTATATATATATGCAACAGTTAGTGTATAGATATATGCAACAGTTAGTGTATAGATACATGCAACAGTTAGTGTATAGATATATGCAACAGTTAGTGTATAGATATATGCAACAGTTAGTGGATATATATATGCAACAGTTAGTACATAGATATATGCAACAGTCAGTATATCGATATATGCAACAGTTAGTGTATAGATATATGCAACAGTTAGTGTATAGATATATGAAACAGTCAGTATATAGATATATGCAACAGATAGTCTATAGATATATGCAACAGTTAGTGTATAGATATATGCAACAGTTAGTGTATATATAAATGCAACAGTTAGTATATAGATATATCCAACAGTCAGTGTATCGATATATGCAACAGTTAGTGTATAGATATATGCAACAGTTAGTGTATAGATATATACAACAGTTAGTGTATAGATATATGCAACAGTTAGTGTATAGATATATGCAACAGTTAGTGTATAGATAAATGCAACAGTCAGTATATAGATATACACAACAGTTAGTGTATAGATATATGCAACAGTTAGTGTATATATATATGCAACAGTCAGTATATAGAAATACGCAACAGTTAGTGTATAGATATATGCAACAGTCAGAATATAGATATATGCAACAGTCAGTATATAGATATATGCAACAGTTAGTATATATATATATGCAACAGTCAGTATATAGATATACGCAACAGTCAGTATATAGATATATGCAACAGTCAGTATATATATATATGCAACAGTCAGTATATAGATATACGCAACAGTTAGTGTATAGATATATGCAACAGTTAGTGTATATATATATATATATATATGCAACAGTCAGTATATAGATATATGCAACAGTTAGTATATATATATATATATATATGCAACAGTCAGTATATATATATGCAACAGTTAGTGTATATATATATATGCAACAGTTAGTATATATACATGCAACAGTCAGTATATATACATGCAACAGTCAGTGTATAGATATATGCAACAGTCAGTGTATAGATATATGCAACAGTTAGTGTATAGATATATGCAACAGTCAGTGTATAGATATATGCAACAGTTAGTGTATAGATATATGCAACAGTTAGTGTATAGATATATGCAACAGTTAGTGTATAGATATATGCAACAGTCAGTTTATAGATATACGCAACAGTTAGTGTATAGATATATATGCAACAGTTAGTATATATATATGCAACAGTCAGTATATAGATATGCAACAGTTAGTATATAGATATATGCAACAGTCAGTATATAGATATACGCAACAGTTAGTGTATAGATATATGCAACAGTTAGTGTATATATATATGCAACAGTTAGTATATAGATATATGCAACAGTCAGTATATAGATATACGCAACAGTTAGTGTATAGATATATGCAACAGTCAGTATACAGATATATGCAACAGTTAGTGTATAGATATATGCAACAGTTAGTGTATATATATATATGCAACAGTTAGTGGATAGATATATGCAACAGTTAGTGTATAGATATATGCAACAGTCAGTATATAGATAAATGCAGCAGTTAGTGTATATATATATATATATGCAACAGTTAGTGTATATATATATGCAACAGTTAGTATATATATATGCAACAGTTAGTATATATATATGCAACAGTTAGTGTATCTATATATATGCAACAGTTAGTGTATAGATATATGCAACAGTCAGAATATAGATATATGCAACAGTCAGTATATAGATATATGCAACAGTTAGTATATATATATATGCAACAGTCAGTATATAGATATACGCAACAGTCAGTATATAGATATATGCAACAGTCAGTATATATATATATGCAACAGTCAGTATATAGATATACGCAACAGTTAGTGTATAGATATATGCAACAGTTAGTGTATATATATATATATATGCAACAGTCAGTATATAGATATATGCAACAGTTAGTATATATATATATATATATATGCAACAGTCAGTATATATATATGCAACAGTTAGTGTATATATATATATGCAACAGTTAGTATATATACATGCAACAGTCAGTATATATACATGCAACAGTCAGTGTATAGATATATGCAACAGTCAGTGTATAGATATATGCAACAGTTAGTGTATAGATATATGCAACAGTCAGTGTATAGATATATGCAACAGTTAGTGTATAGATATATGCAACAGTTAGTGTATAGATATATGCAACAGTTAGTGTATAGATATATGCAACAGTCAGTTTATAGATATACGCAACAGTTAGTGTATAGATATATATGCAACAGTTAGTATATATATATGCAACAGTCAGTATATAGATATACGCAACAGTTAGTGTATAGATATATGCAACAGTCAGTATACAGATATATGCAACAGTTAGTGTATAGATATATGCAACAGTTAGTGTATATATATATATGCAACAGTTAGTGGATAGATATATGCAACAGTTAGTGTATAGATATATGCAACAGTCAGTATATAGATAAATGCAGCAGTTAGTGTATATATATATATGCAACAGTTAGTGTATATATATATGCAACAGTTAGTATATATATATGCAACAGTTAGTATATATATATGCAACAGTTAGTGTATCTATATATATGCAACAGTTAGTGTATAGATATATGCAACAGTTCGTGTATAGATATATGCAACAGTCAGTATATAGATATATGCAACAGTTAGTGTATAGATATATGCAACAGTCAGTATATAGATATGCAACAGTCAGTATATAGATATATGCAACAGTCAGTATATAGATATATGCAACAGTCAGTATATAGATATATGCAAGAGTTAGTATATATATATGCAACAGTCAGTATATATATATGCAACAGTTAGTGTATATAGATATATGCAACAGTTAGTGTATAGATATATGCAACAGTCAGTATATAGATATATGCAACAGTTAGTGTATAGATATATGCAACAGTCAGTATATAGATATATGCAACAGTCAGTATATAGATATACGCAACAGTTAGTGTATAGATATATGCAACAGTTAGTGTATAGATATATGCAACAGTCAGTATATATATATGCAACAGTTAGTGTATATATATATATGCAACAGTTAGTATATATACATGCAATAGTCAGTGTATAGATACATGCAACAGTCAGTGTATAGATACATGCAACAGTCAGTGTATAGATATATGCAACAGTTAGTGTATAGATATATGCAACAGTCAGTGTATAGATATATGCAACAGTTAGTGTATAGATAAATGCAACAGTTAGTGTATAGATATATGCAACAGTTAGTGTATAGATATATGCAACAGTCAGTATATAGATATACGCAACAGTTAGTGTATAGATATATATGCAACAGTTAGTATATATATATGCAACAGTCAGTATATAGATATGCAACAGTTAGTATATAGATCTATGCAACAGTCAGTATATAGATATACGCAACAGTTAGTGTATAGATATATGCAACAGTTAGTGTATATATATATGCAACAGTCAGTATATATATATGCAACAGTTAGTGTATAGATATATGCAACAGTTAGTGTATAGATATATGCAACAGTTAGTGTATAGATATATGCAACAGTTAGTGTATAGATATATGCAACAGTCAGTATATAGATATATGCAACAGTTAGTATATATATATGCAACAGTCAGTATATAGATATGCAACAGTTAGTATATAGATATATGCAACAGTCAGTATATAGATATACGCAACAGTTAGTGTATAGATATATGCAACAGTTAGTGTATAGATATATGCAACAGTTACTGTATATATATATGCAACAGTTAGTATATATATATGCAACAGTTAGTATATATATATGCAACAGTTAGTGTATAGATATATGCAACAGTTAGTGTATAGATACATGCAACAGTTAGTGTATAGATATATGCAACAGTTAGTGTATAGATATATGCAACAGTTAGTGGATATATATATGCAACAGTTAGTACATAGATATATGCAACAGTCAGTATATCGATATATGCAACAGTTAGTGTATAGATATATGCAACAGTTAGTGTATAGATATATGAAACAGTCAGTATATAGATATATGCAACAGATAGTCTATAGATATATGCAACAGTTAGTGTATAGATATATGCAACAGTTAGTGTATATATAAATGCAACAGTTAGTATATAGATATATCCAACAGTCAGTGTATCGATATATGCAACAGTTAGTGTATAGATATATGCAACAGTTAGTGTATAGATATATACAACAGTTAGTGTATAGATATATGCAACAGTTAGTGTATAGATATATGCAACAGTTAGTGTATAGATAAATGCAACAGTCAGTATATAGATATACACAACAGTTAGTGTATAGATATATGCAACAGTTAGTGTATATATATATATGCAACAGTCAGTATATAGATATACGCAACAGTTAGTGTATAGATATATGCAACAGTCAGTATATAGATATATGCAACAGTTAGTGTATAGATATATGCAACAGTCAGAATATAGATATATGCAACAGTCAGTATATAGATATATGCAACAGTTAGTATATATATATATGCAACAGTCAGTATATAGATATACGCAACAGTCAGTATATAGATATATGCAACAGTCAGTATATATATATATGCAACAGTCAGTATATAGATATACGCAACAGTTAGTGTATAGATATATGCAACAGTTAGTGTATATATATATATATATATGCAACAGTCAGTATATAGATATATGCAACAGTTAGTATATATATATATATATATATGCAACAGTCAGTATATATATATGCAACAGTTAGTGTATATATATATATGCAACAGTTAGTATATATACATGCAACAGTCAGTATATATACATGCAACAGTCAGTGTATAGATATATGCAACAGTCAGTGTATAGATATATGCAACAGTTAGTGTATAGATATATGCAACAGTCAGTGTATAGATATATGCAACAGTTAGTGTATAGATATATGCAACAGTTAGTGTATAGATATATGCAACAGTTAGTGTATAGATATATGCAACAGTCAGTTTATAGATATACGCAACAGTTAGTGTATAGATATATATGCAACAGTTAGTATATATATATGCAACAGTCAGTATATAGATATGCAACAGTTAGTATATAGATATATGCAACAGTCAGTATATAGATATACGCAACAGTTAGTGTATAGATATATGCAACAGTTAGTGTATATATATATGCAACAGTTAGTATATAGATATATGCAACAGTCAGTATATAGATATACGCAACAGTTAGTGTATAGATATATGCAACAGTCAGTATACAGATATATGCAACAGTTAGTGTATAGATATATGCAACAGTTAGTGTATATATATATATGCAACAGTTAGTGGATAGATATATGCAACAGTTAGTGTATAGATATATGCAACAGTCAGTATATAGATAAATGCAGCAGTTAGTGTATATATATATATATATATGCAACAGTTAGTATATATATATGCAACAGTTAGTGTATAGATATATGCAACAGTTAGTGTATAGATACATGCAACAGTTAGTGTATAGATATATGCAACAGTTAGTGTATAGATATATGCAACAGTTAGTGGATATATATATGCAACAGTTAGTACATAGATATATGCAACAGTCAGTATATCGATATATGCAACAGTTAGTGTATAGATATATGCAACAGTTAGTGTATAGATATATGAAACAGTCAGTATATAGATATATGCAACAGATAGTCTATAGATATATGCAACAGTTAGTGTATAGATATATGCAACAGTTAGTGTATATATAAATGCAACAGTTAGTATATAGATATATCCAACAGTCAGTGTATCGATATATGCAACAGTTAGTGTATAGATATATGCAACAGTTAGTGTATAGATATATACAACAGTTAGTGTATAGATATATGCAACAGTTAGTGTATAGATATATGCAACAGTTAGTGTATAGATAAATGCAACAGTCAGTATATAGATATACACAACAGTTAGTGTATAGATATATGCAACAGTTAGTGTATATATATATATGCAACAGTCAGTATATAGATATACGCAACAGTTAGTGTATAGATATATGCAACAGTCAGTATATAGATATATGCAACAGTTAGTGTATAGATATATGCAACAGTCAGAATATAGATATATGCAACAGTCAGTATATAGATATATGCAACAGTTAGTATATATATATATGCAACAGTCAGTATATAGATATACGCAACAGTCAGTATATAGATATATGCAACAGTCAGTATATATATATATGCAACAGTCAGTATATAGATATACGCAACAGTTAGTGTATAGATATATGCAACAGTTAGTGTATATATATATATATATATGCAACAGTCAGTATATAGATATATGCAACAGTTAGTATATATATATATATATATATGCAACAGTCAGTATATATATATGCAACAGTTAGTGTATATATATATATGCAACAGTTAGTATATATACATGCAACAGTCAGTATATATACATGCAACAGTCAGTGTATAGATATATGCAACAGTCAGTGTATAGATATATGCAACAGTTAGTGTATAGATATATGCAACAGTCAGTGTATAGATATATGCAACAGTTAGTGTATAGATATATGCAACAGTTAGTGTATAGATATATGCAACAGTTAGTGTATAGATATATGCAACAGTCAGTTTATAGATATACGCAACAGTTAGTGTATAGATATATATGCAACAGTTAGTATATATATATGCAACAGTCAGTATATAGATATGCAACAGTTAGTATATAGATATATGCAACAGTCAGTATATAGATATACGCAACAGTTAGTGTATAGATATATGCAACAGTTAGTGTATATATATATGCAACAGTTAGTATATAGATATATGCAACAGTCAGTATATAGATATACGCAACAGTTAGTGTATAGATATATGCAACAGTCAGTATACAGATATATGCAACAGTTAGTGTATAGATATATGCAACAGTTAGTGTATATATATATATGCAACAGTTAGTGGATAGATATATGCAACAGTTAGTGTATAGATATATGCAACAGTCAGTATATAGATAAATGCAGCAGTTAGTGTATATATATATATATATATGCAACAGTTAGTGTATATATATATGCAACAGTTAGTATATATATATGCAACAGTTAGTATATATATATGCAACAGTTAGTGTATCTATATATATGCAACAGTTAGTGTATAGATATATGCAACAGTTCGTGTATAGATATATGCAACAGTCAGTATATAGATATATGCAACAGTTAGTGTATAGATATATGCAACAGTCAGTATATAGATATGCAACAGTCAGTATATAGATATATGCAACAGTCAGTATATAGATATATGCAACAGTCAGTATATAGATATATGCAACAGTTAGTATATATATATGCAACAGTCAGTATATATATATGCAACAGTTAGTGTATATAGATATATGCAACAGTTAGTGTATAGATATATGCAACAGTCAGTATATAGATATATGCAACAGTTAGTGTATAGATATATGCAACAGTCAGTATATAGATATATGCAACAGTCAGTATATAGATATATGCAACAGTTAGTGTATAGATATATGCAACAGTTAGTGTATAGATATATGCAACAGTCAGTATATATATATGCAACAGTTAGTGTATATATATATATGCAACAGTTAGTATATATACATGCAATAGTCAGTGTATAGATACATGCAACAGTCAGTGTATAGATACATGCAACAGTCAGTGTATAGATATATGCAACAGTTAGTGTATAGATATATGCAACAGTCAGTGTATAGATATATGCAACAGTTAGTGTATAGATAAATGCAACAGTTAGTGTATAGATATATGCAACAGTTAGTGTATAGATATATGCAACAGTCAGTATATAGATATACGCAACAGTTAGTGTATAGATATATATGCAACAGTTAGTATATATATATGCAACAGTCAGTATATAGATATGCAACAGTTAGTATATAGATCTATGCAACAGTCAGTATATAGATATACGCAACAGTTAGTGTATAGATATATGCAACAGTTAGTGTATATATATATGCAACAGTCAGTATATATATATGCAACAGTTAGTGTATAGATATATGCAACAGTTAGTGTATAGATATATGCAACAGTTAGTGTATAGATATATGCAACAGTTAGTGTATAGATATATGCAACAGTTAGTGTATAGATATATGCAACAGTCAGTGTATAGATATATGCAACAGTTAGTGTATAGATATATGCAACAGTCAGTATATAGATATATGCAACAGTTAGTGTATAGATATATATGCAACAGTTAGTATATATATATGCAACAGTCAGTATATAGATATGCAACAGTTAGTATATAGATATATGCAACAGTCAGTATATAGATATACGCAACAGTTAGTGTATAGATATATGCAACAGTTAGTGTATAGATATATGCAACAGTTACTGTATATATATATGCAACAGTTAGTATATATATATGCAACAGTTAGTATATATATATGCAACAGTTAGTGTATAGATATATGCAACAGTTAGTGTATAGATACATGCAACAGTTAGTGTATAGATATATGCAACAGTTAGTGTATAGATATATGCAACAGTTAGTGGATATATATATGCAACAGTTAGTACATAGATATATGCAACAGTCAGTATATCGATATATGCAACAGTTAGTGTATAGATATATGCAACAGTTAGTATATCGATATATGCAACAGTCAGTATATAGATATACGCAACAGTTAGTGTATAGATATATGCAACAGTTAGTGTATAGATATATGCAACAGTTACTGTATATATATATGCAACAGTTAGTATATATATATGCAACAGTTAGTATATATATATGCAACAGTTAGTGTATAGATATATGCAACAGTTAGTGTATAGATACATGCAACAGTTAGTGTATAGATATATGCAACAGTTAGTGTATAGATATATGCAACAGTTAGTGGATATATATATGCAACAGTTAGTGGATATATATATGCAACAGTCAGTACATCGATATATGCAACAGTCAGTATATCGATATATGCAACAGTTAGTGTATAGATATATGCAACAGTTAGTGTATAGATATATGCAACAGTTAGTGTATAGATAAATGCAACAGTTAGTGTATATATAAATGCAACAGTTAGTATATAGATATATCCAACAGTCAGTGTATCGATATATGCAACAGTTAGTGTATAGATATATGCAACAGTTAGTGTATAGATATATACAACAGTTAGTGTATAGATATATGCAACAGTTAGTGTATAGATAAATGCAACAGTCAGTATATAGATATACACAACAGTTAGTGTATAGATATATGCAACAGTTAGTGTATATATATATATGCAACAGTCAGTATATAGATATACGCAACAGTTAGTGTATAGATATATGCAACAGTCAGTATATAGATATATGCAACAGTTAGTGTATAGATATATGCAACAGTCAGAATATAGATATATGCAACAGTCAGTATATAGATATATGCAACAGTTAGTATATATATATATGCAACAGTCAGTATATAGATATACGCAACAGTCAGTATATAGATATATGCAACAGTCAGTATATATATATATGCAACAGTCAGTATATAGATATACGCAACAGTTAGTGTATAGATATATGCAACAGTTAGTGTATATATATATATATATATGCAACAGTCAGTATATAGATATATGCAACAGTTAGTATATATATATATATATATATGCAACAGTCAGTATATATATATGCAACAGTTAGTGTATATATATATGCAACAGTTAGTATATATACATGCAACAGTCAGTATATATACATGCAACAGTCAGTGTATAGATATATGCAACAGTCAGTGTATAGATATATGCAACAGTTAGTGTATAGATATATGCAACAGTCAGTGTATAGATATATGCAACAGTTAGTGTATAGATATATGCAACAGTTAGTGTATAGATATATGCAACAGTTAGTGTATAGATATATGCAACAGTCAGTTTATAGATATACGCAACAGTTAGTGTATAGATATATATGCAACAGTTAGTATATATATATGCAACAGTCAGTATATAGATATGCAACAGTTAGTATATAGATATATGCAACAGTCAGTATATAGATATACGCAACAGTTAGTGTATAGATATATGCAACAGTTAGTGTATATATATATGCAACAGTTAGTATATAGATATATGCAACAGTCAGTATATAGATATACGCAACAGTTAGTGTATAGATATATGCAACAGTCAGTATACAGATATATGCAACAGTTAGTGTATAGATATATGCAACAGTTAGTGTATATATATATATGCAACAGTTAGTGGATAGATATATGCAACAGTTAGTGTATAGATATATGCAACAGTCAGTATATAGATAAATGCAGCAGTTAGTGTATATATATATATATGCAACAGTTAGTGTATATATATATGCAACAGTTAGTATATATATATGCAACAGTTAGTGTATAGATATATGCAACAGTTCGTGTATAGATATATGCAACAGTCAGTATATAGATATATGCAACAGTTAGTGTATAGATATATGCAACAGTCAGTATATAGATATGCAACAGTCAGTATATAGATATATGCAACAGTCAGTATATAGATATATGCAACAGTTAGTGTATAGATATATGCAACAGTCAGTGTATAGATATATGCAACAGTTAGTGTATAGATAAATGCAACAGTTAGTGTATAGATATATGCAACAGTTAGTGTATAGATATATGCAACAGTCAGTATATAGATATACGCAACAGTTAGTGTATAGATATATATGCAACAGTTAGTATATATATATGCAACAGTCAGTATATAGATATGCAACAGTTAGTATATAGATCTATGCAACAGTCAGTATATAGATATACGCAACAGTTAGTGTATAGATATATGCAACAGTTAGTGTATATATATATGCAACAGTCAGTATATATATATGCAACAGTTAGTGTATAGATATATGCAACAGTTAGTGTATAGATATATGCAACAGTTAGTGTATAGATATATGCAACAGTTAGTGTATAGATATATGCAACAGTTAGTGTATAGATATATGCAACAGTCAGTGTATAGATATATGCAACAGTTAGTGTATAGATATATGCAACAGTTAGTGTATAGATATATGCAACAGTTAGTGTATAGATATATGCAACAGTCAGTATATAGATATATGCAACAGTTAGTGTATAGATATATATGCAACAGTTAGTATATATATATGCAACAGTCAGTATATAGATATGCAACAGTTAGTATATAGATATATGCAACAGTCAGTATATAGATATACGCAACAGTTAGTGTATAGATATATGCAACAGTTAGTGTATAGATATATGCAACAGTTACTGTATATATATATGCAACAGTTAGTATATATATATGCAACAGTTAGTATATATATATGCAACAGTTAGTGTATAGATATATGCAACAGTTAGTGTATAGATACATGCAACAGTTAGTGTATAGATATATGCAACAGTTAGTGTATAGATATATGCAACAGTTAGTGGATATATATATGCAACAGTTAGTACATAGATATATGCAACAGTCAGTATATCGATATATGCAACAGTTAGTGTATAGATATATGCAACAGTTAGTGTATAGATATATGAAACAGTCAGTATATAGATATATGCAACAGATAGTCTATAGATATATGCAACAGTTAGTGTATAGATATATGCAACAGTTAGTGTATATATAAATGCAACAGTTAGTATATAGATATATCCAACAGTCAGTGTATCGATATATGCAACAGTTAGTGTATAGATATATGCAACAGTTAGTGTATAGATATATACAACAGTTAGTGTATAGATATATGCAACAGTTAGTGTATAGATATATGCAACAGTTAGTGTATAGATAAATGCAACAGTCAGTATATAGATATACACAACAGTTAGTGTATAGATATATGCAACAGTTAGTGTATATATATATATGCAACAGTCAGTATATAGATATACGCAACAGTTAGTGTATAGATATATGCAACAGTCAGTATATAGATATATGCAACAGTTAGTATATATATATATGCAACAGTCAGTATATAGATATACGCAACAGTTAGTGTATAGATATATGCAACAGTTAGTGTATAGATATATGCAACAGTTAGTTTATAGATATACGCAACAGTTAGTGTATAGATATATATGCAACAGTTAGTATATATATATGCAACAGTTAGTGTATATATATATATGCAACAGTCAGTATATAGATATACGCAACAGTTAGTGTATAGATATATGCAACAGTCAGTATATAGATATATGCAACAGTTAGTATATATATATATGCAACAGTCAGTATATAGATATACGCAACAGTTAGTGTATAGATATATGCAACAGTTAGTGTATAGATATATGCAACAGTTAGTGTATAGATATATATGCAACAGTTAGTATATATATATGCAACAGTCAGTATATAGATATGCAACAGTTAGTATATAGATATATGCAACAGTCAGTATATAGATATACGCAACAGTTAGTGTATAGATATATGCAACAGTTAGTGTATATATATATGCAACAGTTAGTATATAGATATATGCAACAGTCAGTATATAGATATACGCAACAGTTAGTGTATAGATATATGCAACAGTTGGTGTATATATATATGCAACAGTTAGTATAGAGATATATGCAACAGTTAGTGTATAGATATATGCAACAGTTAGTGTATAGATATATGCAACAGTTAGTGTATAGATATATGCAACAGTTAGTGTATAGATATATGCAACAGTCAGTATACAGATATATGCAACAGTTAGTGTATAGATATATGCAGCAGTTAGTGTATATATATATATGCAACAGTTAGTGGATAGATATATGCAACAGTTAGTGTATAGATATATGCAACAGTCAGTATATAGATAAATGCAACAGTTAGTGTATATATATATATATATGCAACAGTTAGTGTATATATATATGCAACAGTTAGTATATATATATGCAACAGTTAGTATATATATATGCAACAGTTAGTGTATCTATATATATGCAACAGTTAGTGTATAGATACATGCAACAGTTCGTGTATAGATATATGCAACAGTCAGTATATAGATATATGCAACAGTTAGTGTATAGATATATGCAACAGTCAGTATATAGATATGCAACAGTCAGTATATAGATATATGCAACAGTCAGTATATAGATATATGCAACAGTCAGTATATAGATATGCAACAGTTAGTATATAGATATATGCAACAGTCAGTATATAGATATACGCAACAGTTAGTGTATAGATATATGCAACAGTTAGTGTATATATATATGCAACAGTTAGTATATAGATATATGCAACAGTCAGTATATAGATATACGCAACAGTTAGTGTATAGATATATGCAACAGTCAGTATATAGATATATGCAACAGTTAGTGTATAGATATATGCAACAGTTAGTGTATATATATATGCAACAGTTAGTATATATATATATGCAACAGTCAGTATATAGATATACGCAACAGTTAGTGTATAGATATATGCAACAGTTGGTGTATATATATATGCAACAGTTAGTATAGAGATATATGCAACAGTTAGTGTATAGATATATGCAACAGTTAGTGTATATATATATGCAACAGTCAGTATATATATATGCAACAGTTAGTGTATAGATATATGCAACAGTTAGTGTATAGATATATGCAACAGTTAGTGTATAGATATATGCAACAGTTAGTGTATAGATATATGCAACAGTTAGTGTATAGATATATGCAACAGTTAGTGTATAGATATATGCAACAGTCAGTGTATAGATATATGCAACAGTTAGTGTATAGATATATGCAACAGTTAGTGTATAGATATATGCAACAGTTAGTGTATAGATATATGCAACAGTCAGTATATAGATATACGCAACAGTTAGTGTATAGATATATATGCAACAGTTAGTATATATAAATGCAACAGTCAGTATATAGATATGCAACAGTTAGTATATAGATATATGCAACAGTCAGTATATAGATATACGCAACAGTTAGTGTATAGATATATGCAACAGTTAGTGTATATATATATGCAACAGTTAGTATATATATATGCAACAGTTAGTATATATATATGCAACAGTTAGTGTATAGATATATGCAACAGTTAGTGTATAGATACATGCAACAGTTAGTGTATAGATATATGCAACAGTTAGTGTATAGATATATGCAACAGTTAGTGGATATATATATGCAACAGTTAGTACATAGATATATGCAACAGTCAGTATATCGATATATGCAACAGTTAGTGTATAGATATATGCAACAGTTAGTGTATAGATATATGAAACAGTCAGTATATAGATATATGCAACAGATAGTCTATAGATATATGCAACAGTTAGTGTATAGATATATGCAACAGTTAGTGTATATATAAATGCAACAGTTAGTATATAGATATATCCAACAGTCAGTGTATCGATATATGCAACAGTTAGTGTATAGATATATGCAACAGTTAGTGTATAGATATATACAACAGTTAGTGTATAGATATATGCAACAGTTAGTGTATAGATATATGCAACAGTTAGTGTATAGATATCTGCAACAGTCAGTATATAGATATACACAACAGTTAGTGTATAGATATATGCAACAGTTAGTGTATATATATATATGCAACAGTTAGTGTATAGATATATGCAACAGTTAGTGTATAGATATATGCAACAGTTAGTGGATATATATATGCAACAGTTAGTGGATATATATATGCAACAGTCAGTATATCGATATATGCAACAGTCAGTGTATAGATATATGCAACAGTTAGTGTATAGATATATGCAACAGTCAGTATATAGATATATGCAACAGATAGTGTATAGATATATGCAACAGTTAGTGTATAGATACATGCAACAGTTAGTGTATAGATATATGCAACAGTTAGTGTATAGATATATGCAACAGTTAGTGGATATATATATGCAACAGTTAGTACATAGATATATGCAACAGTCAGTATATCGATATATGCAACAGTTAGTGTATAGATATATGCAACAGTTAGTGTATAGATATATGAAACAGTCAGTATATAGATATATGCAACAGATAGTCTATAGATATATGCAACAGTTAGTGTATAGATATATGCAACAGTTAGTGTATATATAAATGCAACAGTTAGTATATAGATATATCCAAGTCAGTGTATCGATATATGCAACAGTTAGTGTATAGATATATGCAACAGTTAGTGTATAGATATATACAACAGTTAGTGTATAGATATATGCAACAGTTAGTGTATAGATATATGCAACAGTTAGTGTATAGATATATGCAACAGTCAGTATATAGATATACACAACAGTTAGTGTATAGATATATGCAACAGTTAGTGTATATATATATATGCAACAGTCAGTATATAGATATACGCAACAGTTAGTGTATAGATATATGCAACAGTCAGTATATAGATATATGCAACAGTTAGTATATATATATATGCAACAGTCAGTATATAGATATACGCAACAGTTAGTGTATAGATATATGCAACAGTTAGTGTATATATATATATGCAACAGTTAGTATATAGATATATGCAACAGTCAGTATATAGATATGCAACAGTTAGTATATAGATATATGCAACAGTCAGTATATAGATATACGCAACAGTTAGTGTATAGATATATGCAACAGTTAGTGTATATATATATGCAACAGTTAGTATATAGATATATGCAACAGTCAGTATATAGATATATGCAACAGTCAGTATATAGATATATGCAACAGTCAGTATATAGATATGCAACAGTTAGTATATAGATATATGCAACAGTCAGTATATAGATATACGCAACAGTTAGTGTATAGATATATGCAACAGTTAGTGTATATATATATGCAACAGTTAGTATATAGATATATGCAACAGTCAGTATATAGATATACGCAACAGTTAGTGTATAGATATATGCAACAGTCAGTATATAGATATATGCAACAGTTAGTGTATAGATATATGCAACAGTTAGTGTATATATATATGCAACAGTTAGTATATATATATATGCAACAGTCAGTATATAGATATACGCAACAGTTAGTGTATAGATATATGCAACAGTTGGTGTATATATATATGCAACAGTTAGTATAGAGATATATGCAACAGTTAGTGTATAGATATATGCAACAGTTAGTGTATAGATATATGCAACAGTTAGTGTATAGATATATGCAACAGTTAGTGTATAGATATATGCAACAGTTAGTGTATAGATATATGCAACAGTCAGTATACAGATATATGCAACAGTTAGTGTATAGATATATGCAACAGTTAGTGTATATATATATATGCAACAGTTAGTGGATAGATATATGCAACAGTTAGTGTATAGATATATGCAACAGTCAGTATATAGATATATGCAACAGTTAGTATATATATATGCAACAGTCAGTATATAGATATGCAACAGTTAGTATATAGATCTATGCAACAGTCAGTATATAGATATACGCAACAGTTAGTGTATAGATATATGCAACAGTTAGTGTATATATATATGCAACAGTTAGTATATAGATATATGCAACAGTCAGTATATAGATATACGCAACAGTTAGTGTATAGATATATGCAACAGTCAGTATATAGATATATGCAACAGTTAGTGTATAGATATATGCAACAGTTAGTGTATATATATATGCAACAGTTAGTATATATATATATGCAACAGTCAGTATATAGATATACGCAACAGTTAGTGTATAGATATATGCAACAGTTGGTGTATATATATATGCAACAGTTAGTATAGAGATATATGCAACAGTTAGTGTATAGATATATGCAACAGTTAGTGTATATATATATGCAACAGTCAGTATATATATATGCAACAGTTAGTGTATAGATATATGCAACAGTTAGTGTATAGATATATGCAACAGTTAGTGTATAGATATATGCAACAGTTAGTGTATAGATATATGCAACAGTTAGTGTATAGATATATGCAACAGTTAGTGTATAGATATATGCAACAGTCAGTGTATAGATATATGCAACAGTTAGTGTATAGATATATGCAACAGTTAGTGTATAGATATATGCAACAGTTAGTGTATAGATATATGCAACAGTCAGTATATAGATATACGCAACAGTTAGTGTATAGATATATATGCAACAGTTAGTATATATAAATGCAACAGTCAGTATATAGATATGCAACAGTTAGTATATAGATATATGCAACAGTCAGTATATAGATATACGCAACAGTTAGTGTATAGATATATGCAACAGTTAGTGTATATATATATGCAACAGTTAGTATATATATATGCAACAGTTAGTATATATATATGCAACAGTTAGTGTATAGATATATGCAACAGTTAGTGTATAGATACATGCAACAGTTAGTGTATAGATATATGCAACAGTTAGTGTATAGATATATGCAACAGTTAGTGGATATATATATGCAACAGTTAGTACATAGATATATGCAACAGTCAGTATATCGATATATGCAACAGTTAGTGTATAGATATATGCAACAGTTAGTGTATAGATATATGAAACAGTCAGTATATAGATATATGCAACAGATAGTCTATAGATATATGCAACAGTTAGTGTATAGATATATGCAACAGTTAGTGTATATATAAATGCAACAGTTAGTATATAGATATATCCAACAGTCAGTGTATCGATATATGCAACAGTTAGTGTATAGATATATGCAACAGTTAGTGTATAGATATATACAACAGTTAGTGTATAGATATATGCAACAGTTAGTGTATAGATATATGCAACAGTTAGTGTATAGATATCTGCAACAGTCAGTATATAGATATACACAACAGTTAGTGTATAGATATATGCAACAGTTAGTGTATATATATATATGCAACAGTTAGTGTATAGATATATGCAACAGTTAGTGTATAGATATATGCAACAGTTAGTGGATATATATATGCAACAGTTAGTGGATATATATATGCAACAGTCAGTATATCGATATATGCAACAGTCAGTGTATAGATATATGCAACAGTTAGTGTATAGATATATGCAACAGTCAGTATATAGATATATGCAACAGATAGTGTATAGATATATGCAACAGTTAGTGTATAGATACATGCAACAGTTAGTGTATAGATATATGCAACAGTTAGTGTATAGATATATGCAACAGTTAGTGGATATATATATGCAACAGTTAGTACATAGATATATGCAACAGTCAGTATATCGATATATGCAACAGTTAGTGTATAGATATATGCAACAGTTAGTGTATAGATATATGAAACAGTCAGTATATAGATATATGCAACAGATAGTCTATAGATATATGCAACAGTTAGTGTATAGATATATGCAACAGTTAGTGTATATATAAATGCAACAGTTAGTATATAGATATATCCAAGTCAGTGTATCGATATATGCAACAGTTAGTGTATAGATATATGCAACAGTTAGTGTATAGATATATACAACAGTTAGTGTATAGATATATGCAACAGTTAGTGTATAGATATATGCAACAGTTAGTGTATAGATATATGCAACAGTCAGTATATAGATATACACAACAGTTAGTGTATAGATATATGCAACAGTTAGTGTATATATATATATGCAACAGTCAGTATATAGATATACGCAACAGTTAGTGTATAGATATATGCAACAGTCAGTATATAGATATATGCAACAGTTAGTATATATATATATGCAACAGTCAGTATATAGATATACGCAACAGTTAGTGTATAGATATATGCAACAGTTAGTGTATATATATATATGCAACAGTTAGTATATAGATATATGCAACAGTCAGTATATAGATATGCAACAGTTAGTATATAGATATATGCAACAGTCAGTATATAGATATACGCAACAGTTAGTGTATAGATATATGCAACAGTTAGTGTATATATATATGCAACAGTTAGTATATAGATATATGCAACAGTCAGTATATAGATATATGCAACAGTCAGTATATAGATATATGCAACAGTCAGTATATAGATATGCAACAGTTAGTATATAGATATATGCAACAGTCAGTATATAGATATACGCAACAGTTAGTGTATAGATATATGCAACAGTTAGTGTATATATATATGCAACAGTTAGTATATAGATATATGCAACAGTCAGTATATAGATATACGCAACAGTTAGTGTATAGATATATGCAACAGTCAGTATATAGATATATGCAACAGTTAGTGTATAGATATATGCAACAGTTAGTGTATATATATATGCAACAGTTAGTATATATATATATGCAACAGTCAGTATATAGATATACGCAACAGTTAGTGTATAGATATATGCAACAGTTGGTGTATATATATATGCAACAGTTAGTATAGAGATATATGCAACAGTTAGTGTATAGATATATGCAACAGTTAGTGTATAGATATATGCAACAGTTAGTGTATAGATATATGCAACAGTTAGTGTATAGATATATGCAACAGTTAGTGTATAGATATATGCAACAGTCAGTATACAGATATATGCAACAGTTAGTGTATAGATATATGCAACAGTTAGTGTATATATATATATGCAACAGTTAGTGGATAGATATATGCAACAGTTAGTGTATAGATATATGCAACAGTCAGTATATAGATATATGCAACAGTTAGTATATATATATGCAACAGTCAGTATATAGATATGCAACAGTTAGTATATAGATCTATGCAACAGTCAGTATATAGATATACGCAACAGTTAGTGTATAGATATATGCAACAGTTAGTGTATATATATATGCAACAGTCAGTATATATATATGCAACAGTTAGTGTATAGATATATGCAACAGTTAGTGTATATATATATGCAACAGTTAGTGTATAGATATATGCAACAGTTAGTGTATAGATATATGCAACAGTTAGTGTATAGATATATGCAACAGTTAGTGTATAGATATATGCAACAGTCAGTGTATAGATATATGCAACAGTTAGTGTATAGATATATGCAACAGTTAGTGTATAGATATATGCAACAGTTAGTGTATAGATATATGCAACAGTCAGTATATAGATATACGCAACAGTTAGTGTATAGATATATATGCAACAGTTAGTATATATAAATGCAACAGTCAGTATATAGATATGCAACAGTTAGTATATAGATATATGCAACAGTCAGTATATAGATATACGCAACAGTTAGTGTATAGATATATGCAACAGTTAGTGTATATATATATGCAACAGTTAGTATATATATATGCAACAGTTAGTATATATATATGCAACAGTTAGTGTATAGATATATGCAACAGTTAGTGTATAGATACATGCAACAGTTAGTGTATAGATATATGCAACAGTTAGTGTATAGATATATGCAACAGTTAGTGGATATATATATGCAACAGTTAGTACATAGATATATGCAACAGTCAGTATATCGATATATGCAACAGTTAGTGTATAGATATATGCAACAGTTAGTGTATAGATATATGAAACAGTCAGTATATAGATATATGCAACAGATAGTCTATAGATATATGCAACAGTTAGTGTATAGATATATGCAACAGTTAGTGTATATATAAATGCAACAGTTAGTATATAGATATATCCAACAGTCAGTGTATCGATATATGCAACAGTTAGTGTATAGATATATGCAACAGTTAGTGTATAGATATATACAACAGTTAGTGTATAGATATATGCAACAGTTAGTGTATAGATATATGCAACAGTTAGTGTATAGATATCTGCAACAGTCAGTATATAGATATACACAACAGTTAGTGTATAGATATATGCAACAGTTAGTGTATATATATATATGCAACAGTTAGTGTATAGATATATGCAACAGTTAGTGTATAGATATATGCAACAGTTAGTGGATATATATATGCAACAGTTAGTGGATATATATATGCAACAGTCAGTATATCGATATATGCAACAGTCAGTGTATAGATATATGCAACAGTTAGTGTATAGATATATGCAACAGTCAGTATATAGATATATGCAACAGATAGTGTATAGATATATGCAACAGTTAGTGTATAGATATATGCAACAGTTAGTGTATAGATATATGCAACAGTTAGTGGATATATATATGCAACAGTTAGTACATAGATATATGCAACAGTCAGTATATCGATATATGCAACAGTTAGTGTATAGATATATGCAACAGTTAGTGTATAGATATATGAAACAGTCAGTATATAGATATATGCAACAGATAGTCTATAGATATATGCAACAGTTAGTGTATAGATATATGCAACAGTTAGTGTATATATAAATGCAACAGTTAGTATATAGATATATCCAACAGTCAGTGTATCGATATATGCAACAGTTAGTGTATAGATATATGCAACAGTTAGTGTATAGATATATACAACAGTTAGTGTATAGATATATGCAACAGTTAGTGTATAGATATATGCAACAGTTAGTGTATAGATATATGCAACAGTCAGTATATAGATATACACAACAGTTAGTGTATAGATATATGCAACAGTTAGTGTATATATATATATGCAACAGTCAGTATATAGATATACGCAACAGTTAGTGTATAGATATATGCAACAGTCAGTATATAGATATATGCAACAGTTAGTATATATATATATGCAACAGTCAGTATATAGATATACGCAACAGTTAGTGTATAGATATATGCAACAGTTAGTGTATATATATATATGCAACAGTTAGTATATATGCATGCAACAGTCAGTGTATAGATATATGCAACAGTCAGTGTATAGATATATGCAACAGTTAGTGTATAGCTATATGCAACAGTTAGTGTATAGATATATGCAACAGTCAGTATATAGATATACGCAACAGTTAGTGTATATATATATATATGCAACAGTCAGTATATATATATGCAACAGTTAGTGTATACATATGCAACAGTTAGTGTATATATATACGCAACAGTTAGTGTATATATATATATGCAACAGTCAGTATATATATATGCAACAGTTAGTGTATACATATGCAACAGTTAGTGTATAGATATATGCAACAGTTAGTGTATAGATATATGCAACAGTTAGTGTATAGATATATGCAACAGTTACTGTATATATATGCAACAGTTAGTATATATATATGCAACAGTTAGTATATATATATGCAACAGTTAGTGTATAGATATATGCAACAGTTAGTGTATAGATATATGCAACAGTTAGTGTGTAGACATATGCAACAGATAGTGTATAGATATACGCAACAGTTAGTGTATAGATATATGCAACAGTTAGTGTATATATATATGCAACAGTCAGTATATATATATGCAACAGTTAGTGTATAGATATATGCAACAGTTAGTGTATAGATATATGCAACAGTTAGTGTATAGATATATGCAACAGTTAGTGTATAGATATATGCAACAGTCAGTATATAGATATACGCAACAGTTAGTGTATATATATATATATGCAACAGTCAGTATATATATATGCAACAGTTAGTGTCTATATATATGCAACAGTTAGTATATAGATATATGCAACAGTTAGTGTATAGATATATGCAACAGTTAGTGTATAGATATATGCAACAGTTACTGTATATATATATGCAACAGTTAGTATATATATATGCAACAGTTAGTATATATATATGCAACAGTTAGTGTATAGATATATGCAACAGTTAGTGTATAGATACATGCAACAGTCAGTGTATAGATAAATGCAACAGTTAGTGTCTATATATATGCAACAGTTAGTATATATATATGCAACAGTTAGTGTATAGATAAATGCAACAGTTAGTGTATAGATACATGCAACAGTCAGTGTATAGATAAATGCAACAGTTAGTGTATAGATATATGCAACAGTTAGTGGATATATATATGCAACAGTTAGTGGATATATATATGCAACAGTCAGTATATCGATATATGCAACAGTCAGTGTATAGATATATGCAACAGTTAGTGTATAGATATATGCAACAGTCAGTATATAGATATATGCAACAGATAGTGTATAGATATATGCAACAGTTAGTGTATAGATATATGCAACAGTTAGTGTATATATAAATGCAACAGTTAGTATATAGATATATCCAACAGTCAGTGTATCGATATATGCAACAGTTAGTGTATAGATATATGCAACAGTTAGTGTATAGATATATACAACAGTTAGTGTATAGATATATGCAACAGTTAGTGTATAGATATATGCAACAGTCAGTGTATAGATATACGCAACAGTTAGTGTATAGATATATGCAACAGTTAGTATATATATATATACGCAACAGTCAGTATATAGATATACGCAACAGTTAGTGTATAGATATATGCAACAGTCAGTATATAGATATATGCAACAGTTAGTATATATATATATGCAACAGTCAGTATATAGATATACGCAACAGTTAGTGTATAGATATATGCAACAGTTAGTGTATATATATATATGCAACAGTTAGTGTATATATATATATATGCAACAGTTAGTATATATACATGCAACAGTCAGTGTATAGATATATGCAACAGTCAGTGTATAGATATATGCAACAGTTAGTGTATAGATATATGCAACAGTTAGTGTATAGATATATGCAACAGTTAGTGTATAGATATATGCAACAGTTAGTGTATAGATATATGCAACAGTCAGTATATAGATATACGCAACAGTTAGTGTATATATATATATATGCAACAGTCAGTATATATATATGCAACAGTTAGTGTATACATATGCAACAGTTAGTGTATATATATATGCAACAGTTAGTATATAGATATATGCAACAGTTAGTGTATATATATATGCAACAGTTAGTATATATATATGCAACAGTTAGTATATATATATGCACCAGTTAGTATATATATATGCAACAGTTAGTGTATAGATATATGCAACAGTCAGTGTATAGATATATGCAACAGTCAGTGTATAGATATATGCAACAGTTAGTGTGTAGATATATGCAACAGATAGTGTATAGATATATGCAACAGTTAGTGTATAGATATATACAACAGTTAGTGTATAGATATATGCAACAGTTAGTGTATAGATATATGCAACAGTTAGTGTATAGATATATGCAACAGTCAGTGTATAGATATACGCAACAGTTAGTGTATAGATATATGCAACAGTTAGTATATATATATATACGCAACAGTCAGTATATAGATATACGCAACAGTTAGTGTATAGATATATGCAACAGTCAGTATATAGATATATGCAACAGTTAGTATATATATATATGCAACAGTCAGTATATAGATATACGCAACAGTTAGTGTATAGATATATGCAACAGTTAGTGTATATATATATATGCAACAGTTAGTGTATATATATATATGCAACAGTTAGTATATATACATGCAACAGTCAGTGTATAGATATATGCAACAGTCAGTGTATAGATATATGCAACAGTTAGTGTATAGATATATGCAACAGTTAGTGTATAGATATATGCAACAGTTAGTGTATAGATATATGCAACAGTTAGTGTATAGATATATGCAACAGTCAGTATATAGATATACGCAACAGTTAGTGTATATATATATATATATGCAACAGTCAGTATATATATATGCAACAGTTAGTGTATACATATGCAACAGTTAGTGTATATATATATGCAACAGTTAGTATATATATATGCAACAGTTAGTATGTATATATGCACCAGTTAGTATATATATATGCAACAGTTAGTGTATAGATATATGCAACAGTCAGTGTATAGATATATGCAACAGTTAGTGTATAGATATATGCAACAGTTAGTGTGTAGATATATGCAACAGATAGTGTATAGATATATGCAACAGTTAGTGTATAGATATATGCAACAGTTAGTGTATATATAAATGCAACAGTTAGTATATAGATATATCCAACAGTCAGTATATTGATATATGCAACAGTTAGTGTATAGATATATGCAACAGTTAGTGTATAGATATATACAACAGTTAGTGTATAGATATATGCAACAGTTAGTGTATAGATATAAGCAACAGTTAGTGTATAGATATATGCAATAGTTAGTGTATAGATATATGCAACAGTCAGTATATAGATATACGCAACAGTTAGTGTATAGATATATATGCAACAGTTAGTATATATACATGCAACAGTCAGTATATAGATATGCAACAGTTAGTATGTAGATATATGCAACAGTCAGTATATAGATATACGCAACAGTTAGTGTATAGATATATGCAACAGTCAGTGTATAGATATATGCAACAGGAAGTGTATAGATATATGCAACAGTTAGTGTATAGATATATGCAACAGTTAGTGTATAGATATATGCAACAGTTAGTGTATAGATATATACAACAGTTAGTGTATAGATATATGCAACAGTTAGTGTATAGATATATGCAACAGTTAGTGTATAGATATACGCAACAGTCAGTGTATAGATATACGCAACAGTTAGTGTATAGATATATGCAACAGTTAGTATATATATATATACGCAACAGTCAGTATATAGATATACGCAACAGTTAGTGTATAGATATATGCAACAGTTAGTGTATAGATATATGCAACAGTTAGTGTATAGATATATGCAACAGTCAGTATATAGATATATGCAACAGGAAGTGTATAGATATATGCAACAGTTAGTGTATAGATATATGCAACAGTTAGTGTATAGATATATATGCAACAGTTAGTATATAGATATACGCAACAGTTAGTGTACAGATATATGCAACAGTTAGTGTATAGATATATGCAACAGTTAGTGTATATATATATGCAACAGTCAGTATATATATATGCAACAGTTAGTGTATAGATATATGCAACAGTTAGTGTATAGATATATGCAACAGTTAGTGTATAGATATATGCAACAGTTAGTGTATAGATATATGCAACAGTTAGTGTATAGATATATGCAACAGTTAGTGTATAGATATATGCAACAGTTAGTGTATAGATATACGCAACAGTTAGTGTATAGATATATATGCAACAGTTAGTATATATATATGCAACAGTCAGTATATAGATATGCAACAGTTAGTATATAGATATATGCAACAGTCAGTGTATAGATATATGCAACAGTTAGTGTACATATATATGCAACAGTCAGTATATATATATGCAACAGTTAGTGTATAGATATATGCAACAGTTAGTGTATAGATATATGCAACAGTTAGTGTATAGATATATGCAACAGTCAGTATATAGATATATGCAACAGTTAGTGTATAGATATATGCAACAGTCAGTATATAGATATATGCAACAGTCAGTATATAGATATATGCAACAGTTAGTATATATATATATGCAACAGTCAGTATATAGATATACGCAACAGTTAGTGTATAGATATATGCAACAGTCAGTATATAGATATATATGCAACAGTTAGTATATATATATATGCAACAGTCAGTATATAGATATACGCAACAGTTAGTGTATAGATATATGCAACAGTTAGTGTATATATATATATATATGCAAAAGTCAGTATATATATATGCAACAGTTAGTGTATATATATATATATGCAACAGTTAGTATATATATATCCCTGGGCAGATCTGACCACAACCTGGTGCACCTCCTGCCTGTGTACACAACTCTTGCACAGAAGCAGCCAGCTGTGACCCGCACAGTTAGACGATGGACCGATGGAGCCGAGGAGGCTCTGAAGGACTGTTTTGAGACAACTGTGTGGGAGGTATTCAGTGATGCCCATGGGGAAGACATCGACGGTCTCACCGACTGCGTCACGGACTATATTAACTTCTGTGTTGAGAACACCGTACCCACCAGGACTGTACGGTGTTTCTCAAATGGCAAACCCTGGATCTCTCCGGAGATAAAGGCCCTCCTCAAGGAGAAGAAGAGGGTTTTTAGATCTGGCAACAAAGAGGAGCTGAGGACTGTGCAGAGGGAGCTGAGGACGAAGATCAGGGAGGGGAAAGATGTCTACAGGATGAAGATGGAGGACCAGCTGCAGCAGAATAACACCGCCGGGGTCTGGAAGGGCCTCAAGGCGATTTCTGGGTTCAAGGGGCCCAACCAACAGCCTGAGGGGGACCAAAAGTGGGTGAATGAGCTGAACTTATTTTTTAACAGATTTGACCAGCCATCCACCCCTCCCCCCACCCAGTCCTCCCTGCTGCTGCAACCCCCATCATCTGCATCCACTGTGGATTATTACCCCCCCTCCACCTCCCCCCTTCCCACAGCACTCGGCTCCCCTCCACACCTCTCACACCCAGCACTCTACGACCAGCAACCCACCCCCACTCCAACACACAGCACCCCACCCCCCAGAGTGTCCCTCAACCAAGTGAGGAATGAACTGAGGAGGATCAAGGCGAGGAAGGCCACGGGTCCAGACGGCATCAGCTCAAGGCTCCTCAAATCCTGCGCAGACCAGCTGTGCGGGATAGCGGAGCACATATTCAACTTGAGCTTGAGGCTGGGGAAAGTACCACAGCTATGGAAGACATCCTGCGTGGTACCGGTACCAAAGAACCCGCGGCCCAAGGACCTCAACAGCTACAGGCCGGTGGCGTTGACATCCCACCTGATGAAGACCCTGGAGAGGCTGGTCCTTGCCCATCTCCGCCCTCTGGTGAGTTCATCCCTGGACCCACTTCAGTTCGCCTACCAGTCCGGCATCGGGGTGGATGACGCCGTCATCTTCCTGCTGCAGAGATGCCTCTCTCACCTGGAAAAGGCTGGAAGCACTGTGAGAGTCATGTTCTACGACTTCTCCAGTGCCTTCAACACCATCCAGCCTTTGCTTCTGAGGGACAAGCTGGAGCAGACCGGGGTGGACCACCACCTCACTGCATGGATCCTGGACTACCTCACCAACCGTCCACAGTATGTGCGGATACGGGAGTGTGAGTCAGATCGGGTGTCCTGCAGCACAGGGGCCCCACAGGGAACCGTTCTAGCTCCATTCCTCTTCTCCATTTACACCTCGGACTTCAAACATAATTCTGCAAACTGCCACCTGCAAAAGTTCTCTGACGACTCTGCAATCGTCGGCCTCATCTCCGCCGATGATGACAGAGAATACAGGGAACTAAACCAGGACTTTTTAGGATGGTGCCAGCGGAACCGCCTCCACATCAACTCCAGCAAGACCAAGGAGCTGGTGGTGGACTTCCGCCGGGGTAAACGCCCTCCTCCGACACCGGTGAGCATCCAGGGACTGGACATTGAGGTCGTGAAGTCGTATAAGTACCTGGGTGTTCACTTGAACAATAAACTGGACTGGACTGACCACGCTCACGCTCTTTATAAAAAAGGACAGAGCAGACTCTTTCTGCTGAGGAGACTGAGGTCTTTTGGGGTGCAGGGAGCACTCCTGAATACCTTCTTCGACTCCGTGGTGGCATCAGCCATCTTCTATGGAGTGGTCTTCTGGAACAGCAGCATCGCGGCAGCTGACAGGAGGAGACTGGACAAACTGGTGAGGAAGGCCAGCAGCGTGCTGGGATGTCCACTGGATACTGTGGAGGTGGTGGGAGACAGGAGGATGATGGCGAAGCTCTCATCCCTGATGAGCCACGCCTCCCACCCCATTCAGGACACTCTGGCAGCTCTGCACAGCTCCTTCAGTCACCGGCTGATTCACCCCCGGTGTCTGAGGGAGAGGTACCGCAAGTCCTTTCTCCCCGCTGCTGTCAGGCTGCACAACAAACTGCTCTCGGTGGACCACTAACACTTGAACACTTGACCACGAACACTTTGCACACACTGAACACTTTAATTCATTCACCTGGTGCAATATCTCATCTAATCCGTGCAATATCCAATACGTTTTAAGTATTTACCTGATCCGCCTGTATATTCTGTATATTCTGTATATACTGGCATATTTAGTATATCTAATACTCTTCTTACTGTCTTATTTTATTACTGTTCTACTGTTTACTGTTTAGTTTATTATATTACTTGATTTGTATCTTTATTTTATTACTTGTGAGCAATGCTGCTGTAATCCTGTAATTTCCCCACTGAGGGACTAATAAAGGATTATCTTATCTTATCTTATCTTATCTTATCTTATATGCAACAGTCAGTATATAGATATGCAACAGTTAGTATATAGATATGCAACAGTCAGTATATAGATATATGCAACAGTTAGTGTATAGATATATGCAACAGTTAGTGTATAGATATATGCAACAGTTAGTGTATAGATATATGCAACAGTTAGTGTATAGATATATGCAACAGTTAGTGTATAGATATATGCAACAGTCAGCATATAGATATACGCAACAGTTAGTGTATAGATATATATGCAACAGTTAGTATATATACATGCAACAGTCAGTATATAGATATATGCAACAGTTAGTGTATAGATATATGCAACAGTTAGTGTATAGATATATGCAACAGTCAGCATATAGATATACGCAACAGTTAGTGTATATACATGCAACAGTCAGTGTATAGATATATGCAACAGTTAGTATATATACATGCAACAGTCAGTGTATAGATATATGCAACAGTTAGTGTATAGATATATGCAACAGTTAGTATATAGATATATGCAACAGTTAGTATAGAGATATATGCAACAGTTAGTGTATAGATATATGCAACAGTTAGTGTATAGATATATGCAACAGTTAGTGTATAGATATATGCAACAGTCAGCATATAGATATTCGCAACAGTTAGTGTATAGATATATATGCAACAGTTAGTATATATACATGCAACAGTCAGTATATAGATATGCAACAGTTAGTATGTAGATATATGCAACAGTCAGTATATAGATATACGCAACAGTTAGTGTACAGATATATGCAACAGTTAGTGTATATATATATATATGCAACAGTCAGTATATATATATGCAACAGTTAGTGTATAGATATATGCAACAGTTAGTGTATAGATATATGCAACAGTCAGTATATAGATATACGCAACAGTTAGTGTATAGATATATGCAACAGTTAGTGTATATATATATATGCAACAGTCAGTATATAGATATACGCAACAGTTAGTGTATAGATATATGCAACAGTTAGTGTATAGATATATGCAACAGTTAGTGTATAGATATATGCAACAGTTAGTGTATATATATGCAACAGTTAGTGTATAGATATATGCAACAGTTAGTAGATATATATATGCAACAGTTAGTATAGAGATATATGCAACAGTTAGTGTATAGATATATGCAACAGTTAGTGTGTAGATATATGCAACAGATAGTGTATAGATATATGCAACAGTTAGTGTATAGATATATGCAACAGTTAGTGTATATATAAATGCAACAGTTAGTATATAGATATATCCAACAGTCAGTATATTGATATATGCAACAGTTAGTGTATAGATATATGCAACAGTTAGTGTATAGATATATACAACAGTTAGTGTATAGATATATGCAACAGTTAGTGTATAGATATAAGCAACAGTTAGTGTATAGATATATGCAATAGTTAGTGTATAGATATATGCAACAGTCAGTATATAGATATACGCAACAGTTAGTGTATAGATATATATGCAACAGTTAGTATATATACATGCAACAGTCAGTATATAGATATGCAACAGTTAGTATGTAGATATATGCAACAGTCAGTATATAGATATACGCAACAGTTAGTGTATAGATATATGCAACAGTCAGTGTATAGATATATGCAACAGGAAGTGTATAGATATATGCAACAGTTAGTGTATAGATATATGCAACAGTTAGTGTATAGATATATGCAACAGTTAGTGTATAGATATATACAACAGTTAGTGTATAGATATATGCAACAGTTAGTGTATAGATATATGCAACAGTTAGTGTATAGATATACGCAACAGTCAGTGTATAGATATACGCAACAGTTAGTGTATAGATATATGCAACAGTTAGTATATATATATACGCAACAGTCAGTATATAGATATACGCAACAGTTAGTGTATAGATATATGCAACAGTTAGTGTATAGATATATGCAACAGTTAGTGTATAGATATATGCAACAGTCAGTATATAGATATATGCAACAGGAAGTGTATAGATATATGCAACAGTTAGTGTATAGATATATGCAACAGTTAGTGTATAGATATATATGCAACAGTTAGTATATAGATATACGCAACAGTTAGTGTACAGATATATGCAACAGTTAGTGTATAGATATATGCAACAGTTAGTGTATATATATATGCAACAGTCAGTATATATATATGCAACAGTTAGTGTATAGATATATGCAACAGTTAGTGTATAGATATATGCAACAGTTAGTGTATAGATATATGCAACAGTTAGTGTATAGATATATGCAACAGTTAGTGTATAGATATATGCAACAGTTAGTGTATAGATATATGCAACAGTTAGTGTATAGATATACGCAACAGTTAGTGTATAGATATATATGCAACAGTTAGTATATATATATGCAACAGTCAGTATATAGATATGCAACAGTTAGTATATAGATATATGCAACAGTCAGTGTATAGATATATGCAACAGTTAGTGTACATATATATGCAACAGTCAGTATATATATATGCAACAGTTAGTGTATAGATATATGCAACAGTTAGTGTATAGATATATGCAACAGTTAGTGTATAGATATATGCAACAGTCAGTATATAGATATATGCAACAGTTAGTGTATAGATATATGCAACAGTCAGTATATAGATATATGCAACAGTCAGTATATAGATATATGCAACAGTTAGTATATATATATATGCAACAGTCAGTATATAGATATACGCAACAGTTAGTGTATAGATATATGCAACAGTCAGTATATAGATATATATGCAACAGTTAGTATATATATATATGCAACAGTCAGTATATAGATATACGCAACAGTTAGTGTATAGATATATGCAACAGTTAGTGTATATATATATATATATGCAAAAGTCAGTATATATATATGCAACAGTTAGTGTATATATATATATATGCAACAGTTAGTATATATATATCCCTGGGCAGATCTGACCACAACCTGGTGCACCTCCTGCCTGTGTACACAACTCTTGCACAGAAGCAGCCAGCTGTGACCCGCACAGTTAGACGATGGACCGATGGAGCCGAGGAGGCTCTGAAGGACTGTTTTGAGACAACTGTGTGGGAGGTATTCAGTGATGCCCATGGGGAAGACATCGACGGTCTCACCGACTGCGTCACGGACTATATTAACTTCTGTGTTGAGAACACCGTACCCACCAGGACTGTACGGTGTTTCTCAAATGGCAAACCCTGGATCTCTCCGGAGATAAAGGCCCTCCTCAAGGAGAAGAAGAGGGTTTTTAGATCTGGCAACAAAGAGGAGCTGAGGACTGTGCAGAGGGAGCTGAGGACGAAGATCAGGGAGGGGAAAGATGTCTACAGGATGAAGATGGAGGACCAGCTGCAGCAGAATAACACCGCCGGGGTCTGGAAGGGCCTCAAGGCGATTTCTGGGTTCAAGGGGCCCAACCAACAGCCTGAGGGGGACCAAAAGTGGGTGAATGAGCTGAACTTATTTTTTAACAGATTTGACCAGCCATCCACCCCTCCCCCCACCCAGTCCTCCCTGCTGCTGCAACCCCCATCATCTGCATCCACTGTGGATTATTACCCCCCCTCCACCTCCCCCCTTCCCACAGCACTCGGCTCCCCTCCACACCTCTCACACCCAGCACTCTACGACCAGCAACCCACCCCCACTCCAACACACAGCACCCCACCCCCCAGAGTGTCCCTCAACCAAGTGAGGAATGAACTGAGGAGGATCAAGGCGAGGAAGGCCACGGGTCCAGACGGCATCAGCTCAAGGCTCCTCAAATCCTGCGCAGACCAGCTGTGCGGGATAGCGGAGCACATATTCAACTTGAGCTTGAGGCTGGGGAAAGTACCACAGCTATGGAAGACATCCTGCGTGGTACCGGTACCAAAGAACCCGCGGCCCAAGGACCTCAACAGCTACAGGCCGGTGGCGTTGACATCCCACCTGATGAAGACCCTGGAGAGGCTGGTCCTTGCCCATCTCCGCCCTCTGGTGAGTTCATCCCTGGACCCACTTCAGTTCGCCTACCAGTCCGGCATCGGGGTGGATGACGCCGTCATCTTCCTGCTGCAGAGATGCCTCTCTCACCTGGAAAAGGCTGGAAGCACTGTGAGAGTCATGTTCTACGACTTCTCCAGTGCCTTCAACACCATCCAGCCTTTGCTTCTGAGGGACAAGCTGGAGCAGACCGGGGTGGACCACCACCTCACTGCATGGATCCTGGACTACCTCACCAACCGTCCACAGTATGTGCGGATACGGGAGTGTGAGTCAGATCGGGTGTCCTGCAGCACAGGGGCCCCACAGGGAACCGTTCTAGCTCCATTCCTCTTCTCCATTTACACCTCGGACTTCAAACATAATTCTGCAAACTGCCACCTGCAAAAGTTCTCTGACGACTCTGCAATCGTCGGCCTCATCTCCGCCGATGATGACAGAGAATACAGGGAACTAAACCAGGACTTTTTAGGATGGTGCCAGCGGAACCGCCTCCACATCAACTCCAGCAAGACCAAGGAGCTGGTGGTGGACTTCCGCCGGGGTAAACGCCCTCCTCCGACACCGGTGAGCATCCAGGGACTGGACATTGAGGTCGTGAAGTCGTATAAGTACCTGGGTGTTCACTTGAACAATAAACTGGACTGGACTGACCACGCTCACGCTCTTTATAAAAAAGGACAGAGCAGACTCTTTCTGCTGAGGAGACTGAGGTCTTTTGGGGTGCAGGGAGCACTCCTGAATACCTTCTTCGACTCCGTGGTGGCATCAGCCATCTTCTATGGAGTGGTCTTCTGGAACAGCAGCATCGCGGCAGCTGACAGGAGGAGACTGGACAAACTGGTGAGGAAGGCCAGCAGCGTGCTGGGATGTCCACTGGATACTGTGGAGGTGGTGGGAGACAGGAGGATGATGGCGAAGCTCTCATCCCTGATGAGCCACGCCTCCCACCCCATTCAGGACACTCTGGCAGCTCTGCACAGCTCCTTCAGTCACCGGCTGATTCACCCCCGGTGTCTGAGGGAGAGGTACCGCAAGTCCTTTCTCCCCGCTGCTGTCAGGCTGCACAACAAACTGCTCTCGGTGGACCACTAACACTTGAACACTTGACCACGAACACTTTGCACACACTGAACACTTTAATTCATTCACCTGGTGCAATATCTCATCTAATCCGTGCAATATCCAATACGTTTTAAGTATTTACCTGATCCGCCTGTATATTCTGTATATTCTGTATATACTGGCATATTTAGTATATCTAATACTCTTCTTACTGTCTTATTTTATTACTGTTCTACTGTTTACTGTTTAGTTTATTATATTACTTGATTTGTATCTTTATTTTATTACTTGTGAGCAATGCTGCTGTAATCCTGTAATTTCCCCACTGAGGGACTAATAAAGGATTATCTTATCTTATCTTATCTTATCTTATCTTATATGCAACAGTCAGTATATAGATATGCAACAGTTAGTATATAGATATGCAACAGTCAGTATATAGATATATGCAACAGTTAGTGTATAGATATATGCAACAGTTAGTGTATAGATATATGCAACAGTTAGTGTATAGATATATGCAACAGTTAGTGTATAGATATATGCAACAGTTAGTGTATAGATATATGCAACAGTCAGCATATAGATATACGCAACAGTTAGTGTATAGATATATATGCAACAGTTAGTGTATATATACATGCAACAGTCAGTATATAGATATATGCAACAGTTAGTGTATAGATATATGCAACAGTTAGTGTATAGATATATGCAACAGTCAGCATATAGATATACGCAACAGTTAGTGTATATACATGCAACAGTCAGTGTATAGATATATGCAACAGTTAGTATATATACATGCAACAGTCAGTGTATAGATATATGCAACAGTTAGTGTATAGATATATGCAACAGTTAGTATATAGATATATGCAACAGTTAGTATAGAGATATATGCAACAGTTAGTGTATAGATATATGCAACAGTTAGTGTATAGATATATGCAACAGTTAGTGTATAGATATATGCAACAGTCAGCATATAGATATTCGCAACAGTTAGTGTATAGATATATATGCAACAGTTAGTATATATACATGCAACAGTCAGTATATAGATATGCAACAGTTAGTATGTAGATATATGCAACAGTCAGTATATAGATATACGCAACAGTTAGTGTACAGATATATGCAACAGTTAGTGTATATATATATATATGCAACAGTCAGTATATATATATGCAACAGTTAGTGTATAGATATATGCAACAGTTAGTGTATAGATATATGCAACAGTCAGTATATAGATATACGCAACAGTTAGTGTATAGATATATGCAACAGTTAGTGTATATATATATATGCAACAGTCAGTATATAGATATACGCAACAGTTAGTGTATAGATATATGCAACAGTTAGTGTATAGATATATGCAACAGTTAGTGTATAGATATATGCAACAGTTAGTGTATATATATGCAACAGTTAGTGTATAGATATATGCAACAGTTAGTAGATATATATATGCAACAGTTAGTATAGAGATATATGCAACAGTTAGTGTATCGATATATGCAACAGTTAGTGTATAGATATATGCAACAGTTAGTGTATAGATATATGCAACAGTCAGTATATAGATATACGCAACAGTTAGTGTATATATATATATGCAACAGTTAGTGTATATATATATGCAACAGTCAGTATATATATATGCAACAGTTAGTGTATATATATGCAACAGTTAGTGTATATATATGCAACAGTTAGTGTATATATATATACAACAGTTAGTATATAGATATATGCAACAGTTAGTGTATAGATATATGCAACAGTTAGTATATATATATGCAACAGTTAGTGTATAGATATATGCAACAGTTAGTGTATAGATATATGCAACAGTTAGTACATAGATATATGCAACAGTCAGTATATCGATATATGCAACAGTTAGTGTATAGATATATGCAACAGTCAGTATATAGATATATGCAACAGTTAGTATATATATATGCAACAGTTAGTGTATAGATATATGCAACAGTTAGTGTATAGATATATGCAACAGTTAGTACATAGATATATGCAACAGTCAGTATATCGATATATGCAACAGTTAGTGTATAGATATATGCAACAGTCAGTATATAGATATATGCAACAGTTAGTGTATAGATATATGCAACAGTTAGTGTATATATAAATGCAACAGTTAGTATATAGATATATGCAACAGTCAGTATATCGATATATGCAACAGTTAGTGTATAGATATATGCAACAGTTAGTGTATAGATATATACATACAACAGTTAGTGTATAGATATATACAACAGTTAGTGTATAGATATATGCAACAGTTAGTGTATAGATATATGCAACAGTTAGTGTATAGATATATGCAACAGTCAGTATATAGATATACGCAACAGTTAGTGTATAGATATATGCAACAGTTAGTGTATATAGATATACGCAACAGTTAGTGTACAGATATATGCAACAGTTAGTGTATATATATATATATGCAACAGTCAGTATATATATATGCAACAGTTAGTGTATAGATATATGCAACAGTTAGTGTATAGATATATGCAACAGTCAGTATATAGATATACGCAACAGTTAGTGTATAGATATATGCAACAGTTAGTGTATATATATATGCAACAGTCAGTATATAGATATACGCAACAGTTAGTGTATAGATATATGCAACAGTTAGTGTATAGATATATGCAACAGTTAGTGTATAGATATATGCAACAGTTAGTGTATATATATATGCAACAGTTAGTGTATAGATATATGCAACAGTTAGTAGATATATATATGCAACAGTTAGTATAGAGATATATGCAACAGTTAGTGTATCGATATATGCAACAGTTAGTGTATAGATATATGCAACAGTTAGTGTATAGATATATGCAACAGTCAGTATGTAATAGATATATGCAACAGTAGTATATATACGCAACAGTTAGTGTATATATATATATATATATGCAACAGTCAGTATATATATATGCAACAGTTAGTGTATACATATGCAACAGTTAGTGTATATATATATGCAACAGTTAGTATATAGATATATGCAACAGTTAGTGTATATATATATGCAACAGTTAGTATATATATATGCAACAGTTAGTATATATATATGCACCAGTTAGTATATATATATGCAACAGTTAGTGTATAGATATATGCAACAGTCAGTGTATAGATATATGCAACAGTCAGTGTATAGATATATGCAACAGTTAGTGTATAGATATATGCAACAGTTAGTGTATAGATATATGCAACAGTTAGTGTATAGATATATACATACAACAGTTAGTGTATAGATATATACAACAGTTAGTGTATAGATATATGCAACAGTTAGTGTATAGATATATGCAACAGTTAGTGTATAGATATATGCAACAGTCAGTATATAGATATACGCAACAGTTAGTGTATAGATATATGCAACAGTTAGTGTATATATATATATATGCAACAGTCAGTATACAGATATATGCAACAGTTAGTGTATAGATATATGCAACAGTTAGTGTATAGATATATGCAACAGTTACTGTATATATATGCAACAGTTAGTATATATATATATATATGCAACAGGTTAGTATATATATATGCAACAGTTACTGTATATATATATATATGCAACAGTTAGTATATATATATGCAACAGTTAGTGTATATATATATGCTAATAATTTATTTAGCTTTTTAAACGGGGACAGATCCAGCACGGACAGTTACGGAGTGAGGAGGTAAGGAAACATGAGAACACCAGGGTAGGGAGTGAGGGATGAGGAGGTAAGGAAACATGAGAACACCAGGGTAGGGAGTGAGGGATGAGGAGGTAAGGAAACATGAGAACACCAGGGTAGGGAGTGAGGGATGAGGAGGTAAGGAAACATGAGAACACCAGGACACACATGAGAACTCTGTCAAGCTACATATTAGGCAAAGTGAACATCTTTTCTTCTACATAGCTGTCCTCAGTCTCATCTGCTTAACTTGGTCATGGAGGCATCAACATGTAATAGAGATGTTAAATTAACAGTGAAAACTCATAATAGCTTAATTTAACATCAGTATTCATAATTACACTTCATGTTTACTTCTCCTGATCTTTACCTCCTATAACAAGGTCCATAGGACATCTCAATAAATGTTATATATTATATTATATAAGTGTTATTTACTGATTGTTTTCGTGTTGGAATACATGTTAAATATTTAACTGCCAAGTAATAATGCGTATTTGATACTTACATTTTTTTTGCAATAAATCATACTGGTGTAGGTGCGTGGAAACAAACAAGGAGGCGAGTATTCCCTTTGGCTGCACCATGTGGCCGTTTATTTCCATCCATACAAAACAAACATCCCTTCACTTCCTGCCACCCTTTAACCCCCCCTGTCACCAGGGTTACGCCCCTTTCCTTAAAGGGGCCCCGTGAATTCGGTCGTTCCCTACATGCGCCCCCCCAGAATTCACTAACTCCCGAGATTAGTCCCAACCATTAATGTCTCGGGGCCCGGATCAACCGACCAGCCCGACTCCGTGTCTCTGGGGCCGGAGGCAGGACCACCGTTGAAGGCCCCCTCCGGGTCTTGTCGTGCTGAGGTGGGAGGGCCCGAGGCCGCCCCCGCCGTGGGGGTTCAGCCAACCGTACCGGTTGGTCCAGGTCCAGATGTGCTGGTTTAAGGCGGTCAACCGACACGTATTCAAGTTTGCCGCCCATGTCGACCTTGCAGGTTTTGTCTCCGGTCTCCAGCACCCGAAACTGCCCAACGTAGGGGGGTTGAAAGGGTCCACGGTGGCCGTCCTGGCGAACGAACACATACTCCGCTGACCTGAGGCTGGACGGGACGTATGACTGTGGAAAGCCGTGCTGCGACGTGGGCACTGGTTTGAACAGCCTGGCTTTTTCCAGGAGCGTTTCCCGCTGCTGGGTTGCAGACCAAGGGTCTGTGACTTTGGGGATAAACTCCCCCGGGACCCGCAGTGGCTGTCCATAAACCAGCTCAGCCGATGAAGCTTGCAGATCGTCTTTGGGGGCTGTCCTAAGCCCCAACATGACCCACGGAAGCCTGTCCACCCAACTGCTGTCTTTGAGGCTGGCACGGAGAGCAGCTTTCATCGACCGGTGGAACCGCTCGCATAATCCATTAGCCTGCGGGTGGTAGGCGGTAGTGCGATGGCGCTTCACCCCTAGGCTTCCTGCCACTGCATTCCACAGCTCTGATGTAAACTGTGGGCCTCGGTCCGAGGAAACGTCAGCTGGGGCTCCGAACCTGGCGACCCAAGCCTGAATAAACGCCCGAGCCAACTCATCCGACGTTGTTGATGACAACGGGATAGCTTCTGGCCAACGAGTGGTTCGGTCTACCATCGTGAGGAGATGTGTGAAACCACGGGATGGGGGCAAAGGTCCTACCAAGTCCACATTTACGTGATCGAACCTCCTTTCTGGAACCGAAAACTGTGCTAAAGGGGTATTTATGTGACGGTGCACCTTGGAGCGCTGGCACACCACACAAGTCCCGGCCCACTTCCGTATATCCTTCTTCAGCCCATGCCAGACAAACTTTGCTGAGACCAACTTCTGCGACGCCCTCTTGCCGGGGTGTGACAGTCCATGAATAGCATCAAAAACCTGCTGTCTCCATTCATCGGGAACAACCGGCCGTGGCTGGCCTGTGGAGACGTCACACAGGAGCGTAACGCCAGTTTCGCCAAACGGGACCTCCTCCAACCGCAGTCCCGTAACTGCCGTCCTCAACTCCTGGACGCCCGGGTCTGTAACTTGATCCTCTGCCATCTTGTTATAGTCCAAGCCTAACTGGACAGCCCCTGTGACAGCCCTGGAGAGACAGTCTTTGACCAGGTTTTCCTTGCCTGCTACATGCTGTAGATCCGTGGTAAACTCTGATATGAAGGAGAGCTGCCGCTGCTGGCGCGCAGACCATGGTTCGGTGCTCTTACTCATGGCAAACGTCAGTGGCTTGTGATCCACAAACGCAGTGAACGGCCGAGCCTCCAACAGGAACCGGAAATGCCAAATGGCCAGAAAGAGGCCGAGGAGCTCCCGATAGAACGTGCTGTATTTCCGCTCATTAGGCCGCAACTGTCGACTGAAGAAAGCCAGCGGTTGCCACGCCCCTTTCACCCACTGCTCGTGCACCGCGCCCACCGCATAGTCCGAAGCGTCCGTGGTGATGGCAATCGGAGCCTTAGGTGACGGGTGTGCCAGCATTGTTGCGTTTGCCAGAGCTGTTTTCGCATCAACAAACGCAAGTTCCCTCTCTTCAGTCCAGTCCACCAGCTGTTTGATGGCCTTGCCTTTCAGGGCTTCGTACAGGGGCCGCATCACTTGCGCTGCTCGGGGAATAAAGCGATGGTAAAAGTTCACCATGCCTAAAAACTCCTGCAGGGCCCTCACCGTGAGTGGGCGTGTAAAGTTAGTCACTGCCTCCACCTTTGCCGGGAGGGGACGCGCCCCGTCCTTTGTGATGCGGTGTCCCAGAAAGTCAATGGTGGTCAACCCAAACTGGCACTTTGCCGGGTTGATGATCAACCCGTGCTGGCTGAGTCGCTCAAATAGAGTCCGGAGGGGAGACCTATGCGCCGCTCTTGATGAACTGGCCACCAGGATGTCATCCAGGTAGACGAACAGGAAAGGCAGGTCCCTCAGCACCGTGTCCATTAGACGCTGGAACGTCTGCGCTGCATTTTTAAGGCCAAACGGCATCCTCAAGAACTCAAACAGGGCGAATGGAGTGATCAACGCAGTCTTGGGAATGTCCAGCGGGTGAACGGGCACTTGATGGTAACCTCGTACCAGGTCCACTTTCGAAAACACCACACTATCCGACAAGTGGGTAGAAAAGTCTTGAATATGTGGAACCGGATAGCGGTCCGGGATCGTTGCATCGTTGAGCCGGCGATAATCTCCCAGGCGCTCCATGTTTTCAAACTCTATCTTGGCGATGGTGAGCTTCGCTGGATCTAGGCGCCGGGCCCGGGCATGTACCGGTGGGCCGGTGGTAGAGATGTGATGCTCCACCCCATGCTTGACCGTGGAGGAGGAGAAGGTGGGCTGCGAGAGGTCTGGGAACTCGGCCAGCAGACGCAGAAACTCATCAGCCGCTGCAAGCATGTTAGTCAACCTGGTAGAGCCCGCTCCACTTAGTGTACATGGGTAAGAGCAAAAAGTCACAGCATTTATCAGGCGGCGGCCCTTGACGTCCACCAATAGCCCATAAGCGCATAGGAAATCCGCGCCAAGCAGGGGAATGGCAATTTTGGCAGTAACAAAGTCCCAGCTCAAACGCTGCCCCATAAAACACAGCTCCAGGCATCGTGTCCCAAAAGTGCGTATGGGGGTACCGTTCGCGGCTTCCAGCGGGGGGCCCTGCCCGTCTGTCAGCATGTCCACCCGCGATGCAGGCACAACGCTCCTCTGCGCCCCCGTGTCGCAGAGAAAGCGCCGGCCGTCCTGCCGAAACTGCATGGTGAACGGCACCTTGTAGCCCGTGGCCCAAACCTTGCGTGGTAATAGCACAGGCCGGTAGCTCCCTGCCGTTGGCTCGCTGCTGCTGCGGCGACGATCGTTGTCTGCCCCGGCCACGCCGTGGCTTGGGCCGGCCTCAATGCGGCCGTGTAGCTTTGTTGGCCCGCCAGAAAGAACTTATCGGCCTCCTCCCGACAATCGGTAATCCTGGTGTTGGCTAAAGCGGCCCGCACCTGCAGCGGGAGCTGCTGCAGAAAAAGTTCCGTAAACAGGAACTCCGGCTCGTGTTTACCTAGCAGCGCTAACATTTTGTCCATTAGCTCCGACGGCTTGCTGTCGCCGAGGCCATTCAGAGCAAGCAACCGGCGAGCCCGCTCAGAGTCCGAAAGCCCGAAAATGTTCAACAGCCGGTCTTTCAGGGTATTGTACTTATCCCTCTCTGGAGGATTTTCCAGAATGCTCACCACTCTGCCTGCTGTCGAACTGCCGAGAGCCACCACAACATAATAATATTTCGTCGCGTCCGCTGAAATGTCTCTGAGGGCGAACTGTGCCTCAGTTTGGGCGAACCACACCGCCGCTTGCGTCTCCCAAAACTCCGGTAGTTTCAGCGAAACTGCGTGTATCGACATCTTAACTTCTGGAAACGTCCAGGAGCGTCAGGGTCACCAATGTAGGTGCGTGGAAACAAACGAGGCGAGTATTCCCTTTGGCTGCACCATGTGGCCGTTTATTTCCATCCATACAAAACAAACATCCCTTCACTTCCTGCCACCCTTTAACCCCCCCTGTCACCAGGGTTACGCCCCTTTCCTTAAAGGGGCCCCGTGAATTCGGTCGTTCCCTACACTGGGATGTTTGCTGAAATTGATAGGATGGCCCTACCTAGAACATTTTCCACCAGCCGCCACTGATGATATCTCTGTTTCACTCCATCATTCAGAAAATACTGTCAACCGACATAAAACATCCTTTATCTCCATGTTTGTATTAATAAATGTATAAATGAGTGAGTGAGTGATGTGTGAACCTTCAGCACACAGAGAGGAATGAACGAGTGAAGTTTGGTGAATGTAAGAACTGCTGAAGTGGAGATTTATCATCAGAGTCTGAGAACAAACTCATTGAGAGGAAACGTCCTTAAAGAGACGTTTAGTTACATTACAGACATTTAGACTCTACAGGTGAATATTCACCACTTCATCACTCACATTAAGAAGACTCTACAGGTGAATATTCACCACTTCATCACTCACATTAAGAGACTCTACAGGTGAATATTCACCACTTCATCACTCACATTAAGAGACTCTACAGGTGAATATTCACCACTTCATCACTCACATTAAGAGACTCTACAGGTGAATATTCACCACTTCATCACTCACATTAACATGAGTATTTATTGTGTTTCAACTTTTCTGAAACGTTGTGTTTAAATATGTAAATGAGGCATTATGTGATGGTAACTTTTGGTGAATTTAGCAGAAATCTACAAACAGACAAAGTAGTAAAATATAAACAAATATATGTGATGGAAGAAACATTGAAACAAATCTCTCATGATGCATGAAGATAAATGTGTGTTTTAGTCCTCTAGTCTCAGGACCTGCTGGTGGCACCGTGTCACTTCCTTTTGGTCACACGTCTGAGTTCACACACTTTACATTCCAGGAGACACGACGTGGCCGACTCATTTCCTCTTTTCTTTTCTTTTCTTCTCTTCTCTTCTCTTCTCTTCTCTTCTCTTCTCTTCTCTTCTCTTCTCTTTTCTTCTCTTCTCTTCTCTTCTCTTCTCTTTTCTTTTCTTTTCTTTTCTTTTCTTCTCTTCTCTTTTCTTTTCTTTTCTTCTCTTCTCTTTTCTTTTCTTTTCTTTTCTTTTCTTTTCTTCTCTTTTCTCTTTTCTTTTCTTTTCTTTTCTTTTCTTCTCTCTTCTCTTTTCTTTTCTTTTCTTTTCTTTTCTTTTCTTCTCTCTTCTCTTTTCTTTTCTTTTCTTTTCTTTTCTTTTCTTTTGTTTTCTTCTCTCTTCTCTCTTCTCTCCTCTTCTCTTTTCTTTTCTTCTCTTTTCTTCTCTCTTCTCTTCTCTTTTCTTTTCTTCTCTTTTCTTCTCTCCTCTTCTCTTGTCTCCTCTTCTCTTCTCTTCTCTTCTCTTTTCTTCTCTCCTCTTCTCTTCTCTTCTCTTCTCTTCTCTCTCGGTGTTTTCGTGGTCCAACCCTTTTCTAACTCTTTTGATAGCTCCGGTGTTTTCAGAGGCCTCGCATGCTGAAAGATTAGCTTCTCTTCTTTGTGCCATGACTCTCTGTGACGAATACTGACAGAGGTGTGTGTGTGTGTGTGTGTGTGTGTGTGTGTGTGTGTGTGTGTGTGTGTGTGTGTGTGTGTTGCATGCTATGGCTTCACAGAATCACCTTACAGTAAGTTTGGCACTTGAATCATCCAAGTTCACCTCACGGTTGAGCTCTTTCCCATCCGTCTCTCACGCTGCAGTGTACCCGAGGGTGTGTGTGTGTGTGTGTGTGTGTGTGTTAGAATGGGGTGAGGCTCAAAGGGAGTAATTTGCCGTCTGTGGGTTACATGGAAAATGTCATCACATTTTCCAGCTTTCCACTTTTGTTTCAGCTCCAGGTGAATAATGGACGTTAAAACTCATAAATGTAGATGATGTGGATCATGTAGATGTGGATGATGTGGATCAGCAGTGGATCATGTAGATGTGGATCAGCAGTGGATCAGCAGTGGATCATGTGGATCAGCAGTGGACCTGGGTTTCTTTAAACCCACTATGAGATCGATGTGTTCAGAGGTTGTCCTCTGGTGTCTCCTGGCTGCTCTGTGTCTGTCGCTGTCAAACACACTTCACATGGTTCATGTGCAGAAGCAGCAGCAGGACTGTAGGGGGGGCCGAGTGAGGAGGGACCAGGATCCACAGGATCCACAGCACCCCCGCCCCGAGGCTCTACAAACCTGTCCTGCAGCCTTCAGCCTGCTGCAGAGTGACGGACGGATTTGTTTTTTTCCTGCTTGGTTAAAACTGACTTCTTGTGTAACCAAGTGAAGACAACAGTGTGTGTCATGCACACTTCAGGCTCCTCCATGAACCACCATCGGGTTATTATTCTGGGGAATATGTGATTACATATGAGATTAACGTTTCCCAGGAATATCAGCACCTGTGTTCTCTGGTCCTGTTGAAGTGAAGCACTGAATGATGAGATCTTTATCTTTAGTGTCTCTGAACAAATCACAGCTCAGCCGAGATCTACAGGATGTTACTTCCTGCACAAACGACACAGTATCAGCTTAAACATCCAGAACACTCAGTCTGCTCATGAACTACAGAATCCATTGTAACAGTTTACATGAGCAGCGGTGCGTTCACAGACTTATCTTTACTGGAAACATCAGTGACTACAAATCTATGAACTGAACCATTCAAATCAGCAAATTGATGTTTGATGTTTGGATCCATTCAGACAGGTTCCAAACTATTTCCTGTTTCTTGAGTAATATAATAACTGTAAAAACTAATTTAGCATTCGTAGCTAAACCTACAAAGAATGCACCGTAATTCTTAGATATCCCACGTAATGATGAACAAGGAAGTAACAGCACTTTTGTAGTTCTTTAAACCCAAACCACCATCTTTTCCGAAACCTAACTAACTAGTTTCCTGTGAAGACTGAACTTTATTTTGAAAAGACATTGACACGTGTTGCTGGACTTTTGTAGGACAACACATGAAAAATGAGGAGTAACTTTCCTGAGATATTATCAGATAAATGATGGTCCATTTACAGTCAAATACACCATAAAGCAGGGTATGCTTGAGGCCTGAAGGCATCATCATGGAACTGAAGTGAACCTCTGTTAGTTAGCCGTTAGCAGTGCTGCTAACGTTACTAGCTCTCCTCCTGTTGGTTAGCTGTTAGCAGTGCTGCTAACGTTACTAGCTCTCCTCCTGTTGGTTAGCTGTTAGCAGTGCTGCTAACGTCACTAGCTCTCCTCCTGTTGGTTAGCTGTCAGCGGTGCTGCTAACGTTACTAGCTATCCTCAGTTGGTTAGCTGTTAGCGGTGCTGCTAACGTTACCAGCTATCCTCAGTTGGTTAGCTGTTAGCGGTGCTGCTAACGTTACTAGCTCTCCTCCTGTTGGTTAGCTGTTAGCGGTGCTGCTAACGTTACTAGCTCTCCTCCTGTTGGTTAGCCGTTAGCGGTGCTGCTAACGTTACTAGCTCTCCTCCTGTTGGTTAGCCGTTAGCGGTGCTGCTCACGTTACTAGCTCTCCTCCTGTTGCTTTAAACACTGATTGGTTGTTTACAATGAAACATGATCAGAGATCAGAGACTAGAAACACAAGTTCTACTGAGTCAGTAACACTTTATTTACACTGTGATGGTTAACACATTCCACACACTGAGCCCTCGGCTCTGCCTCGTTGCCTCCGTTCACAAAGCCGTACTTAAGAAAGTCAGGGTTGTACTTGCGCACACATTTAGACTTTTGGGGGGGGTATGGCACCACTGTCGTCTTCATTTTTTCTTTATAAAAACTTATCCATACCTTTCGCTACAGGCTAGCGGCTAGCTGAGTGTCTTCTTCTGCTTATTGGCGCTTGTTAAATAACTGACTGACGCATTACCGCCACCAGGTGGTGGGAAGCTATATTGGAACTGAGCGTCTCATGGATAACAGTGATATCTCTGGTGTCTTCAATTGATAACCTAAGCGGTCCCGCGGCCCTCGCGGCCCACAGGTGCAAAACTGAAAGTTTTTTGCGGCCCTCTAGGTGGCGCTCGCGGCCCACTGGTTAAGAATCACTGCTCTACACCACTTCCTGCTGTGAAGACCTGGTTCAGCTCAGACTTCGTGTGTTCGGCTGCAGAGAGACGAGAACCTTCAGAACAGTTAACACCGGCTCAAACAGCCTCGACACCTCGACAGACCTGCTGTGACGTGATCCCTCTGGATCCTGGTCTTCCGGACACCGACCCCTCTCCCTGATCAGCTTTCACATGCACTCATCGCTGTGTAGCTTCTCTAAGCCGCTCAATTAGAAACGCAGCATCACGTCACCTCCTGAACACGGAGGCTAACGCTCATAAAGTCAAGCTCAGCGTCTGATGGTGAAGCTCGAGCTGCAGGGTTTAACAGAGGAACGACGTGTGTTTTCTTCTCAGTGATTTGTTGTATTTGTTGTAATTGTTTGATGGTTTGAACTTCTTACATCTTCTCAGCAGAGACTCTGAAATGTCTTCTTTCATCAGAACACGGACGACATGTTTTATTTTTAAATCCTATCCGGTGACAAAAGACACGTCGAGCCGTCTCTTCGGTTACATGTGGGGGGTTTGAGCCCCCCCATTCTAATGGGTTGAGGGGCCGGCCAATCACCAATCATCTCGTCAGCCTGTTGCTAGGATACCGGCCGCTGTGGTTTGCTAAACATCGCTCCACAACTTTTACATCATGAACTATATATTTCTGAAAGTCTGATTGAGAAGTGCTGAGGCAGGAAACAGCTGCTCCTTCAGAGTAAAACGTCATCCCCCTGATCTGAAGATCAACCTTCTGATGGACAAAATAAAAGACTTCAAACGAGGAACCGGCTCACAGACGGATTATCTGTGATTGACGGTTCCTGTGGCTCGTCTCTCAGATCTGGTTGGTGGAGAGCTTTGGTTGTGTTTATGCTCCGGTCCAACGTGGGATGTTTGAACATCAGATTTAATCCACAATTTCATGCTTTAGTCTGTAATCCCTCGTGTCCTTAATCTGAATCTAAACGCTATTCGCTGCCTTCAGACGTTTGATAGCGAAGCACCAAGGAACCTTTTCGTATCTGAATGACAAACATCAACGTCTTCATTAGATGCTCAGGGAACTGAAGTATGAAGAGAGAGACGGGTT